>JAODAL010002846.1:0-186072 GCA_025379985.1 Phyllomedusa bahiana
TCCTTTTTTTCATTCCAGTTCTGGTAAGGGGAGGGTGGTGTTCAGCACTCTCATAGAACTGAATGCAGAGCCGATCTCTCTTGATCATGATTCTGAGTACATAGAAGCTGTGTGTTCAGCTGTACTTGGGACTCCTATAGAACAGAATGGAGATTCATGTGCAATTCTCTTTTCTGCTCCGTAACATTTGGGGGTTGTGTTTCCAAGATAGGTGCGGATCGGAGAGGTGAGATTTGCACTAAACAGACTTTGTTTGGCATAACCATATACCATCAAAGTTCATGGTAGGAACACTCCAGTAAAACAGGTGTATTTAACATCAGTCTTGATAAATTTCCCCTGAAGTGTGTACAAAGTATCTAACAAACACCAAATGTGGTGTAAGGCAAGGTACACCAGGTTTTTTTTCACAATGGGGATAATTTATGAAGCGATTTACTCCAGTATTTATGCAAGTCTCATTTGCTCAAAATCTTGTGAGTTTTCAGACTTAGGTCTGTACTTTAAACCCTTTAACCCACCATGAGATTTCAGCAGTTATGGTGTCTTGCTAGTTAATGTACCATGATATACAGAAACGTCATGGTGATCGGGCGAGCACAGGAATGTGCCCACGCTATCACTGCGGGAGCCCCAGATGTATATGGGGATCTATATCCTGATACGATAGCTATGTTTATAGGCGATATATTCTGGTAGGGATTACTGATAACCAAGCTATCCCTATGGGCATAAAATGTATTTTTCATACATTTAATTACACTATTTGTTAATATTTGATGGACGCCTTCTGTATATCTATTTCTTACTTGGATTTGTATTGTTTGTGCCCACTTCTGTCCTTATTTGTACCCTTTACTACCCTGTGTGGATTGGAGATAAGGGACTTGGTATATAGGGTATACTAGGGATTTTTGCATGAGGTCGCTCTTTTTAGGGCGGTACCCTTTCAAGGAGCAGGAGAAGGGCGCAATAGGGGATAGAGAAAGATCGATTCTAAACAGTTTACCTCTCTGATACCTAATATCCCTATACTATTGTTTACATGGGAAAGTTGTCCCATGGAGTTGTTCTAATCTAGTTTTTTGGATATATTCAGATTTTAGGATACTTATTAAAAGTTATATTTGAGGGGATTGGATTGATTTATATAGCTATGAATCCATACTCTATGCTATAGCTATGTATGCCCACATCAACCTCATGCAAAATTCTATTTTTACCTAGATGATTAAGCAAGCTTTTTGAGGCACCTTATGCACTGCCCCCATGGGGCAACATAATACTAGGTTATTCTCTCATTGAGGCTAGGGAAGACTATCTTCAGTCATATAGCATCTGATGGAACATTTCAAAACCTCTGTATTAAATTAGAGGCATAGAGAGGTGTAAGATAGGGGTAGTGTCCCATGGGAGTCTAGAGGTGCTGTATTAGGTCTCTAGAAGACAGTCTATACATTCATATGTACTCAGGGACATAAATTGCATCATAGGCTTTCAAGGCTGGATTCTCATTAACAACGGGTCCATCATCTGCCACCAAGTTTATGCATTTTTTTAAAGAAAATCACAGTGTATCTGGTGCAGCATGAGTTGAGCACAGTGTGAAGTAAGAACTACCCTTCCCTCCTGCCACTGATTAACATTTTGCTCTCTATTACTTTACATGGGGAGAAAGCTGTCAATCAGTGATGGGTGGGCAGGGGAAGCCTCATGAATACTAAGGATCTCAGCCCTACATCTGACACAATATGATTAAATCTTTTAAATCCATGCAAATGGCAGGTAAGGAACATGTCATCTACAGCCCCATCCACTGAAATACTAGTTAAACTCCACTTACAATAAGACACAAACCAAGGATTTCCAATATGACCTTTTATTGAGCAAGGTTTTGCTTTGACATAAACTGACAGCAAGTTGTGTTGAAAACTCATTCAGGTTCTCGCCATGGACCTGACAGTTATTAAATTGCACCAGTGAGGTAAACATAAGGATAGGTTTCTTTTATTAAGGCGAGAAAACATCCGTTTCATGGTCCCCTCCCTCTTTTTCTGGCTCAAGAATGCGAATCACTTTTTGCATATTTCATCCTCCGGACTCCAACATTTACCCAAACCCACAGCAACTTAGGAAACCCTCATCTTTGTTCTTTCTTTGACAAATCATGCATTGGGTTGTATTTTTTTTTAGTTTCTTTTTTTTGTGAATTCCCCAAGTTGTGTGGGAGGGACACATCTCTAGCTTGCATGCATTTCCCCGCCCCGAGTAGTGAACAGGTAATACTACAGTGTCTGGAGCCCCCGCCCCACGAGAGAACCCCTTCTGCTAGAAGCCCATTAGAAGCTGTCACTTTACATGCAGTTTATCTTATGGCTTTCAGTCCTGCTGCTTGCTGGAAGTGCTAGGATTAGGTTTTCACTTGTTGTCAGCAACTTCCGTTACTGCATGTGACGTGACTTTTTCCACCTTCTTTGGTGGACGACGGACTTCCCTGACAGTTATTCCTCATGTTCCTCTACTTTCTGGGTGACTGTCACAGACTTAGTAATGTATTTGGTACCATCTTCGCCTTCAGTGGTTGTGGTCTCAATCTTTTTGGTGATGACAACAGTTTGCTGGTTCTTAGAGCTGTCTTTGTCCTCTGAGGGGCTGTCATCAAGACCATTGGTGACTACACCCTTGTCTTCACTGTCTTCTTTTTCTTCATGTACATCTCCATTTACTGCAGTGTCTTCCTTTCCCTCACTTTTGGGGCTGCTTTCTTCTTCTTCTTCCTGTTTAACCTCCTCCTTCTCTGTTCCTACAGATGCTGCCTTAGATGCAGGGATGATCTCCTCCACACTTTTTCTCCTCAGTGGGACCTCTGCCTTTTCTTCTTCTATTTCAAGCTCATCTTTTCAGATTTCATCTTCTTCTTTGGCCTCTACTTCCTCTTCCTTTGCTTTCTCCTCATCTGTTTCAGCTTTCTCTTCCTGCTGCTCTGAGCTTTCATCTGCTGCTCCCTCTTCTTCCTCTTCTCCAGCCTTTTCTTCTGTTTCTTCCTCTCCCTTCTCTTCCTCATCATCACCTGCCTTCTCCTCTTCTGCTTCCTTTTGACTCTTCTCTTCTACTTTTGCCTCCTGCACTGCTGCTTTTACCCTTACAACCTTAGTCTCTACAATAGGCTCTTCTACTACTTCTTCCTCCTCTTGAGTCTCCTCAGCTGCCTCTTCCTCTACCCCTTCTGCTTCCTGTTCACCTTCTGCCTCCTCTGTTTCTCCCTCTTCTCCTTCTTTTTCCGCTTCTTCTGCTTCTCCCTCCCCACCTTCTACCTCTGCTTCTTCTGCTGCTTCCTCTCCTCCTCTCTGCCTCATCTTCTCCCTTTTCACCTTCAGCCTCTTCTGTCTTAGCCTCCTCTTCTTCTCCCTCTGCCTCCTCTTCTCCTTCCTCTGCCTTTACTTCTTCTTCCTGTTCTGCTTCCCCTTCTCCTTTCTCTTCCTCATCACCTTCCTCTTTTTCTCCCTCTTCTTCTACCGCTTCCTCTGCTTTATCTCCTTCCTCCTCTTCTTCCTCACCCTTTTCTCCTTCTTCTTCTGCTTCTTCCTCACCCTTTTCTCCCTCTTCTGCTCCCTCTACCTCTTCTTCCTTTTCCTCTCCCTCTTCTTCCTCCCCAGGAGCCGCTGCCTGTACAGTAGATTCTACAGCTGCTACAATCTCCTCTTCAACCTGATCCTCTACCTCCTCTTCCTTTTCCTCCTCACCTTCTTCATCTTCCTGCTGCTCTTCTTCCCCCATAAGCCCTGAAGCAAACTCTTCTGCCATAGCGGCCAATGCTGCTTCCATGTCTGATCTTTCATCTTCAACTTTAGTTTCCTCAATGATCTCTTCAACAAACTTGTGCTGCACTTTGACTCTAGGAGGCTCTGCTCGTGACTGCTGTACTCTGGTGGAGGATATGGTAATGGGTGCTTGTCTGTGTGAAGCAGAAGGTCCTGAAGGGAGGCTAGAGAAGGAGCTGAAGCGGGTTTCTTCTCCCTCAAGGAGTTTCCTGTGGAGGAAAAAAAAATGAACTGTTAAAACTTCCAAGACATTTGCTTTTCCAGATAAGACTATTATAAGTATGCCGAGAGTGGTCAGCGTATTTGTTCATCTCCAATGTTCCTTCAAGCCCTGAAACCCTCTGATAGTAAATCACAAGGTATTTCATTCATTTAATATTAAAAGAAATTTATTTTCTATGACTATTTCCAAAAGTGAGATTGGCAGGACCCCTGAACCTCCATGGGTCACTCGAACATCCTAAAATAACTTGTTCAGCTATTTCACAGCTATACCTGTGAGCAGATCAATGACTATATGATACCTATTTATTGTAACTATAGTAAGCCAATAGCAACTAATCCTGCATATGTAGCAGAGCTAAATTTGTCATTGTGCACTGTAATACCTCAGAGTTTTGATAAGTTATAGACAACACATTATCACAATGACCAGATGACAAACTCAGCTCCTCTCTCCAGTTTGGTAAGTCAATTCCGCTGGTTAATAGACCCACCCCTTCCAGCTTGTATTGCTTATACGTGCAAGCTCTAGTGAATAATCATCAATCTATAGCTGTGCCCCAATTAGTTTCAAAATGTGTGTAAAAAAGAGCCTCAGTCTCCATTTAACAAGCTTCAGTAACTTCATATCCCTTACCCTCCCCAAGCAATCTTCCTGACCATTCCCTCCTGGAGGTTCATGATGCCCTTTGAGATATCTGTAAATACGGGTGTGTCAATGAAACTTTTTACCCTCTATTATCCATCAACATTTCGGCTAGTAATCATAATGTAATTCAGGGACATATCCTCAACTGATTTTTTTCATATTGCTAAATGTGACTGCATTGGACATCTGGGATAAATTACTCTTGCATACTGGGCTAATATTTTAGGACTTTTTTTCTTATGCCATCTTATTATTGCTTCTCATTGCCCTCCCACAGTCTGGGATGTGAAAGTTTTTCATCTCCCATCTCCTATGCTGCCAGTCTATGCAGTGTTATTAATATTCTGCTGGCTCTGCCTTTGTACCTGTATGTAAGCACGATTTCTTTCTATATCCAGAGCCATCCTTGACAAGTGAGCAGATCCTGGTATTCTCTCAGGTGACGGACAACTCCCATTTTGTTCCTCTCAGCTCATTGTCCAGCCTGTATGGATGGGTGTTCCTATAGTAAAGAAGAAAGGCAAAGAGTGAGTTTATATCAGATCATAGAGCTGCCAATCCCCCCGAACCTAACAGTTTATGAATAAATATACTGCAGGGGGAAGTGCCCTTCCATTTGACATATTAATCCGACTACAAGTGAACATCTATCTCGCCTGTTACCACATTGCAGCAAGTGCATCCACATGCACTGTCATATTGCACCACACACATACCCCACCTCCAGTATTAGAACGCTTAATTACTCAATACTCACTGCAGCAAAAAACTGGTGCTTAATGTATTCTGTCCACTGAGAACCCATAGCCTCCCCCCTCCCAGCACACAGCATACTTGCAGAAATGCTTGTCATTGCGCCACACCCAGCCCATACTGCGTCACTTTCCTCCTCCCACTGCCGCCACTCCCCCATAGAAGAGAATCACACTGGTCATGAATCAAGTCGCAACCACACCCCCTACACGTTGAAGCAGAACTTATTTTTTTTGTTGGCAGACGCTTGCACCCGAGAGAATCCCCCCCTGGGGTATAGACTAGCACCTGATGGGTGGAAGGTGAGTGGAACTGTCCACACCCAGAGCTATCTTAACAACATTAAGGGGCCCCCGGGCATAACACTGCAGTGGCCCTCGCCCAAATACATGACATCACACTTTGCCATGTCCCTGAGCCCCCCTCAAGCACACCCGTATTATCACAGCACTCATGCCTGGACACCAGCAGCCTACAAGAAACTATTTGACAGGACAGAGAGTCATTGAGCCTTCTCCACATGGTTTAACTGTTTGCACGTCCTAAAACACACAAACAATTTAATAGCAAATCCAACCAGGACCCAGGCTATGTTTCTTGTATTCTAGGACATACGATACACCAGTTGGGGGTCCCTATACCTGTTGGGCCCCTGGGCAACTGCCTAGTGTGCCCCTGGGAAAAGAAGCCCTGCTGTCACCTAATCTAGGAAGTGTTAAAGTGACGCAAATTCAAACTCATGCTAACTCCAAAACCACCGACAATTTGTTTTCTAGGACATCTCCTGTGAGAGAGCATCTACTTCCGCTGGTAACTGGGACAAGTCGTAGGTTGTGTCCCTCCTCACGATGTCATTGAAGTTTGTCTCTCCAGTGACTCTTTGGTTCCTTTCACAGACACCAGCTCCACAGTTTTGCTGTGCAGTTGTCTTCTGTACTCTGCAATCTCCTCTATGGCAATACATGATGGCCTCCTTGGTTCTGCTCTGGCCAGCCTCGTCAGCTTGACGTACCTATTTATAAAGATCTCCACTGTCTGCACATGTTGCAGTTGGAGTGAGCCACCTTCCAGCTGGGAGCGGATCTCACCTCAAGGCAGAGGCCAGTCTGTCCTTCTGGAAGTCCCTTCCTCTCCACTGTGATGTGGGAGGCCTGGATCTTTGCGAGCAGCTCGCTGACGTTCTTCTTCATGGTTGCCCTTGAGGAAGGAGATCTCCTCTTGCAGGGGACGGACTCGCAACCTTCTTGTCCAGCTTCCACCTTAATCAAGGAACGTGTCCTTCGATGTCCTTCTCATGGCCCTGAGGTGCCTCTGTCTCATCCCTGATGCGACCCTCGTTTTCATACCTTCCATCAGCCCACTGCAGTCTTCCTCCCAGGTGGTCCGAGTCTAGCTGCACCTGAGCCTTGTCGTGGTTGACGTGCTCCAGGTGGACCTCAGCTCCCTCAGCTCTTTACTCGACAATGTCGCCCAGCTGGCAGTATACCCCGCCTCTGCTTCTTGCTTCTGCCCTCAGCCTGGATTTCGGCTTCGATCTCCTTGTTCTGCCTGCTACCAGGTAATGCACTTTCTCGATGTAACCAGCAAAGACGAACTCGTTGAGTTCCTTGTAGTTGTCCTCCTTTCTCGCTGGACCAGAGACTTGCTTGAAGTCCCCATTGTACAGGCAGAGGACTGACTGAGGTCCAAACTGGTCGCTGGAGCTGTACCGCTCTGGCACAGCCAGGCTGCTCCTCCTTATAGGAGAGAGGAGATGGTGCTGGGTGCTTGCTTCTGCTGGACCAGCTCTTGAGACCTGAAGCCGCTGGAGGGAGAGCTGCTCGTCCTGGAGTAGCTGCTCCTGATCTCAGCCATCCTCCTATAAGAGGGGTTCCCCAATGTTTCCAGAGAGTAGCTCATGCTGGAAGACTTTCTGGTGTGTGTGGCTCACAGCGCAGGCTTTGGCACCCCTCCTGCCCTTTATAATGCAGGGGAGATCAGCTAACACCGAGGCAGGAACCGGCTCTCTGCACCTGATTGACAACTGATTTTGGGATGGTAGGGTAGCTCTTGCTTCTACACTGGGGGTGAGCTTTCCTTGGTTAGAGTGCATGCCTACCCTCCGCCCCTTTTCAGTGTGCAGCAGAGAGCTGTTCTGGAAGGTGCTGAGAGAAGGATAGCTTTCTATCCATTACCTAGCATAGGACACTACCTAGCATCATAGGATATCTCCTTGCACAGTCCATGTTATCACCCCTCTGCATACTGTATAATGTCATAGGACTGGGTGTCACTGTGTGCATGCTGCCCTTGTCATCCTGGAGGAGGGGGGGGAGAAGAGATAGACTCTGCACCATGGACAGCAGTACAGCTCTTGCTATATACTCAGGGATTCTTCTCAGTTGTGATCCTGAAAACTACTAAACTGCTGTAGCTTGCTTTCCCCAGATATTCCCATATACAAGCTTGTTGTGTTCTGTATAGGAGATGTCCTATGTCCTAATAAATATCGCTCAGCACCCCCACCCATGTGCAGTCACCTCGTGTCCATGAATCCACCCATGTCCTGATACCCGCTGACCCCTTACTGTAATACAATAAATAATGTTCTAATATCAAGCTATGGGTGGATATGGTCCTAGGTAATACTCAATGTCCTCTAGCACCTCCACCCATGTGCAGTCCACCTCGGTGTCATGAAGCCCACCCATGCCCTGATACCAGCTTGCCCCCTTACTGTAATAACATAAATATGTTTCCTATATCAATCTATGGAGCGGACGATGTCCAACAGGTATTAATCTAATTTCTCTTAGCACTTCCACCTATTCAGTCACCTGTGTCAGACAAGCCACCATGTCCGATACCAGCTGCCCCTTACTGAAATACATATGTTCCTATATCAAGCTATGGGTGATGTCCTAGGTATTAATCTATGTCTCTTAGCACTTCCACCCATGTGCAGTCACCTGTGTCATGAAGCCACCCATGTCCTGATACCAGCTGCCCCCTTACTGTAATACATATGTTCCTATATCAAGCTATGGGTGATGTCCTAGGTATTAATCTATGTCTCTTAGCACTTCCACCTATGTGCAGTCACCTGAGTCCATGAAGGCCACCCATGTACCTGATACCAGCTGCCCCCTTACTGTAATACATTAAATATGTTCCATATCAACTATGGGTAATATGTCCTAGGTATGACTCTATGTCTCTTACCCCCTCCCCCCATGTGCAGTCACTGGTGTCATGAAGCCACCTATGTCCTGATAACATATTTAAGGTTTAACATAAGAAATAAGAGGCAGGTGTTCTGTATAAAGATGTATTTATATCCTAATCTAATGTTTCTCAGCACCCCCACCCAATGTGCAAGTCACTGTGTCATGAAGCACACCCATGTCCTACACCACTGCCCCCTGACTGTAAAACCTTAGATTTTCCTATAACAAGCTAAGGGTGTTCTCTATAGAGATGTCCTATGTCCTAATCTATGTTTCTCAGCACCCCCACCCATGCACTGTTAGAGGTGTCATAAAGCCAAACCATGTCTTTGATACCACCTACCTGTCCCCTGACTTATAAACCATTATATTTTCCCTAACAAGCTATGGGTGTTCTGTATAGAGATGTCCTATGTCCTAATAAATATCGCTCAGCACCCCCACCCATGTGCAGTCACTTGTGTCATGAAGTCACCCATGTCCTGATACCATCTGCCCCCTTACTGTAATACATAAATATGTTCCTATATCAAGGGATGGGTGATATTTCCTAGGTATTAATCTATGTCTCTTAGCACTTCCACCTATGTGCAGTCACCGGTGTCATGAAGCCACCTATGTCCTGATACCACCCATTGCTTGTTATAGCAACATATTTAGGTTTTACAGTAATAGGGCAAGTGTTCTGTATAGAGATGTTTTATATCCTAATCTATGTTTTTCATCACCCCCACCCATGTGCAGTCACTGGTGTCATGAAGCCACTTGTCTCCTGATACCACCTGCCCCCTGACTGTAAAACCTTATATTTTCCTATAACAAGCTATGGGTGTTCTGTATAGAGATGTCCTATGTCCTAATCTATGTCCCTCAGAACCCCCACCCATGTGCTGTTAGAGATGTCATAAAGCCACCCATGTCCTTATACCACCTGCCCCCTGACTGTAAAACCTTATATTTTCCTATAGCACTGTGTGTTCTGTATAGAGATGTCCTATGTCCTAATCTATGTTCCTCAGAACCCCCACCCATGTGCTGTTAGAGGTGTCATAAAGCCACCCATTTCCAGATAACTACTGCCACCTGAATGTAAAACCTTATATTTTCCTATATCAAGCTAAGGGTGGTCTCTATAGAGCTGTCCTATGTCCTAATCTATATCCCTCAGCAACCCCACCCATGCACTGTTAGAGGTGTCATAAAGCCACCCATGTCCTGACACCACCTGCCCCCGACTGTCAAACCTTATATTTTACGGTAACAAGCAATGGGTGTTCTGTATATAAGATGTCCCTATGTACCCTAATCTATGAGTCCCTCAGCACCCCCACCCATCACTGAGGTGTCATAAAGCCACCCATGTCCTCTGGCAAACCACACTTGCATCCTTACTGTAATACCTAAATATGTTCTAAGATTTGGATAATGAATATTCAGCAAGAAGAACATTTTCTTTGAGTAAAATTGGTCCCCTTCCCATCTTGGAATCTTGTAAATAAAAAAAACTCGTCTTCACTTTCTTCTCACAATTCATAACATACAAAGTAAACATTGTTTCAGTACACAATACAAAATATTCATAATAGGCATAATTAATCAGACACTCAAGTCATAACTTATTAACGTTTCACTTAACTGCAATCTATTGTTTCTACTGTTAGCAGCCATTCCAGGGGCTTCAACGTGTTGCACTAAAAGATCTCCACACCCACCATTCAAAGGTACACACTTTCTCTCACATATATCTGGAATGACATTCATATGTGTTATATTGATTTAGCTCATGATTTATAAGCTTTGCTTCTACAGACTGTCCATTTCACAGTTAAAGGGGGTCTATGGTTTGAAAAAAGCCGCTTTCAAATACCCCACCAGGGAGTTGGGAGTTAATCGAGGGAGGTCCCCTGTTCAGGAGCTTTATCTGTTATCCAGAAAGAATGGTTACAAATAACATCTCTTACTCTGGAGAATGTCTGTGCGTTACATGGATAGCAAACTAATTTTAATGAGAATAGTGAAATGCTTTATTCCTCCTGTGGTTGCACTGCACGGTCACTGATGCTGGTTCCCCCACAGATTATAGCTGAATGCTGGGGGCCCCAGGAGAAGGACACCCTGCAATCTCCTCATCATAGAGTGTCTTCTAACAAAAATTGAGGCTCCAAAGCAGACAGCATTTTATTATTATTCCTGGCTTAGCTATGTGAGGTTCTTCAGATTTTATATCACCGCAAGGTGTGATCAGAGCTTCTATTTTTCACAGAGGTCAAAATGTCGGCTCTGAATCCTCTAACTCAGGGCTTCCCAAACTCCAATCCTCACACCCCACCAACAGGTCATGTTTTCAGGATCTCCCACAGAATGCACTGACAATAATGATATCACCTGTGCAGCATAATTAAATCACTTTGTGCATTTGACGGTGAAAGCCCATAAAACATGACCTGTTGGTGGGGCGTGAGGACTGGAGTTTGGGAACCCCTCCTCTAACTCATAAGCCTCATCAGTGGGGATAGAGGAACTAGAAAGCAAAGCCAATTTAATGAAGGATGGCACCACACTTGAATAAAGTGAAGTCCAGCTTACCTTAAAGGGAACCTGCCACATTGAGCATGCTATCTGATCCGCTGGCAGCATGTTATAGAGCAGGAGGAGCAGAGTAATGTGATAAATTGTTCGGTGGGGAAACCTTATGTAGAACTTGCATTTTATTCAACTAAATTCCTTCTTATTCCGGTTAAGGAGTCCAGTAGGAGGTGTTACCAGTGATTGACAGCCTTCTTTGTATAAGTGTGTACATAGAGATTCTTGTCAATCACTAATAACTCCGCCTACTGGACTCCTTACCCCAGAATAAGCAGAGAACTAAATGAATAAAATACAAGTTCCACTGAATCTTTACCCAGAGAACAATATATCAATCTGCTTAGCTCCCCCTGCTCTACAACAGGCTAACAGCTAGAATTTTCAATGTGACAGGTTCCTTTTAGTAGTTGGTTTCCATTAGCTTATGACATTGTATCATGTACATTTCTATATACAAAATTAATAATGTACATCCAATTTTATATATTGATGAAAAAGCGACACATATATAATTGCCACTTACCATTTTCTGCTACTAGCCCTTAAATGAGCCAGAATGACTGACTCTTAGTTTATACGTATAGCTGTTCCTTGGCTGGTCTTTAGCTTTAGCATACTAATGCTCAAGTACTTGGGATGCATTGGAGCCTACAATCTAACGCCAGAGTATAGGTTTCTTACCTTGGTTGCTCAGTGGGCTGCGGTTTGGTATCGGAAGTATTCTGTAGTCCATGATGAGCTTTCATCATTCAAGAGCAGCAGAAGCGTCATCATTTCATCATTCAGGAGCAGCAGAGCAGGCTCTTTGCATTCAGGAGCAGGCATTATACAGATGAGCACTGGTAAATGGCTTTTTGAATTGAAATTTCATGTAAAGTAAAAGCAGAGTGAAATAAAGTAGGGAAATCATTCAGTGGTGCTCATCAACGCGTGACTCACCTCTTGTTATGGCATCTAGATGTTCATGATGTAATGATGAGATGCAATAGGCATTCATCCTAAGACTTGATAGAACATTATTCGGAATGAAGGTTTTCCTTTTGGACATATTAAGGACTGTACTGGGTTTAGTGACATGGATCAAAGAGAGGAGACTCTGATATTGTGCTGGGTTTTGCCAACTAGAACAACAAAGAACCTTGGGGCAATTGCCCACTACCTTGCGTGCTACCAATTTACTAAAGGTAAAAAATTGCCTATTTTGCTTAGCATATGTGTTTCCATCAAATTCTTAACTGCTGCTTCTCCCTGCAGACTGCAAATCTAAGACTTTTAGCTCCTTTATTAGGTGATGGCCAAGATGTAATTTGTCTGATGGAATAGTCTTCCTCAAAACATAGGTAGCTTTGTTCTGCTCTTGAAGCCCGGTGCAACTGTCTGTCTATTGGGGACTACCAGAGTTTCTATGCCGGTTTTGGTGAAAAGTTGTGCAAAAATCTTATGCAAATCACCACAGGTACCAAAATAAGGAAAGAAATTTCACTTTTGTCACTTTTGCCAAAACTTGAGAAGGTAGGAAGGGGCTTAGCCGAAAGTATGTATGTAGATCAATTAATACAAAAGCCAAAAATGGAACATAATTTGGTAACAATTGATGCCAGCTATCAGTAGACATAGGTTTAATTTTCTGACTTTATGACATGAACCACTGAGGTACAAGGACATTGTTCCTTTTTGTAGGTAACAAGTAGTTGGTGGTTTTCTGTTCTCCAGCACTACTATGTGGGTTACCTGATATATTGTGTTACTATTTGTGGCTTTTACTGTTGCTGCTGTTTTAGTTTATTGTCGTTAGCTGGTGGGACCCCATCTCATTTTGCTATGGAACCCTATGAGTTTTGGTTGCACCTCTGAATTAGACAACTTTAATTTCTTGTTTTTGGCCTCTGTTGGTGGTCTCTGTCAGGATATGTTGGAAAATGTAGCTTGATGAATACCATGGTGGGGTCATGGAAGAGACATAGAGGTCTATATGGCAGATGTAGTCTCTTTTGGACTATGTTTGCTCTATCTCCCAATCATATGGTAGTCCACAGTTTTGTGTCCAGCATGTAAAGCATATATGAACATGAAATAGAGTAAACTTAGTTCATAAGAGACCACATTTGCACTATACATTCCAATGGCCTCCACACAGTATCTATTGGGACACCTTTTAATGGTATCTCAGAAGATACCACCCATTTACCCTAAAAAGGTGATCCAAATGGGGCTTAACTTGTTTGCATTGAGAACCACATCAGCTTACTTTATTATATAAGGACCCCTGACAGGTATGTTTCGGTTCTGCTCATTACCTATACCCCGATTATGGCCCCATATCAGTTCAGTGTTATAGGGACTCAAAATATGACACTACATATATTGCTAAAAATCTCAGACTTTGGTCTATGAGGTTTTCTGTACAGAAACAGTTTCGCTCTTCATCCCTACACTACTCTTGCATCAATGAGGGGAGGAGCAGCTTGAAAAACATCAGGGATGGTTCCAGAAAATACCTTCTAAATTCTAACACTAATACCATACAGAGTTTTGATGGCCCTATATAATCCTCCCTTTCCTTGTGCTACTTCTAAATGCAATACCACAAAAAAAATGTAATCCAACTCTTGCTACTGACTGAAGACTCCATAATCCTATGTATTGTTAGGTAAAATGGGGCTCAGATTAACAATTATTAGACAGATGGCTCAAAGGGACTATATATATATATATATATATATATATATATATATATATATATATATATATATATATATATATATACAATCATATATTCCTAAGGTACTCCTTTATTTCTTAAGGCAGTGCGGTCAACCTACCACATGCTTGGGGCCTCACATGTGTCCCTTGACCTCATATCAGGGCCTCATAATAAATGCATTATCCTGGATCCTCTTTCTGCTGCAGACAGAGATGGCCATACATGTTAAACCACTTTTGAGTACACAGTAGTCTGTGGAAGATGCAGAAACACCATTTTTAAAAAGAACCTGTGACATCTCCTGACATGTCTGTTCTAGTAGAATAAAAATTCTGGCGCATCTTCTCTTACAACTGTGTTGTTCTTCTATTATTCCTTCTAGAAATGTATTACTGAATTTGTCATCTGGGTGTTACCAGTCTGACATTGGCCACATTGTGTGCCGGGACACACCCTTTTGGATACTGGAAAGGTAACATTACTGAACCAGTCAGCTGGGTGTTACCAATCCAGTTTTCAGAAAGGCATGTCTCTGCGCACACTGACTCTGCACTGACCGCACAATGTACAACTGTGCAGGAACACCCACCACGTCTACCATTTTGTGACACCCATCTGGCAGATTCAGTGATACATTTCTAGGAGGAATAACAGAGAAACAGCACAACCCAGAGATATAAGAGAAGAGGCTCCAGGATTGTTATTTCACAGGGAACACAAGGATTTACTAGAACAGATATATCAGGAGAGGTCACGGGTCCTTTTTATCCCTTATCTACTAGGATCTGATTATATATTTTATTGTGCAAACAATCTATGTGTTCAGGTACATAATGATGTGAAGAGGGCACCCAGGGGCTGTAGGGTAAGTGCCCCTGAGCCACGTGGTGTCCATTCCTCACCCATTATAATCAGTATTATGCAGGTATCCTGATCCTGGTGGCGCTATGGCCCACTGTCACCTTGATCACCTTAGATTAAGCTGCAACAATCCAGTCATCGGCTGCAGCTGCTTTGGTTTTTTTTTTATCACATAAACTATATGTAAATATATTTCATGGTTTGAATGCTGAAAATAACCATCGCTGATTATGCTTGCTCTACTGTGCAGGATGCCAAGTCTTGACTACATTGCAGACACAGTTACTGCAACCACTTCTGCAGTTCTATTGGCAATAGAGCCGGCTGTGGACTGGACACTGATGAACAATGCCTTGGAAAGGTTGAAAGGAATCACCCATAAGATCTTTAGGGAGATACGGTCATCTCTGCTGACTTCCTGAAATCAGACCATAGTAAAAAATGTCTTTTCCTTCCTTTATGTATTTTAATCTTTAATTAGACTTGGGGCTGATACTCAGCAGAATGACAGAAGTGCCTAATACCAGACACTCAGCACTTCAAGACTATTATTAGAAGGGGTTTTTTGTTGATTGTGTTTCCTGGGCAAAGCTATAATTTACACCATGTAATGGATATATAGCATTGTGCAATATAATTACTCATAGTGTACACAATGTAATATATATTGTTACAGCTAATCTTCAGATAGCAAAAGGCATTAAAGCATGGACATGGTATGCTGATAGCATCAATGTACATTATGATGGCGATAAATTAATAGACTCATTTATACTGTGTGTTTAATCCGGGTAATTAGCGATCATTAGATGTTGCTGATGGCTTTCATTTTCAGTATGTAGACTGTTGAAGACTAAAGGGATTTGGTTAATATTTAACAGAAGGCAGAAAAAGAAAGGGAAAACGTTCCATCATGGGAGAACCAACATCTGAACAATTACTCAAAGGCAATAGCGTCTCCAAATTCTCATTTTGTATTCAAGTGGAAGGATAAAGAGCTTGGGCATGTGCAATGATCATATTAGACATCATGCACACAGCAATATGATGGATTTATGTAGTACTGAGTCAATATGGTACCCATAGCCTGTACCCCTAATTCTATAGACTAGAAACAATATATGGTTTTGCACATCAAAAAACATTTTTGAAAATTTTTTTGGGGATGTGCAAAACCATATATTGTTTCTAGTCTGTATAGGGAGGAGTGGCTGCCTCCATTTTGTTTTTTTGCACTCCACCCTCCTTCACATTTTTTTTTAAAACCCCCCCGCGGCCCCCCCCCCCCCCCCCCCCCCCCCCCCCCCAGTGTGTTAAATTTTGGGTTTTGCCTTTTCACCCCTTTTAAGTATGGAGGTCTGAACAGAGTCCAAAAAGGGGTAAAAATATTGTAGGACCACCTGCCTTTGAGGTCCTGTTGATGTTTCGGAGGGGGGTTTGCATTTTTGATCAAAAGTTTTGAATTTAAAAACCCCCAAAAAATTTTTAAATAAAATTCTAGATGGGGCAAAAATGCTTTTTTAAAAAATTTTCCCCAATGCCCCTTTGATAGTTTCTCTATTTTTAGTGTCCCAATTTATAGAGTTTTTTTTTTAAAACTCATTTGTTTTAAATTATGCCATCTTCACCATCTTTAATTCTTTAGATTGTTGAAGATCCAGGGGGCAGTGAGACATGGGAAGGGTACAGATAATAAGATCTCATGGCTTTTGCTTTGTGACCCCAAAACTCTGGTGATTCTGCGGGGACTATTGTTATAGGGTTTTAACATTTTTTTGTCAATGGAAAATTTTGGGCCCTTTTCAAATTTTGGGACTGAGGGCCCCAAACATTAATGTGGGGGCGGCTTTTAAAAAAACCCAATAAAATTTTCAAAGGAAGAAACCCTGAAAAAAAGAGCCAAAAGGGTCAAAAGTCAAAAGGGGGGGGTCTAAAATTTTCCCTTTGTTGCCCAACCCAACCCAAATCAGGGGGGCGCCCTCTCTTTTTTTCCAGAGCAATATATATGGGAAAAGGGGGGGGGGGGGGGGGGGGGGGGGGGGGGGGGGGGCGTTTCTGATTGGTTGTTATGGGCAATGGGAGTCATTTTTTTAACCTAACTGTTTTCATACATGTGGCCCAAAATGTTCCACCCATGACACCCCAAAAATTTTTGTGGGGCAACACAAGGGGCATCATGGGTAGGGCGGTGTAAAAATTTGGGTGGAATAGAACGTAGTAGAATTCACTCCATGATGCCTTTTGTTTTGGGGCCTACTTCCAGATTTTTCCTTTGGGCAAAGGGAAATTTATTGGTGAATCCCCAAATGATGGGAACTCTCATAAAGATTTGCAATTGAAGTATTGATGCACACCTGGAGGGAATGTGTCTGGTTTTAACCTATTTTTGATATTCTAATAAAGTTTTCTCTACTTGTAGAGTACGATTGAACCCTACAAGTAGAGTAAGGCTATTATTTTAACATTTAAAAGCAGCACTTAAATTTTTGAAATTTTTGGTTGTTTTTAAAAATAGTGTGGAGGGACATTCACGGGGCCTCTCTTCGGGGGCATAAAAAAGTGGGGTCCGGGGCACGGGCAGAGCAGGGGTGGTCATACCCCACGGTAAGGGGGAGGGGGCTCCCCGGGAAAATTTTAGGGCCCCATGCAGTCAAAGCATCTGGGCCCTCCTGCCCATTACCATTTTTCCCTTTTCTTTTTATATCGTGCTACCAGAAAAAAAACTGTGATTTTGAAATTTTTTTAGGGCCCCCAACTGAGCCGGGGGAATTTTGCATGTCCCAAAGAGGAATGGGGGGTTTTGCAGGGGGGGCCCCTTTTTTTTTTTGGGGCCGGGGGCCCCTGCAGTTTTACATTAAGGGGGGGGCCTTCCCACACCCCTTTAATACAAGGCTAAGGGATTGATTATACCTGGCTTTTTTCTTGGGGGAAAAATTCGGTTTTCTCTCTCCTTTTAAAAACCTTTTTTAAAGAAAAGGGGGGTTTGTTTAGAAACATTCTCTTTACCCAACACCCTGGGTATGTTTTAAAAAACAAAATTTTTCTGGTTACTCAACCAAGAAAGGGTAAACCAATTTCCCTGGGCAATGGACTGAGGGGTTTAGGGGGGAAACCAAAAAAAAACTTTAATTTTTTTTAAGGGTTTCATTCCCCCAATTTGCAAGACCCTGATTTCTACCATCCATCCAAAAAAACCAAATTTTTTCCAAATCTGGGGTAAAAAAAATTTTTGCCCAAATTTTTGAAGGGCAATAGGGAAATTACCACCCGGCCTTTTCATTTGAAATCATTAAAATTGAAAGACTAAACATAAAATTTCCTTTGGGCAAATTTATTCTTATTGGAAAGCCCAAAGTTTTAGAAAGTGTAGAAAAATTTACTTTATCCAAAAATTTTGAAAAGGCATTTAGGGCCAAATGCAGCAATTTGAAGTTATCCTACAATCGGCAGGGGGTATTTTTATTCAAAAAGTGGGGAAACAGCCAGTTCTGAAAAGCTCGGGTCGTTTTTCCAATCATCTGGGCAGGGAGTGAGGCAGAGCGCTGGCACCGATCCCCACCCTGCATTACGAAATGCTCAGGGCAAGTAAAGGGTGATTTTTTGTACAATCTTTGGTTTGGGGTGAAAATTTGTGGGGAACAGGGATTGGGGAGGGTGCCCGGCATGAAAAATTAAACAGCCTTTTATCCCCAGATCCTAGATCTTCTGCATTACCTTAATATTGCAGAGAAATGCTTAAGAGGCCGACCACGTGGAGGGGGTGTGGGGCCTGGATAAGACCACTGGGGATTGCATTAGGGGTCTGCAGGGGGGGGGCTTTTTTCGGGGGGGGGGGTTCTCAGCTTTGGGTATAAATTCACAAAAAATCAATTTCAAAAAGGAAGAAATTTAAAATCAATTTTTAACCCTTTCTCGGGTCACTTCCATTAAATTTCAAAAACCCCGGTCGTTTGGGGTTTTTTTTACCTGTCCCAAATTTCCCAATTTTTTAAATCATTGTTACAAGGCAACCTTCTCTTAAAGCACAAAGTGCTAGATATCAGTACAGTACCGTGCAAAATTGTTTGGGCCCAAAAGAAAAAAAAATTGCTGCAAATTTACAAATTTGGCTTTCAGAAATAGAAAATTTTTAATACATTTTTTTTTTTAAATTAGCAGGAGGGGAAAGTAAATTTAAAAAAGAAAAAATCTTATTCTAAATCAATATTTGGGGGTCAAAAATTTTGGGAACCTTTTTAAGGTCAAAAACTTTTTTTTTTGGGCCCATAGTAAACCTATTGGGCCAAAAGAGTGTTTTTAAAGACCTAAAAGGTTTATACATTTTGGCCCTTTAGTGAGAAAAACCTTTTTAAACCTTCAAAACCCAGAAACAGTTTTTCCCTAGGTACTTATACACAGTTTATGAAGGAACTTGGCAGGGAGGTTGTTCCAAACATATTAGAGAAGTAACCACAGATCTTTCTAGTGTCCAAAAAAGTGTCTGACGCCATATGACAATCACCTTTTGTACATGGCTATTACACAGTCCTTTTTGCTCCTGAAAGAGGGTTTGGGCAGCACGGGGGCCCAAACAGCAGAGTGGGGAAAAGGTTTTAAAAAGCCGATTTTTTTGAGCGGGGAACGGGGTCTGCGAGTGTGTTTTTCCTTACAAGGGGTTTTTTCTTTTTAAGTGTGGAGACTTGAGATTGAGAGATTTTTAGATTTGGGGGGGTTTAGAGGGGCATTATTGTATCGCTTATTTTTTAAAAATTGTTTTTATATATCTTTTTTTTAACATCCCCATGAGTTCCATAAATTGAAAATTATTTTTTTTGGGTGCAAAACCCTTTTTCAATGTATGCCACCCTTTTGAGCAAACAGTTCGAGGGGCTACTGCTGTGCAAGAGTGTGCACACGGGCCATTTAAAAGGGCCCGGACCTTGATCCTAAATACAAGGGGCCGACACTGAACCCTTTTTGGCCAACTTGGTTCAATTTTGCCGCCACTGGGGGCAATCCTCGCAGGTGTGGGATATGGGGACGGTGCAGCATGGAGGGGGCAGGAAACATGAGGAAAGCTAGATGGGTAACCCAGTCAAAAAGGAAGGGTAGAGGGAAGAGTTTTTCAAAAAGGTATTTCCTTATTTTTTTCCCACCCCAAAAAATTTGGGCAGGATTGGCAGTGAGGGGGATTTCATTTTCAGAAATGGCGTTGCTGAAAGCAAGACACTACCCCTGTCTGCTCCAGAAAAGATGGGGAAAAAGTGCGGGTTTCGGTGGGACAGGGGGTTTAGAAGTTGGGGACTCCATTATTGGGGGGTAAAGAGGGGGCAATCGGGCCAAACCAAAAAACCGGGAAAAAATCGTCAAACCCAGTGTGTTGTTTACCGGGGGGGCCCGGGGGGTTTCGCATATCGGGGGATCGGGTTTGCAGATTGGGCTGGGGGGGGGCTGGTGAGAACCCAAATCTGTCAGGGGCCCCAATTTGGCACCAATGACAAATTTAGGGGTTTTGGTGGATTGCCCTTTAAAAAAAAATGATTTCGGGGGAACTTGGGCCCAAAAAAGCTAAAGGGAAAGGGACCTCCAGAGTAAAATTTTCAGAAATATTATTTTTTGGTTACCACGAGCCACACCGGGAGGGGGCCAGAGGGAATTAAGAGGTAAAATAATGGTTCAAAAAATTGGTGTTGGAAAGAGGGTTTTTGGGTTTTTTTGGGAGAACTGGGTTGACTTCTGTTTTTGGCTACGGGGCTCTATGCTGGGAATGGGCGGGCACCAAAATTTGGGGGAGGGGGGCCACGTATTGGGGGAAAAGAACCCGGGAAAGGGTTGAGGAATATTTAAACTGGGGGGACTGGGGGGGAGGGTAATACAAAAAATAGCTTTGCAAGAATTGTGAAATAGAGAGCGGGGAATTAGTAATAAATCAAGGTGGATTGGGGGAGGGGGTTTTGGGCAATAATAAAAGATCAGGAAAAAAGGAAAAAAAACTAAAAAAATCTAAAAATTGATGCGGCCCAAAATTTTTTTCCAGGGGGTTTGCCCAACAAAATAAATAAAACTAGAATTAAAATTTAGTTTGAAGAAAAATATGACATATTGGGGAAACGGAAAACAGGGCTGGCCCGGGGAGCTACGACTGGGTGGTTAACTTACAGGATTACGGCCTATTTAGAAAGGATCGTAAAGACCGGAAAGGGGGGGGTTTCCCTTTTCCCCTATGTAAAATCCTGTCTAAAGCAACAGTGCGGGAAGATAAAGGTACAGGAAAATGAAAAAGGGGAAAATTCTTTATGGGAAAATTTATCATGGGGGTAACAATAAAATTTAAAAATAGGGGTATGTTTATAGGCCCCCAAGAAATTTAAAGAACCCATGGGAAGATGTACTCCTCAGGCAAATAGATAGGCGGCTAATCAAATAGGTTAAAAAATTATGGGCGTTCCTTTTAAAACTATCCAGACCAAAAATTTGGGAACCCTGAAACCCTTTTCTCTCAAAAAGGGGAAAAAAAAGGTTTTTTGGGTCAAAAAACTAATGAAAATTTTCCCTTTTGCCAAATGGTGCAAAAACCCAGACTAAGGAAAAGGCCCTTCTGGGTTTTTTATGGACAAAAATGGGCCGGGACAGATTAAAAAAAAGGTTCCGGGTTTGGGAGGGGCCCTAGGGGAATAGTGCCCAAATAATATAAAAAAATTTCCTTTTATTTTTCCCAATAGGTTTTTTTTTCAAGGAGCCAAAAAACCCCCTGAATTTTGGGAAGGCTAATTTTTTTTTTGGGTTTTGGGGACCCCCTAAACCGAATTAAACGGGGAAACAATGTTTTTAAAATTGGCAAACTAATAAAAAAATGGGATTTTTTTTAAAAAAACATCCAAAGGCTACTCCTGTGATAGGTAAAATCCCTTTTTGGAAAAAAAAATTTAGAAACAGGAAAAAACCCCAATGTGGGATCAAAGGGATTTTAAAAGGGGGGGGGGGGGCAAATAAAAAACAAAAAGAAAGCGTTTTCACCTACTAAAACGGGGGGCATGAAGGGGGGCCTAAGAACTATGGGGAAAAAAAATAAAAGTTGTAAAAAAAAAGAAAAAAGGAAGAAAAGCTGGAACGGAAAGACAAAATTTGTTTTAGAAAGTAAAATTTAACCCCAAAAATTTTTTTTAAAACCTATATAAATAGTAAAAAGATTAAAAACAGAAAATTTTGGGCCCCTTTTGAAAAAAAACAAAGGGAGGGGACAGTAGAGGGCGATAGGAAAAAAGAAAAACCTTTTTTAAACACTTTTTCCCCTCCACTTTTTTTTTTTTTACCGAGGGGGTTGAGTTTCCCTGTTGAACAGAGGGAAGGGGAAAAATTCCAACTTAAAAGTTTCTTTTAACCCAGGAAAAAGGGGCAGCCCCGTCTTAGGTAAAAAAAAGATTAAAAAAGACAAACCCCCAGGTCCTTTTTGGCAAACACCCACGTGTCCTAAGGGAGTTAAGTAAAATGTCATAGATAGGGCCCCTATTTTTAAATATTTATGGCCCTTTATAATATCGGGGTATGTCCCAAAGGATTGGGGGGAAGGGAAAAATGGGGGGGGCCAAAAATTTCCAAAAAGGGGTCAAAAAGTTATCCGGGAAACAAAAGGGGCCGGTTATTTAAAACCTCTTTTTGTAGGTAAAAATATTAAAAGGGGTTTTCTCGGGGAAAATGCTATCCGGGGAGTATCTACTGAAAATAAAGGGTATAACGGCCCACTAGCAGGGTTTATGAAGGTTTGGCCCGGCCCAGACTAATTCACCCACCCTTCTATGGGGAAGTCGGGTGCTAAGGGGTCGGTCGGGGAGGCCTGGAGTCTTATACTGTTTTTTCTAAAGAAATTTGTTTAGGGTCCCAAACTTAAAAGGTTTGGGTTAAAAAAAATTTAGAATGCGGGAAACTGCGGGGAAAATGTGGGGGAAAGTGGGAAAGGCAACTGGTAACTGATAAAAACAAAGGGGTAAGAAAAATTAAGGAACATACTCTGACGGGAAGGGCTGTTACTAGTGGGGTTACCCACAAGGGTCAGTTTTGGGGCCCTATCCTCTTCAACATTTTCTTAACGATCTTACACAGGGATTGACACAAAAGAATATCAAAATCTTTGGCAAACATAAAAGCTCTGAAAAAGTAATCAACACAATAGGGGGATTTTGTGTTATTACAAAAGGGTTTCTGGATAATTTTGGAGGCCGGGGCGGGGAAAATTTGGCGATGGGTTTTAAAACCCACAGATAAAGGGCAAGGTTATGCATCATGGGGGGGGAAAAAAAACCCTTTACTTGTTTTACATATTAAATGGAAAAAGGCGGGGTTAAAAGTGACTTTGGAAAAGGGGACTTGGGAAAACCCCTTGGGGACAGTAAACTTAATTGTAGCAGCCAGTGTCAACAGCAGCTGCCAAGGCTAATAAAAGGGTCAGGGGGGGCATTAGAAGGGGATAGATGCCCCATGAAAAGGGAACATTTTTTTTTCCCACATAACAGACCCCTGGTTTAGGGCCCCACAGGATTTTTAATGTGGTACAGTTTTGGGCACCAGTGCACAGGAAAAAACATTGTAAGGCCTTTAAACAGGGGCAAAGGCGGGCAACAAAAAAAAAAAAAAGGACTGGGGGGGGCTACAATTTCCCCGAAAGATTAAACCAAGTTTGGGTTATTTTTGTTTTAGAGAAAAGGCGGCTTTGGGGGGAAATTAAAAAATATGTTTAAATACAAACAAAGGTTTAATATAGAGTTTTCTCCCAAGATTTTTTTAAACACAGGGCTGTATCCCGGCAAGGGGGGGTCCCCCTATGTCCTTTAGGAAAAAAAAAGTTTTTTTAATAAACAAAAGGAAACGGGGTTTTTTACTGTAAGAGCATGAGACTTGGAACTCCCCTGCCCGGGGAAACTTGTCATTTGGTGAAATTCCTTTTAACCAAAAGTTCAAAAAAGGGGTTTGGGGTGGGATTTCGGAGCTAATTTAAAATAACCCAAATTATAGTGTTTAGGATTCTGGAGAAAGGGGGTTTATTGTTCCCGGGATTTTTCCGATTGCCTGATTGGAGTCGGGAAATAATTTTTTCCCCAAAATGAGGACAAATTTGGGAAATTTTACCCCCATTTGGGGTTTTTTTGGGCCTTCCTCTGGGTCAACACCTTAGCACAAAAAGGGGTGAAAAAAATGGATGGACCCTCTCCCTCTTTTTTTTGGGCCCCTTAAAAAAACTAAAGAAAAATATGAAACAGTTACATAGAGGGTGGGCTTAGGCAAAAATTTTTGGGGGGCCCAAAAAAGGCATCTCCTGAAGGGCCTCTTTTAAAAAGTTGTGGGAAGTATGGTTTTAAGGGAACCTTTAGGTGGGTTTAATTTTCTTTCCCTTTTTCTGAGAGCAGGATAGATAGGTGAGAAACGCCCGGGGTTTCCCCAAAAAATTTTAAAGTGTAAATGATTTGATGCGAAATTTTTTTTATTAAAAAAGGGCCAAAAATTTAAAATTTTTAAAATGAAAGTCCCGCTGAAAATCCCCCCCACTATAGTGAAGGCAAATTTGCTCGTACACACACTGAAAACAGGGAAAAACTATCAATTTACAAAATTGGGCAGAATAAGTAGAAGTCTCACTGTCTGTTAAGTAGTCCAGTCAGAATTTTCTCTGTTTTTTACTCCTACTCCAAATCATATAACCTAAATATCACAAAGTTCAGCTTCTCTCCTCTATCATTTAACCCTATAAATCCCAGAGGGTAAGGGGGTTTTTCCTCTATCATATAACCCTATATATCCCAGGCTCTGCTTCTCTCCTTATCTATAACCCTATTTGATCACCCCGGAGCTCAGGGTGCTCTCCTCTATCATATAACCCCATAAAATCCCCGAGCTCAGCTTCTCTCCTCTATAAAATAACCCTATTCTCACCCGAGCCAGCTTCCTCCTTATCATATATCCCTATATTCACACCCGGGGCCCGCCTCTCTCCTTTTATCATATAACCCTTTTAAAAAAACCCGAAACCCCAGTTCTCTCCTCTATCATATAACCATATATACACAGAGCTCAGGGTTCTCCTTCCCCCTATTTAAAATTTTAAACCCCCTTTTATAAAGAGCTCAGCTCCCCTCCTCTATTTATAAACCCCATATATCACAGAGCCAGCATCTCTCCCTATTATATAAAACCCCATATATCTTAGAGCTCAGCTTTTTCTCCTCCCAACATAAAACCTAAATATCACAGAGCTGAGGGTTCTCCCCCTTATATATAACACCCCCAAAATCACAAGAGCTTTGCTTCTCTCCCTCCATATAAATCCCATAAAATCACAGAGTTTAGCTTTCTCCCTATCATAATTTCCCGTATTTTCACAGAGGGTCAGCCCTTCCTTTCCCCCTATCATATAACCCATATAAATCAAGCTCCTTCTCTCCCTCTGTCATTTTAACCCTATATTCCCCAGAGCTCAGCTTCTCTCCCTCTGAAAATAACCCTATTTATCACAGAGCTCACTTCTCTCCCTCTTCATATAACCCCTTTTTAAACACCCGAAACTCACTTCTTTCTATCATATAACCCTATATATCCCCCCCCCCAGTTGTCCCCCCCCCGCTTCCCTCCCTCTATCATATAACCCTTTTATCCCAAAAAAAAAAGGGCCCAAAAGGGAAACTTGTTCAAAAAAAACCTCGAAAGGAGTTTTTTTCGCGCTATTAAATTAGGAGGGTTCCCAAGGGAGTTTCCTATTTGCAAATCTTTTAATATAAAAAACAAAACACGAAAACATAAAAACTTATTCTAAAAAGAATTATGGCCTCTCACCCCCGTTTCGCGCGATTTTTCCCCCGGCGCTTAAACAGGGGTAATATCATCTAAAAGCAAACCCTTTATATACCAAACCATAAACCCCTTTCCCTTTTTTCTTTTTAACCCTCCCCCTTTTTATTTTTAAAATCCTAAGGTCCTGTCACAAAAACCCCAGGTCCTTCCTTTCTCCTAGGGTACACTTCTCCACATTTCCTTAATTTTAAAAAAAAACATTATTTCCATCCCGAAAACCCTAAACGTATTAATTTAAACAATTTAAAACATATACGTTCTCTAATTTCTAAAAAGGGGAGTGGCGAAATCCCTTCACCGGACGGAACACAAAATTTTTGGGGGGGAAAATTTTCCCCTACCCCACATCACTTCCGCCCAAAAACTTAGGCCCTAGACCCCCAAAATGCGCAAAGCTACCCCCCATAATTTCGCTCTGTACCCTTTTTTTTTGGCTAAATTTCCTTTTAAAAAGGGGAGTAAAAAATTTCAGCGCCAATATGGGCCCGGAAATTTTTTCTTTACCCGGGGGGGTTTTTTGCACAATTTTGGAATATAACCCCTTTTTTATCACAGGCCCCAGCTTCCCCTCCCCTCTATCATATAACCCCTATTTTATCACAAAAAGCCCCAGCTTCTCTCCTCCAAACATAAAAACCCCTATATATAAAAAGAGGGTCAGCCCTCCCCTATCAAAAAACCCCCATATAAACCAAAAGGTCACTTCTTTTCCTCTTTTTCCTTTAATCCCTATATAACACAGAAAATTTAGCAACCCCGGGAACTGGCAAAAACGAGGGAGCCCAAAGAGTTCCTGCCGACCCCTTGGGTTTTTAACTGCACATCCTAAGAACACACAAACAGTTAAATATTCTGCGTCAACCCACGTATCTAGGACAAATGACCCAAATTGCCAAGATATACATTCACCACCTGGGGCCCCGATGCCCCTGGGGGAAAATGCCTAGGTTCCCAATGGTTTTTTTGGCCCTGACTCCCGCTCCTTTTCTCAAAATTTTCTTGCTCCAGGGTTGGGGAAAGCATAACCCACCGGACAGATTTGCCTTAAATGGGATGTTTTGGGAGTTTTGAAAGCTCATTTGTCTGAGGGCATGATAAAAAAAAATAGGTAAGTATGCTTCTTTTCTTCTATTTTTTATCATGTCCTTTTGGACAAACGAGCTTTTGCACCTCCCAGAATATCCCTTTAAGTACATGTGTTTTTTGATGGTGGGTTTTCCCTGTGGCATTTTTCCTATAACCAATCATGTCATTCATAAACTCATGGAATTTACGTTTTTTTTAAACAAATGATTTTGAAATTTTTAAAAACACCCCCAAAATGTAAACACACTTTTTCCCCCATGTGGTTTTTTTTCAGGCAGGAAAAAAATTCAGTGGAGGTTTATGTGGGGGAGAAAAGGGGGGGAAAACTACCCTGAAAAAAAAACCACAGACCCAAAAAAAACATACCCCAAAGTGAAGGAAAAAAAACCCCTAAAGGGAAAAAAGGGAAATGTATTTTTGTTGGTTTATGCTTCCCTGCTGACGCGTGGCAACACTTTAGGGTTTAATGGGCCCTTTAGGGGCTTTACGTTTTTTGTGAACCGGTGCGGTTAAGTTTGGGCCAATGGCCACCTTGGGAAAATTTTTTTTTCCCCCATTTTCCATTAAGGAATTTCCCTGGGAAAACAACCCCCCCATTATACCAAAAAAGAAACCCGCAAGCCAAATTTTTCGATAGAAACTGTCTAATCATGTCTTGCCTTGTGTGTACTGTATTATGTCATTGGCCAAAGTTTTCGGGAAGGGCCCCATCTAAAGGATTTTTATTTTTCCCCAAAAAATTTCGCATTCCCCCAATCACTGGGGATATTTAAACCCAAAACATTGGAACCCCCCGATCCCCGGGGGGTTTATAAAGAAAGGGGACAAGCAAAAAAAAAGACCATCTCCTCTTTTGCTTTTCCTAATCTGCAGTATGATCAATAATTTCCAGCGATACTCTGTTCACTCACAGAAAATCTATTCTTCTCACTAATGTTGTTATAATGACCAAAAACGGCCCCCTCAAATGCGGGAAAAACACTGAAAAGGGCGGCACATTTGCGTCGGGGGGAGGTGAAACCCCTAAAGCTATAAACTAAAATTCCAGAAAAGTCCCCCAAAATTTTGGGAATATACGAGTCCATTTATATTATTATGAAAAAACTTTTACTTTCCAAAAGGGCCCGGCCCGCGCATAGCTTATGTCATGCGTGGTAAACGGGGCTAAAAAAGATGTTTCCCATAAACCCGTCTGTACTTTTTTCCATTGGGTTGGCGGCCATGGGGTTTAAAAAGGGCAAATTTTTCAGAGTTTTCATAAAAAGGTTTGATTATTAGCCTTTGGGGCAAGGGGTGACGGTTTTTTTCTGAAAAAATGTTCAAATGTGTGAACTGTTCGCATGCTTTCTGTGGTTTAAAAAATTTTTTGGGGGGCCGGGGGGCTTCCGGGACAAATGGCCGGGCCCTTTTAAATAAAAGGGGGTGCATTTATGTGAGAGGTGAACGTCGGAAAACAAAAAGGGGCCAAAGGCGGGCCAACCCTACAGGGAGGGAGACCACCACCAAAAAAGCCAGGGGGTGTCCAAAACAACAGCTCAGTGAACCCCACTGTGCATGGGGCTCTGGAGTAGAAGGACATCACTATCACGATCCGCTAATCAAGCGGCATGAGCAGAAAAAGGCTTCAATTTTCACGGCAGTTTCGGAATTAGACCTTCACTGATTGGTAAATGGTCATCTTCTCCGATGAGTTGTGTTTTCTACTTTATTGAAAGGATGTACTTTGGCGAGAAACATCAGAAAACAGACACCCTGCAACCATAGCTGGAATGACACAAGCTGCTGGTGGCAGAGTATCTGTGGGACGACCTCAATGGTGGGGATAACTCTATGGATTCCCCCTCATACCCTATAGCAGCGGTGGGATGCAGTCAGCACATCTCCAGATACCTGTGACAACCTATCCGTACCTTTTTAAAGGGGTTTTGCCACAAAGTGAGTTTGTCTGCTCAGAAGAGAAGATAAACAAACAGGCAGCCTCACAAAGGAGAGGGAGGGGGCACTGAGAGAGAGCCATGAAGCAGGGAGCGTGTGCAATGTGTACTCAAATAATGACATTACAACCAGTGGATTTTCTATACAAAAGAAACAGGATCTTTCTCCACAGTCCCTTGCAAGCTCCTTCATGTTCCCTGTCATCAGATAAGTGCAAACACGCAAGCGCAGCCAGATCAGCACCTGTCAGCTCCTCTGGTAGTGTCTAATGTAAACTTTCAGGAAACTAAGGGCTTCTGATTAAGCCTGTAGCTGTCACAGGCTTCACTTTTTTAATGACATATATTTAGAAAAGTGATTAATACCCATTTTGGAGGATCCCACGTCAACATTACATCGTGGCAAAACCCCTTTAAGTCACTCACAACCCATTTAGCTGCTGACTATGCTGCGCACTATGGTTACTTTTGATATTAGCTATTATTTGTGTTTTATACCATGTATAATACCTGTATTAACTTAACATACAGCAGAGGATTCCCTGAGTTGTCAGGCACTAAAAATAGTGTGTAGGGAGGGGGGGGGGGACCTATTAGAGGTGCAAAGGTAGTATCCACACCTAGGTCTATAGGCAGAAGTTATAACAAAATTTGTAAATGGGTCACATGTACCATGTACCAATAATGGTGATTTGTTGTGTAAAACAAGGACCCGTGAGCCCATTAATGCACCACACAACTATAAAGGATTGGGGACCAAAGGGGGGTTGGGTACTTGAGGGGGTTTGAGTTGCCCCACTGTCACTTAAAGAAAATTGGATTAAAATCAATGGTAGGTGAAGGCCCTTTTACACATTTTACATCAGGGACCTGTAGCCTCAAGTTTGGGCCATGTTTTTTTTGGGGTCCGCTAGACGGCACCTTTTTAACTGAAACTTTAGGTTTAGGCTGTGCATAATACTGAGCATGTGCCGTATTATGTTGTTTTATCGATGTTATCTCCAAGTAGAATATCTTGGTCTAGTTCTTATAGCTGGAACAATTTCTTAAAAGTAATTAGTGGGCAAAATTTGATAAATGTCTCCCAGTCAGATTTCTCCAACAACAAACACTTGCATATTTGTCCTCCAAAACCATTATCCTCATTATTAGGAAGGAATTGACCCTCCTCTGGCTGATGGTGCAATTTCTGCAAAAAGTGATTTGTCATCAAGTCAATTGATTTCCCTGGGAGCCACATTTCCAGAGATGCTCCTAGTTCTCTGAGATTTGTCCTTGAAGGCTCTGTCCCTGATAATGATTGCATTAAGTTTTTATAGTATCCAGTGTTTTTGTGTAGAAAGCCTTCTAGATGAAATCTGCGGTCCCTGCCCTTGTCTAGGACAATAGCACATTAGTCCTGATTTATGTGTTATTCCTTGTTGTGCTAGATGCGTGGGGGATTTAGGGTTTTGTTTAAAAAATTTATTCAAGTCAAAGGGGAAGATTCTTGGTATACAATAAAGGTTTAATTTTTTGCTGGGACAAAATATTATTGGGATTTACAATGGACAGAGTAAAAAAGGCCAGAATAAGACTTCTACTTTTTTAAACAACCAATAAGTTTAAAATTTTTTTTTATGGGATAAAAGTATTCTCACACTCTTTCCAAACCACACATAACCACAAACAGCCCCCCCAAAAACAACTTTTTTGAAATCTTTCGGCACTTTTAATACCTGAGATGGGGGGGGGGGGGGTGTGGGGGGGTGTTCGCACTACAACCGTACGAAGCTACACATTTATAGCTTCAGTATGGCAAATCCAGGCACATTACTGCTGGAACAGGTAGGGCACTTTAAAAGTGGTTTACCTCAGCCAGAAATGTCGCTTAGTAACTAGAAAATGCTAAACCTATGACCCACAGTGGAACAGGATCATAGATTCAGGCCCATTCTATACTACTAATGCATGCAAAAAATGGCGCCTGAACGACAAAATACATGCATGTCGCCCTTTATTTTTACTATCGTACTACAATGCTCAAAACCTCCGCTCATCACAGGATCTTCTCTCCTCTCCATTGTTTTTCTTCTCATGTTCCTGATCATACCTCCCAAAATGTAACCTCCCCTTATTAATGCATCTTCTCTCATCTCCAGTGTTCTTCTTCTTATGTTCTTTACCATACCACCTGACTTGTAACCTCATGGCATCATATGATCTTCTCTGTTTTCCAGTAGCCTTCTTCCCATGTTTACCAGCATACTTCATTGTGCATAACCTCAATACTTTGGGGGATCTTCTCTCCAGTGTTCTGCTCTGCATGTTCCTGACCATACATCACCAAATGTAACCTCCACAAATCACAGGATCTTCTCTCCTATCCAGTGTTCTGCGCTTCATGTTCCTGACCATACATCACCAAATGTACCCTCCACACATCACAGGATCTTCTCTCCTCTCCAGTGTTTTTCTTCTCATGCTCTTGACCATACTACCTGACTTGTAACCTCCACTCATCACCAGGCATTCTCTTCTGCTCCTCACGTTCCTGACAACATTACCCCAAATGTAACCTTACATTACAAGACCTCTATCACTTCCCTCCACTAAACATAGATACATGACTTCTCCTTGCTGCCTCCACTTATCTGGAATTTACTACCTCAACATACCAGACTATTCACTACACATGCTTCCACAAAGGACTTATAAACCCATCTTTTCAGACAAGCTTACCGCCCAATCGAATAGTAGTGGCGTAATAGGCTGTAAGCCAGCATAGTGAACCACACGTGTCTGCATTAATGGCACCCTTTTGTATCGCCTTATCTATATGCAATTATAATACCAGCACCCTCCCCCCTCATATATTGAAGGTGTGTGAGTGGTTGTCTCATTGGTATTTTTGCATTTGTACAATCTCCCCATGTATTATACTGTGGCTTTTCTGCATACTGTGTGAACAGGTATCAATTTAATGTGCAGTCTAATTGTTCTCCTAGTGGTGGGGTATGTGAGCTACTGCAGCTGCACCTGTTTATCTTTCCCAAGTAGCATAGGGGCCAGCGTTGCCTCTTTACTGGGTTTAGTTTCAGTCCAGCCTTTAAGCTGTGATTATGGCCTTGATTCTGTGTTTTTTAAGCTTACCACCCAACATAACCTGCTCTCTATCGTGTATACAATAATACTATACCTCCCAAGCCCCTTCTTCTTTTTTGTAGATCAGGGGTGTCAAACTCATTTTCAACAAGGGCCACATTAACATTATGGTTGTTCTTTAAGAACCACTGGAGGGTGGCTAGAGTGCCAGCATAGGGCTGTCAGAGCTGTGCCACCGCCTGTGAGTTGCTGATCATAGTATGGAGGTTCATGAAAGAGCTCAGAATCCATTGGGGTTCTTTTTGTATGTTTACCTTTATATTCTATGTCTTACACCCCATCTGCTTTATTCAGCGGTGATCGCCTTGCTTTCTTTGTATTAGTTCCGCAGGCTCATAACAACTATCACAACTCTAAAGTGGAGAGATAATTGCTACGAGAACCATTATCCTCATCCTTCCAAGCCCCTGTAAGCAGTGAATGACCAGACCTTGTCAGAAGGAACTGCATTATAAGCATTTCCTCATGTAATGTACGTTGTATAATTGCATGTACATTGCATTGTATCTGCACACTGGGCATAGACAATAAAAAGGATATAAAACAATAGAAAAGATTATTTGCATTAGGGAAACTAAATGACATTGACCGAGCAGGTGGAGCATGTCAGTGGTGAGCAGAGCTATCTAGGGGCTTTGTGGAAGGCAAGTAACTAAGGATTGATTTTTACAAGAGTGTTGATGTTATAGACATGGGACAGGTCACATCTGTGCATTAAGCACGTTTTACATTTAATGGATATGTACTACATCAACTATGGTAATCAACGTGCGCTGGGGTCAGACCTCCGTGATGCACTTGAATCTCACCAATGGCTTGGTCAGCGGAGATGAAGGATGCACCACTGTGATGTCATTTATGGTCCAGGTGATGTGTATATACGACATGTATAAATCTTTCCAATAAATTAGCTAGTTTCCAGAAATGCATTAAACTGATGTTAGCCAAGGCCAAAAGCACATCCCCGCTATTGGATTTCCTGGGGTAGACCATGTTATTTACTAAGACCCTTGAGACATCATTTGAATCACTAGGGTTCAAAGGGCAAGTGTGACACTATGTCATTAATAATAAGCTGAAAGGCTTCCTCCCAGAATCTGTGACAGCAGAGAAGTAAAGGGCACTATCATTACGACTGTCATTTATTGTTACCATTTATTCTCATAGTGAAATCTTTGTTTTCTGTACTTTCCTTTATATGATATTTTTGACGACTGTTTAATGGTTCCTATAGAACATGTGTAAGGCCCTGTAGCTATGTATCTAGAGGCAATACTTAAGCAAGACATTAAGGCTATGGGCCACATGTATGAAAACTGTCTAGGTTTTTATAAAATTCACCTTGTTGCCCATAACAACCAATCAGAGCGCCCCTCTCATTTTTCCAAAGCACTATATGAAATAAAAGGTGCGCTCTGATTGGCTGCTTTGGCCTCTGATTGGTTGCTCTGGGCAACAAAGTAAGTTTTAGACCTAGACAGTTTTCATACATGTGGTCCTATGTCTCCACTGCACAGAAAAATGTCAGTTTTTCCAGCCTTTTTTATTTTCTAAAAAAAATGACTGTAAACAGATCCCATAGACTTCTATTGTAAAAACGTCCTGCTGTTTCCACTGAGCTTCTTTTTTTGCTTGCACACCATAGCCCTTCCGGAGGTTCCAGGAGCCATATGCTCCATGACCTGCTTCTTAGTCACTCTTTGACTCCTTTTCTGATCTCATACATCACTCTCTTGGTCCCCTGAAGGAACCGTGGTGGGTCGAAACATGTTGGGACAGTGTATGATGACCACATAAGGGTAAGGTTGGAGTCTGTAGGGTGAGTCTCTGCACCGGTGTGGGGTCGCCCTTTTTCGGGGCGAGTGCTCCACGCATTTTTACTGGTGTAAAGATCCCCAGGGATCCATCAGAGTGAGTTGTCTATCATTTTTGCTGTTATTTCACGGCACCTATGTTTTTGGATATATGTATTAGGTTTCACACTTTATCAGATATCCATATGTAATATTTTGAGTGCTCAGCCGCATAATATTTTAAATTGTGAAGTAAAAGTTATATTTTATATTGCACACAATTATCATACGCACTCCATTTTCTTTTGTTTTTTCGTTTTATTTACTGGTCGTCTTTTTAAAAACGTTGTAAAAAACGACAGAGCAGGGCAGACAATTTACTATTGGAGTCTATGTAAAGCGCTGGACGTTTTTTTGCGCATTTTCACCGCGTTTTTTGCCACGTCTTCTCAATTGAAAACCACCCAGGAGATTAAAGTCCCAACTGTAGTAGGTGTTACCACAGGTTATACCTTATCAATTCTTCATACAAGTGTCCCATGTGTCCTTGTTCGTAATAAAGTTATCTCGCTTTTGTAGCTAATGGATTTTTATGGATTTTGGTGCTATTAAGTTATCTCGCTTTTGTCACTAAAATTATGATTTTTGGCACTAATAAAGTGATCTCGCTTTTGTCGCTAAAAATCCATTTTTTTATGGATTTTGGCGCTAAAAATCAGTTTTTACGGATTTTGGAGCTAAATATCCAGGTTTTTTTCATTGATTTTAGAGAGACATAAGGATTGCCAGCAACTCCGAAAGTGCAATAAAATCCAGCAGGTTTATTAGAACATGACAACGTGAAGACACTTCATGAGCAGACAGTGGACAATGCCAAACTGACGCGTTTTGAGTCCGTCCGGACTCTTAATCGTAGTGTTGGCGCTAATAAATCCCCAACAGTTTATAGAATGCCACAACCCCTTCATTGTTTGTTGAGACACAGCACCACACATACAGATGTGGCTGCACCTGGTACTGCAGCCCAGGCCCAATCTAACTCCTTGAATGAGTTGAGCTGTACTACCAGGCACAGCTACACATGCGAAATTGTCCAACGATGTCCCTGGATAAACCAAGAAGAGTCAGGGATGTGCCAGTGAGCACTGCATTGTACTGGTTGTAGATCAAGCCCCCACCAATCAAACACTGATAAAAAAAGAAAAGGGGAGAGACACAGAAGCGCCTCCCCGTGTAGTATCTTAATTCCAATGAAAATTTGCAGATAGTGTGTACACTAAGGGGGACATGTATGAAAACTGTCTAGGTCTAAGACTTTCATTTTTGCCCATAGCAACCAATCATTTTTTTCAGAGCACTATATGAAATGTAAGGGAAATGGTGATTGGTTGATATGGGCAACAAAGAATGTCTTAGACCAAGACAGTTTTCATACATGAGGCCCTAAATGCTCCCCTGGTAGCGTTGTGCAATAGAGGCACAACACTCAAGTCGTTCAATTGCATATCCGTGGTCAGCAGCTGCACATGTGCGAATTGCACCCAATGGATTTGGTTGGGAGAACAAATGAGCCAAATTTTTCCAAAGATGTTTTTTTAGGAGTCTTTTCAGCAATACTTCAGATCAGACAAGTGTAGGATAAAGCGCTTGAACACCACAATAATATTTATTATTACATAAAACAACGCGTTTCATGTTCCTTCCTCCGGTTTACACATCAGTCATGAGCTATTCTATAGGCTTTGGACAATCTCTTCAGCTATGACTAGACAGGATGTGCACTTACTGAATTATTTTAATTGATTGACTTTCAGTTTGTCACGGATGCCCCTGCGACCACTGTCCCAGGTCGCAGGCGCGTCCTTTGCTCCGCTCCCACGGAGCCCCGTCCCGCACGCGGGTTCGGGTCCGCTACACGTTCCCTGTCCCCGCCGGGCGTCCATTTTACCCGGCAACGCTCCTGCCAGTCAGCCCTCGGTCTCCCCGGCGCGTGGCTCCGCCCCTAGGGGGGGGGCGGGCGCCGGCAGTTTTGAAATTTAAAGGGGCCCGTGCGCCGGGAAGGCCTCGTTCCCCACGGCTTTTTTCGGACGGATTTGCCGACGGAAAAACCGTCGGCAAATTCCGTCCGAAATAAGTCACAAACCTATTTTCTATTGATTTCAATAGAAAATACGCGCGTCGTTCACAGACGCAAAACTCCCGTTCCGGATTGCCGCCGCGGATTGACGACGGCAATCCGGACGGAAAAAAAAATTGACATGTCAATTCTTTCCGACGGAATTCACCACCTACAATGATTGTTTGATGGTGAATCCGTCGGGAAATCAGTTACAAATTTCGTGCCACACTTAGTGACACTTATTTGCAACTGATTTTCAACTGATTTCAGAACGTATTTACATCGGAAATCCGTTGTAAATACGTTCTGAAATAAGCCGAGTGAACGAGGCCTAATTGGTCATTGCCGGGCACTGCTCCTCTTTAAGTCGGGCCTCTTCCTGGCGGCGCTCGCCGGGTCCTTTGTGTTTTTTTCCCATTGGAGAAAGCTTCCTGAATGTTCCTGTCTTCCCTTACCGTGTACCGTCCGTCAGCTTACGTTTCCCGGGACCACGAACCTTGCCGCCTGTCCTGACCTCCTCCTGCCTACGTCTACGAACCAAAGCCGCCTGCCCTGAACCTCCTCCCTTTGTTCCCGACTACGTCCCTGCCCGCCGATCCTGTACCTTGCCTTGGCCGCCACCGCAAGGCAAGCCCCGCCAGTGGTAGTAAAACCTGGTGCACTCCCGCCGCAGAAAGACCCTCCCGCTTGGCGGCGGGCTCGGGTGAATACCGGGACCCACTTAGATTCCACTCCCTGGTGTGGGCTTACGCCATCGCCTGTGGTGGTCCTGAGGATCCACCTCCAGACCGTTACAGTAGGATCCGGCCATGGATCCCGCCAAGGTGCCCTTGCCAAGTGTTGCCAACATCACCACCGTTGTGGCAAGAAATTTAAACAACAATCGCGCAGCAAGCGCAGCAGCTCGAGCAACTTTCCTCCATGGTGCAGCAGCTCATCACCTCTCAGCAGCAGCAACCTCCGCCAGCTCCTGTCGTTGTTCCTGCCTCAATGGTTCCTGCGGCTCTGAGGGGCCCCAAGCTTCGGCTGTCGCTCCCATCTAAGTACGATGGTGACCCAAAACTCTGCAGGGGGTTCATCACCCAATGCTCTATGCACGTGGAGCTTATGACCGATCAGTTCCTATCTGAACGTGCGAAGGTGGCGTTCGTGGTCAGCCTCCTCTCCGGGAAGGCCCTGGCATGGGCTACACCCCTATGGGACAGAAACGATTCAGTGACGGCGGATCTACAGTCGTTCCTCAGTGAGTTCCGCAACGTCTTCGAGGAACCAGCCCGTGCATCCTCCGCTGAGACAGTCCTCCTAAACCTACGCCAGGGAGATCTGTCTGTAGGGGAATATGCGGTGCAATTCCGCACTTTGGCCTCTGAACTGTCATGGAACGAGGCCACTCTGTGTGCTACCTTCAAGAAAGGGCTCTCAAGCCGAGTTAAGGACGTCTTGGCCGCTAGAGATCTCCCGTCTTCCCTCAGCGACTTGATCCGGTTAGCAACCCGCATTGACGTATGCTTCCTTGAACGGGAGGAGGAACTTCGGCAAAAGCGTCAGTCAGCCCAACCTCGCCGGTTTCCTCGCCTGGCACCGGTGTTCCAGAGGCCTCCGGCGCCACAGTCGCCAACATCCACCGAGGAGAACTAGGGGAAAAAGATACTTCTTGGTGGACTGGAAGGGGTTCGGTCCCGAAGAGAGGTCTTGGGAACCGGAGGAGAATATCCTGAACCGCAGCCTCATCCACAGATTTCTTAAATCCAGTAAGAGAGGGGGGCCCGAGATGGGGGGGCCCAAGGTGGGGGGGGTACTGTCACAGACGCCCCTGCGACCACTGTCCCGGGTCGCAGGCGCGTCCGTGCTCCTGCTCCCAGCGGAGCCCCGTCCCGCACGTCGGGTTCGGGGTCCGCTCACGTCCCTGTCCCCGCCGGCGTCCACTTACCTGGCCACGCTCCTGCTCAGTCAGCCTCGGTCCCCCGGCGCGTGGCTTCGCCCCTAGGGCGCGCGAGCGCCGGCAGTTTGAAATTTAAAGGGGCAGTGCGCCGGTAATTGGTCATTGCCGGGCACTGCTCCTATTTAAGTCCGGCCTCTTCCTGGCGGCCCTCGCCGGATCCTTGGTGTATTTTCCATTGGAGAAAGCTGCCTGAGTGTTCCTGTCTTGCCTTACCGTTTACCATGCGTCAGCTTTTGAACTGCGCTAAATATGGGGCGAGATATGTCCAAGTCATTACGGTAATCCACAGTTCTCATAGAGAACTTTGGATTACGTCTCCTCTCCCTGCTCATACAATACGGCGAGCGGGGAGAGAAGTGACAGGTCAATTATTCATGGCATATACGCGCCGTGACTAATGAATGTCTATGGGGCCGGCGGGCTGCCGGCCCCCCGCCCCGCCCCCATACACACGGCGTAATTGCGGGGCGAAATACGTCCCGCAATTAAGCCGTGTGAACATAGCCTAAGGCTACGTCTACACAGCACAGTATACTGTTGGATTTTCGGTGGTTTCAGTATTTTGCATCAGCCGAAAACATTACGGTACACTGTGCTGCATAGACAGCAGTGAAAAACTCGTGCTGTAGTCTATACAGCTCAGGTTTTTACAGTGAGTTTAAATCCAAACACGTTGTGTATCTGCCGCTAGGCTCGGGAAACTGGGCGCCGGGGGGACCGGGGAATCCCCCGGTGGGCCCCCCCCCCGACGAGCAGCTGTGGGCACCGGAAGGCTAGAGTTCGCCGTCGCTCCCCGGGTGCTCCCGGCCCCGCCAGCTCGGTCCATGTGAAGACCGGGACCTGCGTCCGCCGATCGCGCCCAGAGGAAGGGCCCGGTAGCCGGGGATAATGTCCACGACTCCCGGGGGCTGCCGCGGTTGTGTCAGCGGAACACAGCGCCACTAGCGCTGCGCTCCGCTTGATTCCCCGGCAGGCTGACGCATTAGGCCTTTCAGACTGCCGCGGAGCCGGCCCATATGCTGACGTAGGCCGGCGCGGGTGAGTCACTTCACCCCGCCGCCTATGCTGGGGCGGGCAGTACAGCGCTGGCTGGCCCAGAGCAGGAGCCCGAGCCAGGTAAGTGGCTGTTTGATGTTTTTATTTTTTTTAAACTAACCACAGGGGGCACCTGTCTCACTAGCGGGGGGCCATAGGCTACAAGGGGGGGGGCCCTGGAATACAAAAGGCGGTCCCTGGCTACAAAAAGGGGGCCCTGGCTTCAAAAAAAAAGGGGGGCCCCTGGCTTCAAAAAAGGGCGGGGCCCGACTACTGGGGGGGGCCTGACTACTAGAGGGGGGCCTGGCTACAAAAGGGAAGGGGGCCCTGACTACTAGAGGGGGGCCCTGACTACCTAGAGGCGGGGCCATGGGCTACAAGGGGGAGGGGTCCAGGCTACAAAATAAGGGGTCCAGGCTATAAGGGGGGCCCTGGGCTACAAAAGGGGTCCTGGCTACAAAAGGGGACCCTGACTACTAGGGGGCCTTGGCTAAAGGGGGGGCCCTGATACAAGGGGGGATGGCTCATAAGAGGGGTCCTGGCTACCTATAGGGGGCCCTGGCTACAAGGAGGGACTGGCCTAATACATGGGGGCCTGGCTGACCTACATGGGGGGCAGCTTCTACTAAGGGCACCTGGCTACTATAGGGGGGCCCTGACTACCTACAGGGTGGCCCTGGCCTATCTCCACAGGGGGGCCCTGCGTATCTACAGGGGCCCTGACTACAAGGGGGTTTCTTGAGTACCTACAGGGGCCCCTGGGCCTACAAGGGGGGCCTTGCTACCTACATGGGTGGGGCCTGGCTACAAAAGGGAGGCCCTGACTCTAACTAGAGGGGGGCCCTGGCTACCAACGGGGGGCCTGGCTACAACAGGGCTGCCCGGCTACAAAAGGGGGGCCCTGACTACAAGCGGCGGCCCGGACTACAAGGGGTGCCCTGACTACACGGGGGGCTCTGGCTACAAAAGGGGGTCTGGCCTAACAAGGGCGCCCTGGACTCTAGAGGGGGGGCCCTGACTACAAAAAAAGGCGGGGTCCTGGCTACTAGGGGGGCCACTGGCCCTGGCTACAAAAGGTGGCCCTGGCTACAAGGGGGGGCGGATACATGAGGGGCACCTGGCTACCTAAGGGGGCCCTGACTACAAGGGGGCGCCCTGGCTAACTACCATGGGTGGCCCTGGCTTTCGTACATGGGGGGGGCCCTCTCTAAAAGGGTGGCCCTGAACTACATGGGCGGCCCTGGCTTCCTTTAGGGGGGCCCTGACTACAAGGGGGGTCCTGGCTACTAGGGGGTCCTGGCTACTAGGGGGGCCCCTGACTAATAGGGGGATGATGTTCCTGTTACAAGGCGGCGGGCCCTGACTACTAGAGGGGGCCTCCTGACTACAAAAAGGGGTCCTGGCTACAAACAAGGGGGCCCTGTCTCAAGGGGGGCCCTGCGCTACAAAAGGGGGCCCTGGCTACAAAAAGGAGGCCCTGGCTTACAAAAAGGTGGGCCCTGGCTTACAAGGGGGGGCATGGCTACTAATAGGGCGGCCCTGAATAAAAGGGGGCCCTGGGTACCTACATGGGGGGGCCCTCTCTACAAATGGGAGCCCGACTACATGGGGGCCCTGACTACCTTGTGGGGGGCCCTGGTCTATCTACAGGGGGCACATGACTACAAGGGGGGGTCCTTGCTACCTACATGGGAGTGCCCTGGCAATCTAAAGGGGCCAGACTACCTACAGGGTGGCCTAACTACTAAAGGGGGCCCTGGCTACTAAATACTAAGGGGGCTCTGACTACCTTACAGCTGTAGCTTAAAGCGGGGGGCCCTGACTTCCTCACATACATCGCTAATAGGAGGCCCCATAACTACCTGTTTACTACTAAAGGAGACCCCTACTGTATCAGTACTAAAGGGGACCCCTAACTGCCTGTATAACTACACTAAAGGGGGTCACCTAACTGCTTGCAGCCTATATAAAGGGGACCCTGACTACCTACAGCTTACCTTACTGGGCGGAAAAAAACACCTACCTACAGCATTACTAATTGGACTCACCAACACTTACCTACAGCCCTAATCTAACTGGGGAATCCACCAACCTAACTTAGCACTGCTTATGTAGTTCCTGGGGGCTATTCTACCTACCCACCCATGGCTAGGAACCTCCAACAACCAAACCTGGGGCTGGCCTACCTAACTTATCCTAGCGGGGGTTTCTCTACCCTACCTAAAGTGGGCCTATCTAGTTAACTGGGGCCTTTCTCCCCACCCTCCAAACCCTTTAGGATACTAGGCTTGTTCTCCTCTCCCACACACTGGATAGTTTTGTACAGTGGTGGAATGGGTAAGTGATGCTGGGAACATGAGGATTCTAAGATAATTGTGTGTAATTTCTGCAGGGATGAGTTGTGGCAGGGACAAGTCATCATGCGGTGTGGAACGGATGCAGGAAGAAGAGGAAGGGAAAAAGAACAACTCAAGAGAGGCGGGAGAAGAAACTCCTCAGTCAAGACGTCTCCGGGTGGTCCCTCATTTCAGGGGTTTATTTTTTATATTGTATTGTGCATGTGACAATGAGCTGTGTCTGATCTCTTATGTTGCGTCTCTATTTGGTGGTGTTGTTATGTTTATAACCTGAGCTGGTTGTCTGACCTCTATTGTGCTCTATATGGTCGGTTGTGGTAGGTTTTACCTGAGCTTCTTTTTGGTGTTGATCTCTAAGTGGTCCTACTATTTATGGCGGTGTTGTGGTTATACCTGAGCTGGTGTCTGAACCTTATGGGGTCTCTATATGGTGGTGTTGTAGGTTATATTGCATTAGTCTAGTGTGCAGAGTACATGTTGTCCACTGATTGTAAGAGTGAGGGAAACACATGACCCTGTGATAGGCGTTAGGACTTTCTTTCTTGCTGGTGTTTATTTTTAGAGGTGTGAGGTGTCGTGGACTAAGGGAGAAAACATGGAGGGGGGATATTGTATGTGGGTGGATGGGGGAAATTGTATGTCGGGATGGAGGGGGATATTGTATGTGGGTTGTGGGGGGATATTGTTATGTGGGTGGTGGGGGATATTGTATGTTGGGTGTGGAGGGAGATATTGTATTGGGTGGAGGGGGGATAGTGTATGTGGGTGGAGGGGGGGGATAGATGTATTGTGGGTGGAGGGGGATTTGCTATGTGGGGTGGTGGGGGAGATTGGTATGTGGGTGGAGGGGGATTTGGAGGGGGATATTGTATGTGGGTGGGGTGGTGGGGAGATCTGTATGGGGTGGACGGGTATAGTGTATGTGGGTGGAGGGGGGAGATATATTGTATCGTGGGTGCGAGGGGTGGGGGTATATTGTATGTGGCTGGAGGGGATATTGTATGGGGTGGCGGGGGATATGGTATGTGGGTGGCGGGGGGATATTGTATGTGGGTGGAGGGATAGTGTTGTAGGTGGAGGGGGATTATTGTATGTGGGTGGAGGGGATACTTGTATGTGGGTTGGTTGGGGTGGATATTGTATGTGGGTGGAGGGGGGATATTGTATGTGGGTGGTGGGGGTTTTTGTATGTGGGTGGAGGGGGATATTGTATGTGGGTGAGGGGGATATTGCTATGGTGGGTGGAGTGGGGCATAATAGTAGGTGGGTGGAGGGGGATGGGTATTGTATGTGGGTGGAGGGGGATTGTATGATGGCGTGGAGGGGAGAAATTGGAAGTGGGGTGGAGGGGATATTGTATGTGGGTGGAGGGGGGTTATGGATGGAGCTACTTAAGTGTGTCTTATGATATGTTAGAACTGACAGCAGTGTGACCTCTCGTGCTATTGTACCTTACACAATACGGTCTGTTTGCACCACGTGTATTATGTGGTAAAATGGGCGCATTTATGTCCGGAGAGGCGGTAATATTTTCATGCTACAGTAAGGGTGGCCCCCCAAGATCAATTCCCCTGTGGGCCCCAGACCCCCCAGTCCGACACTGTGCGGGACTATGGTGGATTGCCGTCAGATTCGCGTACATTCAGTTTTACGGGCCGATGGTAAATCCGAAAACCAGCCACATTTTTTAGTCCAAATCTACACCAAAAACCGCGGTCCTGCCGTGGCTCTAGTAATGTTTTTAACAGAATGCGTCAGATTTCCGAGGGGATTTTATCATATGTTGTGTGGACATAACCTAAGTGTTACATTTTTCCTAAAATATATACTTCAGTAGATACTATAGGTGACATGTATGAATGGGGCTGCGCCAGAGGTCTGGCATCTTTTCAGCCAAAAATGGGCACTGTTGCTCTATCTAATAACTCAGGTTTTGCCATCCAATATCAGGCGCATTACAGAGCACTCGTGGCACTTTGTAACGCGCCTGAGATTGGGGGGGGGGCGTGCTGGAGGCGTGTTGCGCTACAACTGTACGAAGCTACACATTTATAGCTTCAGTATGGCAAATCCAGGCACATAATGCTGGCAGGTAGGTTTTAGTTTTTAGAGCACTGTAAAAGTGGTTTACCTGAGCCTGAATTGTCACTTGCTAGCTAGAAACCGCTCAATCTATGACCCGCAGTAGAAAAGGTTCCTACACTAACTTTTGTAAACTAATGTGTACAAAAAGAACTGCCTCCTGGGCGCCAAAAATCATATATAGTCGCCCCTATGTTGTTGTTGTGGTTTTTTAACTATTTATGGGCAATATAGTATGAACGCGGCTGCCGCAATATAATCTGGCGTCTTTAACTGACCGATATCCACGAGAAGACTCAGTTCATACTATAGCAACCATCAGCAAAGCTATAGATTTATAGCTTTGCTACTGCATTTCTGGACCCATTACAGTCGGAACAGGTAGACCAATTTATGACCTGACCTGATTTATGACCCGCTATAGAGTGGGTTCATTAATCTGGCACATTCTATGACTTTTTTAATCGCATGAAATTTGCGTGTAAAGGCAAATTTTAATTAGCATGTCACACTTTCTGTTTCCACTTCCTTGTAATAGCAGCTATCACTGCATCTTGGTAAATATTATCAACAATTACTTGATAAGTGTGAAGATCTCTCCTCCCTCCCCCTCAACCTCATCCCCAAAACAGATAAATATTACCCTTTTTTCTGTTCATGTTTTGCTTTTGATCTAGTCTAATCTTATCTTTCCCTGTGAAGAGAACAATAGAGCACTCATAATTACCTATTATTTGTGTGACGAGCGGTCCTGCAGCCCATGGGTCAGGCTGTGGGCGCTCTCGTGCCCCTGTCGTGGTCCCTGGTCCGGGGACGAGTGGCGCCGCGGCTCGCGTGTCGGACCGCGGGCGCTCTCGACCACCTGCGCCCATACACTTACCTCGCCGCGCTCCTGCTTCCCCGCGGTCCCTTGTCGGCTGGCGCATGCGTCCCCGCTCCGTAAGGAGCGCGCGCGCCCGTTCTCTCAAATTTAAAGGGCCAGCGCACCGGTAATTTGTTGATTGCTGGACGCTGACCCTATATATTGGTAACGCCTCCAGCACGTCCCCGCTGGATCTTTAGTGCCTGTTGCCTTCAGAGAAAGCGTCTATTCTAGTCTTGTCCGGATTTCCCTGTACCGAACCTTCTCGCCTACGTCCCACGACCACGAACCTCTGCCGCCTGTCCTGACCTTACCGCCTGTCCCCGACTACGATCTTGCCTTACGAGTTTGTACCACGCTAAACCTCAGCTGCCACCACAAGCAAGTCACGTCAGGGGTAGCGACCTGCTAGACTCCCGCCGCAGCAAGTCCATCCCGTTTTGCGGCGGGCTCTGGTGAAAACCGGGACCTACTTAGACTCCGCTCCCTGGCGAGGCTTACACCATCGCTTGCGGTGGTCCAGTGGATCCACTACCACTGTCCGTTACAATTTGTAATAAAACTATATAAAGGTAAGTAACAGCTGAAGTAAAGTCAGATTAGATTGGCAAGTTTGCCTTTGATATAAGCTCCTTACAAATTACCCTCCTGCTGGGACCCCAGTGACTATTGTAATCTGTAGTAAGACCTAGCAGTAAGAACGATACTTATAAATTAGCATTTTTTGCACTAAAAAATAACAACGTTAAAGGGCTAGTTCCATCTAAGACACCCACAACATATTGACAGGATATACCATAAATGTCTAATAGGTTCTAGTCCCAGAGGTGGAACCTGCACACGACTCTCTTACCTCCCTTTCCTCACCTGGGTCTCAACAGCAGAGAACAGAAAGATGGTCATGCCTGTGCGCCCCTCTCCAATTCCGGTTACAGACAAGCACACTCACTTGGCTGTACTCCCATAGAACAGAATGGACACTCCAATTCTCAAGTTAGGTGCGGATCTCAGAGCTAGGACCACACATATCACATGTTTATGGGATGTCCTGTCCACATGCCACGAATGTCTTAGGGTAGGTTCACACAGCATCTTTGGGACGTATAGCAGCAGGTACTGTATGCGCCACTATGCGCTGGGTGTTTTAGAAGTACGCGCTAGCCGTAGCATACTTCTAAAACAGTCTGTGCCAGCTCCCATAGACCTCCACTTTCCGGGAAGAAGTGACATTTCACTTCTTTCTCCCAGCACCTTATACGTGTCGGAGAAAATCACAGGTAATCATAGATCGCAATGAGAGCTATAAATTACCGTATTTGCCGTCCGTATTTCGAAAATATTGCTGCACAATTACGCACCAAAATATACCCTACAAAGACTCCGTGTGAACATATCCTTAGAGTATTCCTTTAATGCTTACTCCACCATTAATGGTAATGTCAATAGCAAATAGAATTGTTCTTCAAACATTACAAAATTCATCAAAAACACCAATAGATTTTCACTTAAGAAAAATTGAACATTCCTGCTGCCATTCTATGCATCCTCGCTATGGCTTCATTACAGATATGTCCCTCCATTTATAATACTGCCATGTTGGATGTGACAATTATTAGATGTGTGTTCCCTGCAGCAGATGTTACTGTCTGTATTTGATCTGCTTACTTCTCACTACAGCCTAAATTAATGGAGACGCCACTTGACATCACACACACTGTTCAGTTGGGGAATTCTAAAGAAATTGAAGGTCATTGGGAAGACGTTGATTAAGTGATTGACTTATTGAGCTTCTGGTGGAGAAATCTTTCTTGCACATTTTATGAAAACTGGATTTGCTTAAAGGGAATGTGTCATCAAAAAATGAGTCATTGTTTAAGTCCCATTTTTATGTTAAACACATTTTTTAGGAATTTTTGGTTGTTTTTTCCATTTTTCATATCACTTTCAATATTTTTTAATAATTCTTAAATCCTGCAGTTTTCACTTTGGTCACTAGGCCTTGTTTGCACTGCTTTAACAGCAGTCAGAGATGCTTTACAGTAGCTTCATGTACATAGGAGACTTAAGACTGACCTGGGAAGAAGTCACTGTGAAGGGAGGGGAGAGTGTGAACTGTGAGTTTCTCCTCTTGTGACTGGTGGATCCTGTGTTATCTATTCACACTGGTGTCTCCTTTCAGTTTGACCCTTTTTGTGCTGATAATGAGAAGACAACTGAGAGTCTTTCTTTACAGAACAGGAAGTGTCAGACAATTATTAGGCTTAGTGGCCAAAGTGAAAACTGCAGGACATAAGAATTATTAAAAAATATTGAAAGTGATATGGAAAATTTAAAATAAATAACCATAATTTCTTAAAAAATGTGTTGAACATAAAAATGTGAGTTAAACAAAAAGTCATTTTTGAGGATACATTCCCTTTAAGTTGTCATCATGGAAAAAACACTTTTTCACCTACTCATTGGAAGAGTGATAATTGTCTGATGGGTGGGAGTCCCAGAATTGGTTCCCGGGTCTACATGTTTGAATTAAGTAGCAGTTACTGTATGTACTGTATGTAAAGTACTAATCTCCCCGACACATAGCACAAGTGTGTGTTTACATGCTATAGAAACGCTGCCATTACAGTATCAGCTCGTCTAAATGATTATGTATATTCACAAACAAGACTATGTATGTGAATGAACTGTGTATATACTACTGCAACAACAGGTTGTCTGTTATATGTTGTATTGACCAAATGTTTGAAGGAGATGCCATATGTTTGGAAAATGTATGAAAATATGTGAAAAACATGAAGTATAAGGAGTTGATTAAAAGCAACGAAAGTGTAATTCATATGTGAATGTTTGAGTGGCACACAGCATTTATGATATTGATATGGTGCTCCATTTACCATCGGAACAATATAATATGAACCCTCTGGAACATTTCGATAATGTTTTCCTGTTGATGGCAGTGTAAGGCCACGTTCCCATCTGTTTGCAGCCTCCATTGGTGGTGGAACTGGACCAGTTTCATGACAAAAATGAACTGATGGACCCCATTGACCATCACAGTGTCTGTTGTTTAAACTAAATAAAATAGTGCAGCATTCTAGCTATTTTGTCCTCCAACTCTGAAGACATCTATGATGGAAGCAGGCCTAAGTGGATAGGTGTCATGTCTTCCAAGCATCTTGGAACTGTCTAGACATCCATTGCAGGACTTTGGTTGTCCCCCCATACATAAGTGCTGATTGCTTCAAGTGGGGGATACATAACCAGGTCTTTAGTCTTCATCAAGCACCCTGCAAGTTTACCACCCATTTAATTCTACTATATTAATAAGCTGCATCATTTTTCCAGTCTGTACCACTGAGCCAAAGTAATATGCTTTATAAGCGTCAAGCTTTCCAACATCTGATGTGCAGATGCCTGAAGGTCATAGAGCTTAAGATGCTACTTCTAAAAGCTTTACTGTAATTGATGTCAGGTATACAAGGCTCAGAAGCTCCAGACCTAATTTCAGCCTATAACAACTCAGGACAGACCCCACAGGAGCTTATACAGTGTTCTTGAACTTGCTTTCCTAGCACTGTTGAGTCTAACTGACACTGTTATGATAGTCCTGTAGCTAATACTATTATGATGGCACTATAGAGGGCAGTGTTATGAGGACCCTAGGACTGACACTGTTATGAGGGCCCCGCGGTCAAAACCGTTATGAGAGCCCACTGTTATGAGAGCCATGTAGCTAACACTGTTATAAAGGCTCTGTCGATGACTCTGCTTTGGGAGTACTGTAACTGACACTAGAATAGAAGCACTGTAAATGACACTTGTGTGGGGGGCACTGTGGCTGACTTTGTCATGGAGACTCTTTGGCTGGCACTATAATAAGGACATTTTGGTTATGGACTTTGTTGTGTCAGCACTTTACTGGAGACTTTTATGCCCCTGGGTGCTGTGTTATGGGGGCACTTTGTCTGGCACTCTTATTATGTGAATGTATGTTCTTGCTTTGTTATGTGGACATTGTGCTATTAGCTATTATTGCTCTGTCTAGGGGGCATTGTGTGGTCCAGAAAAAAGGGTATGGGAATAAGTTGCTAATTAGTCACTCATAAATAAATACAAAATTGCTGGTCCATGGCCTTGTCATCTCCTGCCTAGACTACTGCAACATCCTTCTCTGCAGCCTCCCGTCTAGCACTCTTGCTCCCTCCAATCTATCCTCAACACTGCGGTTCGTCCTATCCATCTCTCACCTCGCTACTCCTCTGCATCTCCCCTCTGCCAATCCCTTCACTGGCTACCCATTGCCCAGCGAATTCACTTCAAGCTACTAACATGATCTACACAGCTCTCCCTTCCCTCTCCCCTCTATACATCTCTGCTCTAATCTCTAGATACTTCCCTCACGCCATCTCCGTTCCTCACAGGACCACCTTCTCTGCTCTTCTCTTATCAGATCTTCACCTAACCATCTCCAAGACTTCTCCCGTGCTTCCCCCACACTCTGGAACTCACTGCCAAAACACCTCAGACTTTCCTCCACTTTAACCAGCTTCAAAAGCAACCTGAAAACCCATCTCTTCAGGATTGCCTATAACCTACAATAACCCTGCTGCCATTACACCACCCACAAACATGTCTGCCGCCTCACCTGCTGTCTCTTTCCTGCTTCCTTATAGATGGTAAGCCCTCGCAGGCAGGGTCCTCTCTCCCGCTGTACTAGTTGTTAGTCATATATCGTCATATAATGTATGTAATCCCCCCTCAAATGGAATTAATGACGCTTTAAAATAAATAAAAATACTAAACCCGCTGTGCATAGACAATTAATACTTGCCAATGTTTTAGTCAGCTAAAAAGTACTAGTATTTCACCATCTTAAACACTATTACATAACAGGCATGATGTACTGTAATAATATAAAGCAAATTTTGAATGTTTTTTATTTGTAATGGTCTGGAGGTGGATCCTCTGGACCACCGCAGGCGATGGCGTAAGCCCACACCAGGAAGTGGAATCTAAGTGGGTTCCGGTATTCACCAGAGCCCGCCGCAGAGCGGGATGGGTCTTGTTGTGGCGGGAGTCCACCGGTCACTACCACTGGCGGGGCTTGCCTGCGGTGGCGGCCAAGGGTAGGCGAGGTACAGAATCGGTAATCAGGCTCGTAGTCGGGAAACAGGCAGAGGTTAGGGCAGGCGGCTGAGGTTCGTGAACGTAGACAGGCAGAAGGTCAGGGCAGGGGGGCAAGGTTCGGGTTGGTAAACGTAACAAACGGGTTCGGTACCACGGTTAGCAAGACAAGGCTTTCTGGAACGCTTTCACAGTAGGCATGTGCACAAAAAGATCCGGCAAGGCTGCCAGGAAGGGGCCCGGGGACTTAAATAGGAGCAGTGCCCGTAATACCCAAATTACCGACACTTCCCTTTAAAATCTCACACTGCCGGCCGCGCGTGCCCTAGGGGGCTGCGCCGCCCCACGCCCGAGGGACAGAGACGGACGGGATAGGAGCGTGGCCTGGTAAGTGACTGGGGACACTAGCAGAGGAGTGAGCGGATCCCGGACCCGAGGTGCAGGACATGGCGCTGCTCGGAGTCGGGGCACGGATGCGCCTGCGACCCGGGACAAGGGTTGCAGGGCATCCGGGGACAGTACCCCCCCCCCCACCCTTAGTTCCCCCTTCTTTTTAGAGTGGAGGAATTTCTGAATAACGCTGCGGTCCAGGATGTTCTCCTCCGGCTCCTACGACCTTTCCTCCGGCCCGGAACCCTTCCAGTCAACAAGAAAATATCGCTTCCCTCTAGTCCTTCTCATACCCAAGATTTCCTTTAAACCACAAAAGACATTAGCGGCATCAGCCACAGAGGGAGGATGGACTCCCTTTCTTGGAGAAATGATTAAGGACCAGGGGTTTTATTTAGCGAGACATAAAGGGAGTTCAGGATACGCAGGGTTTAGGAGGAACCCGGATTTTTATGGGCCCACCCGGGTTTATGCACTTAAGGACCTCGAAGGGTCCTACAAAGCGGGATCCCAGTTTGTAGGTAGGGATTTTGAGGCGGACAAATCTGGCCGATACCAAAACTTTTATCACCCGGGAGAAGACAGGAGAGGGCTTCTTCTTTTATCTGCCTGCGTTTTTCATGCGCCCGGATGCACGGGCAGGGATTGGCGGTCAGGGACCAAATTGGTCCCTATGTCCTGGACCAGAGTGTCAGCGGCTGGGACCTCAGATGAGGATCTAGGGGGGAGAGGGTGGGCGGGGTGTAGGCTGAACCCCACGTAGAAGGGAGAGGCACCCGCGGACTCTGACTCTAGGGAATTATATGAAAATTCCGCCCAAGGAAGTAAGTTGGCCCAGTCATCTTGCCGAGCAGATACGAAATGGCGCAGGTAACATCCCAGAACTTGATTAACTCTCTCCACCTGGCCATTCGTCTGGGGGTGGTAAGCTGAGGAGAAGTCAAGCTTCATCTGGAGTTGAGAGCAGATGGCCCGCCAGAATTTAGAAACAAACTGCACCCCCCGATCTGAGACGATTTGCAGAGGGAGACCGTGCAGATGAAAAACGTGGAGAAAAAATAGCTCGGCCAGGCGCAGGGCAGAATGCAGGCCTAGCAAAGGGACAAAATGTGCCATTTTAGAAAACCGGTCTATAACCACCCAAACGACGGTATTACCGGACGAAGGGGGTAGGTCGGTTATGAAGTTCATCGCTACGTGAGACCATGGTTGCGTAGGGATGGGCAGTGGGTTTCAAGAGCCTGCCGGCTTTTTGGCGAGGAGCCTTGTTGCGGGCACAGGAGGTACACGCCTGGAACGAACTCCTTGACATCCTTAGCGAGGTCCTGCCACCAATAGGAACCGGGAGATCGGAGAAACGTTTGCGGGCCCCGGGAATGCCGATCACCAGTTAAGGGAGTGCCCCCACTTCAGGATACGCCTATGGTGCGCAGGCGGACATATGTCCTCCCCGGCGGGACGTTTCCGGAGGGCGACAGGGGCTAAAGGTGATAAGGGGTTCGGGGGAATTATGTGCTCTGGGATCGCTTCTTCACCCACCACATTGGAGGCACGGGAAAGGGCATCAGCCTTACGTTCTTTTCGGCAGGGCGGAAGTGAATCTGGAAATTAAAGCGAGAGAATAAAAGCGACACCTAGCTTGGCGTGGATTGAGTCGCTGGCCCTCTGGAGGTACTGGAGGTTCTTGTGATCCGAGTAAATCAAATGGGATGCCAGGCCTTCCAGCAAATATCGCCATTCATCCAGGGCCATTTTTTATGCTAATAATTCCCAGTCTCCGATGGGGTAGTTCTCTCCCCCCTGTGAAAAAGTTTTAGAAAAGAAGCCACAAGTGACCGTTTTGCCTGTGGGCCCTTTTTGCGTGAGGACTGCTCCAGCGCCTACCGATGAGGCATCTACTTCAAGCGAGAAGGGTTTCGCTGGGTCTGGCCGCGACAGGATGGACGCAGAGGCAAAGGCCGTTTTTTTAGCTTGGAAAACGCTTCCTCGGCTCGGAAGGGCCAGCTGCGTGGATTAGCGTTTTTTTTCGTAAGGGCCACGATGGGAGCCACCAGCGTGGAGAAGTGCGGAATAAACTGCCGGTAAAAGTTGCAGAAGCCCAGGAACCATTGTATGGCCTGCAGGCCCACTGGGCGTGGCCATTGCAATACGGCTGACAACTTGGCTGGGTCCATCCGTAGACCTTGGTCCGAGATAATATAACCCAGGAATGGAGGCTGACTTGGTGGAAGAGGCAACTTCCCTAACTTGGCCTACAAGTGGTTAGCTCGTAGGCGCTGTTAGCACTTGGGGGGACGTGGAGGCGGTTTAGTCTCAAGATCAGGAGAGTATATCAGGATGTCGTCCAGGTAGACCACGACACGGGTATAAAGAAGATCCCTGAAGACATCATTCACGAACTCCTGGAAGACAGCAGGAGCATTACACAGTCCGAAACGCATCACCAAGTACTCAAAATGCCCGTCTCTGGTGTTGAAGGCCGTCTTCCACTCATCGCCCTTGCGGATTCGGACCAAATTGGGAGGCCCCTCTCAATCCAATTGGAGAAGATCCTTGCGCCCTGCAGATGGTCAAATAGCTCCGTGATCAACGGCAGAGGATACTGTTTTTTTTTACCGTGATCTTTCAGACCCCGGTAGTCGATTTCAGGGCCGTAAGGAACCGCCCTTCTTTTCCATAGAAGAAAGAAACCCGCTCCCCGCGGGAGAAGAAGACTTTCGTATAAAATCCCTTCTGGAGTTTTTTCCCGGATTTTACTCCTACATGGCTTGTGTCCCCAGGAGCGAATAAGGGGTAAGACTCTGCCCTGAGGAGGGCTGGTACCGGGGCAGTAGATCAATCGGGCAATCATATGGACGATGTTTGGGGACAGGGTCTCTGCTTGCTTCTCGAAAAGACATCAAAAACTCTTTTAGGCGCGGGGAACCCCTAGAGGTTTTAGACGGTACTGGAGAAGCGGTAGCACCAGGCGAGGTTTCCACCAAACAGCGAGACCGACACCTGGGCCCCAATCGCTAGACTTCGCCCGTCTGCCAGTCAAGAACTGGGGCATGGCACTGCAGCCACGGAAGGCCTAATAGGATGGGCGAGGAAGACCGGGGTAACACATAGAACGACAGTCTCTCTTTATGCAGTGCTCCTAGTTAAAGGAACAGTGGCTCCGTATGGTAACAGACTGGATCGCTGAGGATCTCCCCACTGACGGAGGAGATGGATAGAGGTTTTTCCAGGAGAACCACGGGAAGATTGTATTGAGACACCACGGCAGCATCCAAGAAGTTCCCAGCCGAACCGGAGTCCAGAAAAGCTGAAGCTTGAAAGTGGATCCCGGCTTCTGTGCTGACCAGGACGGGTATGTTCAGACGAGGAGAGAGACTGCACACCCCTAGGGACGCCTCTCCCACATTGCCTAGGTGTGCTCGTCTCCCCGGATGCCGCGGACGGAGCATGCAACCCCTGAGGAGATGTTCAGGGCTGCCACAGTAGAGACATAGGTCTTCCTTCCTGCGGAGTTAGGTGGGCTCTATCCACTTGCATGGCCTCTTCCATGGCTGGCTGCGAAGGAGGCTGTGGAGGCCGTAGAAACACCGGAGCAGGACGGGGTATCCGGCGTGTTAGGACTGGTTCTTGCTCTTGGCGGAGCTCCTCACATCTCTCTACGAAACGGATATCAATCTGGTTTGCCAAATGGATGAGCTCGCTTAATGAAGACGGAGGGACCCGGGTGGCGAGAGCATCCTTTATCAGGCTGGAGAGGCCTTTCTTGAACGTTGCGCACAACGCTGCATCGTTCCATGCCAACTCCGATGCTAGTGTGCGGAACTGCACGGCGTAGTCTCCCACGGAGGCGTTCCCTTGCTGCAGGTTCAACAGGGCGGTTTCAGCAGACGAAGAGCGGGCAGGCTCTTCGAAGACACTACGGAATTCCTGTAGAAATGTCACCAGGTCAGCTGTGACCGGATCGCCTCGGTCCCAGAGTGGGGTTGCCCAGGCCAGGGCTTTTCCCAAGAGGAGACTGACCACGAAGGCCACCTTGGATCTATCCTAAGGGAACTGACAAGCCGAAAGATCCACATGAAGGGAGCACTGGGTGATGAAGCCCCTGCAGGCCTTGGGGTCCCCGTCAAACTTTGTCGGCATGGACAACCGGAGTTTAGGACCGACTGGGGCGACTGCCACGGGAGGAACCACTGCGGCCAACTGCTGCTTCTGAGTGGCGATGAGCTGCTGCATCATGGAGGAGAGCTGCTCGAGCTGCTGCGCTTGCTGCGCGATCTGTTTTGATTGCTTGACCACGTCAGTGGTTATGTTGGCGACACTCGGCAAAGACACCTTGTCGGGATCCATGACCGGATCTTACTGTAACGGTCTGGAGGTGGATCCTCTGGACCACCGCAGGCGATGGCGTGAGCCCACACCAGGGAGTGGAATCTAAGTGGGTCCCGGTATTCACCAGAGCCCACCGCAGAGCGGGATGGTCTTGCTGCGGCGGGAGTCCACCAGGTCACTACCACTGGCGGGGCTTGCCTGCGGTGGCGGCCAAGGGTAGGCGAGGTACAGAATCGGTAATCAGGCTCGTAGTCGGGAACAGGCAGGAGGTTAGGGCAGGCGGCTGAGGTTCGTGAACGTAGACAGGCAGAAGGTCAGGGCAGGCGGCAAGGTTCGTGGTCGGTAAACGTAAGCAAACGGGTTCGGTACACGGTAGGCAAGACAAGACTTTCTGGAACGCTTTCACAGTAGGCATGTGCACTAAAGATCCGGCAAGGCTGCCAGGAAGAGGCCGGACTTAAATAGGAACAGTGCCCAGCAATTACCAATTACCGTTGCACTGTCTCTTTAAATCTCACACTGCCGGCGCGCGCGTGTCCTAGGGGGCGGCGCCGCGCACGCCGAGGGACAGAGACGGACGGGACAGGAGCGTGGCCGGGTAAATGACTGGGGACACTAGCAGAGGAGTGAGTGGACCCCGGACCCGAGGTGCGGGACGGGGCGCCGCTCGGTTTCGGGGCACGGAGGCGCCTGCGACCTGGGATTAGGGTCGCTGGGGCATCCGTGACATTATTGTTTAATGAAATACAATGATGAGCAAAAGGGTAATGATGTTTTGAACTTTTGACTTTCACAGTGCTTGCATGGATGTCTGTGATCTCACTGTTATGAAGCATATAAGCCACCCTAACTATATTTTGCCTGGACGTCCACCTCTTGGCTTTGGAATGAATGGGCGGACATCATTTCATATTCTTTTAGCTGTCATGGCACTCCCATAATGTAGTTTGGCAATTTTCTTGTCCTACAGACGCTATTGATGAGCTGAATGATGCTGTTTCTCTTTTCTTGGGAAATCTTCTTCATTGCTGCTCCTCGATTCAAACCAGTGACCTTTTGCTTGGATATCAACCTAATCACACTGAGCTACTAGGATATGTGAGAACAGGTTGTAATTTGTAGTATGAAAACTAAAATAAACCTAGGACACAATAAAATATAACTTTTAATGATAAACAACCAATAAAAAATATATACGAAAATAGGGCCTACGCTTAACTATAACTACCTATCAGAAAAAGTGGGGTGATCGCCCCAACAAGGGCGCCCCTACCAGGAACCTAAACTACCAAATCCTAACAAGGGCCTACTCTCAATATGCATGATGCCCACTAAATAATTACAATATAAACAGACAAAATATATTTCCCTGTACAAATTTAAATATAGCTAAATGGAGACATAATACAAGATATCAAAAGAGATGCTCCTAATAGCTAATAAGCAGAATCCAATAAACCAAAACCAACGCGTTTCACGGGATCAGCAGGGATCAAATTGTAGGAAAAAGGGAAATAAAGAACCTAAATAAATCAAAAAGGGCAACAAATACACACAAAAAAAAACATCAAAGAGGGCAAGATAATATATCCAAAATAAGCAAAAAAAGGCTTACGTCCCTTAGTAGATAGATGATGCAAGGGTCCATGATCATCATTGGAAGGATCCCATGTAGAAAAGAACTATTGTTTCAATAGACCAACAGGTAATATGATGACATGCTAGGATTTGGTAGTTTAGGTTCCTGGTGGGAGCGCCCTTGTTGGGGCGATCACCCCACTTTTTCTGATAGGTAGTTATAGTGGTATATAAGGGATTAGTATAGGGTTTTAGCATAAGCCCTATTTTCATATATATATTTTTATTGATTGATCATTATTAAAAGTTATATTTTGTTGTGTTCTAGGTTTATATGGTATATTGTAGTTTTCTTGTTGTTGTTTAATTTGTATAAGCGGGTGTTTACATTATCTAATGGGTTTTGGTTCAGCCATTTATCTTTTAGAGGCTTTTGTGGTTTTTTCAGCTTTATAATTTGTAGGATACAAGAAGAAGAAGATTGTTCCACCGCCAGGAGCAAAACAGTAACAATGCAGTTACATGACAAGAATCTGCATAACTAAGCATATGCTACATAGTTGCAGGTCAAATGTATATATGAGATAGCCAAGATGATTATCTATAAAATGATGGTAGCCTCATGTTAAAAGCTGTAGTGGATGGTGAGATATGGAGTCTGAAAGTCAAAAGTTCAAAATATTGTTCTGCTTTTGCTTGTCAGTGTATATAAAGTTAAAAGCAGTTTGCCTATCTGGCTGTTTCACAGAGCCTGCTCTTTACAGCCAGCTTTAGGCTTCCACTTCCTGTTCAGGCTGTGGGTAGGTCTACAGCAATGACTGACATTTCAGTTCTGCTATTCCTATCTGAGCCTGTTAGAGGGATGTTGGTAATGGAGGGATCTAAACAGAAGACAGAGTTCAAAAGAGTAAAATGGGTTTTGCCACGGTGAGTTACTTACCTCTTATCTTCTCAGGAGAGGTGATAAACAAAGCATGTTGAGTCACGGGGGCGAGGGAGGGAGGGTGAGCAGAGAGCGAGGAAGCAGGGAGCATCTGCAAAGTTTACTCAAATAATTACATTACAACCAGTGGATTCCCCAGGCCCTTGCAAGTTCCTTCATGTTCCCTGTCATCAGATAAGAAGTGCAAACACGCAAGCGCGGCCAGATCAGCTCCTATCAGTGTCCTGGTTGTGTCTAATGTAAACTGTCAGGAAACTAAGGACTGAGCAATGCTGTAACTCTCACAAGATTCACTTTTTATAATCACATATATTTAGAAAAGTGATTAAATACCCATTTTGGAGGATCCCACGTCAACATTACATCATGGCAAAACCCCTTTAAGGTTTATCAGTAAGAAACATAAACAAGGTCCTATGCAGCTGACACAGGACAACAAGACAAGACAGAGCAAGGGATAATGTCACCATGTACAGCCAGGGCTGCTAGAGCAGAGAGAGGTGGTAGGAAACTAAAGAAACTTGATAGAACTGCTCTGTGAAATGAAGCAGAACAGCAGTGTATTTGGTAATAGTCTTTATTTACCTTTGCCTAGATTTTAAGTCCAATATAGTGAGAACTCCTCTAACTTTGGGCACATCACAAGCACATATGCATCATACACATAAGACAATGGGGACGTTGTGTCCTTCTCACAGTCCTTCTCCTGCACACAGCAGAGGTGGGAATAATGCAGTAAATCTCATGATTCTATGTATTCCCAAGAGAATCCAGCCGAGTATGAGAGCTCTATCCCCAGATTCAGGTTAGGAGGCAATAAAATCCCCAGTGCTATATGGGAGAAGTTGCACAGGTGCAGATACTGATGAACAATTGCTCACATGCCTGCTATGAGGGGAGCAATTTTAGTATTACACATATATAAGAATTATATATTCTGCCAGTCAAACATGTATGTGGGGTGCACCATGTTGGCTTACAACCAATTGATGATTGAGCAGGTTGCCCAGCATATTCCAAGTGTCCAGCATTGATAGTAGGTGTGTGAGTGGTTGTTCACCAGTATTTTTGCACTTGAGCAGTCTCTCCTGTATGGAACTGCAGCTTTTTTGTATACTGGTGTGAGCAGGTTCATATCCAGTGCTCACTTATGTACTAAGCAATTGCCCCCCTAATGGATAGTAGGTGTGTGAGCAATTGTTCATCACAAATCTGCACCTGTGTGACTTCTTCCAGGTTGCACTGGGACTTGTATGGCCTCCTACAGGGAGTGTTTTTTTGTCCTGCCATTGTGCAGTAAGCATGGCTGAGTTTTTGTGACTTTAAAGGGAATGTGTCATCAAAAATGACTTAATGTTTAACTTTTTATGTTAAGCATTTTTAAGAATTTGTGTTTTTTTTTTATTTTCCATTGCACTTGCAATATTTTAAAAAAAATCTTAAAGGGAATCTGTCACCAATTTATTTTTTTTATTTATTAAATCAAGACCCTGATCCATATGCTTTTCCTCTCAGTCGTTTTTATTTCCTGATTGTAGATTTCTCTATTCGGCCGTCTATATATGATTGTGGGGAAGACATTCTTGCTTGCACTGCTTTAACAGCAGTCAGAGAGATACTTTACAGCAGCTTCATACCCCTAGGATTCTTAAGACAGTTTCTGTCCCATAGACCTCTCTAGGAGAGTTATCACTGTGAAGGGAGGGGAGAGAGGGAGCTAGGACATCTCCTCTTGTAACTGGTGGATTCTGTGTTATCTGTACACAATGGTGTCTCCTTTCAGTGTGACCCTGTTTTTACTGAATTGAAGCACACAGCTGAAAAGCTCCTCTAAACAGAACTATAAATGAAAGTGTCAGACTATAATTAGTCGACTTAGTGTGCCAAAATGAAACTACAGTACTTAGTTGAATTAATTAAAAAAATTACTGAAAAGTGATAAAGGAAAAATAAAAAAAACATAACCAAAATTCCTACAAAATGTCTGTTTAACTTAAAAATCTTGAGATTAAACAATAAGTCATATTTTGAAGAACACATTTCCCTCTAAGCCTAGCAGTTTATCATTTTTTTGGCCACTAGGCCCTGAAAATAGTCTGACCACTATCCTTGTTTTCAAACAGTATTTTTTCCAGTATTCATGATCAGGGCACAACATCATGGGGTTGTAGAAGGGTAAACGCGGTGGTGGGACGGGAGGCCGGGGGTAGGAGTGGAGTGAAGAAGAGAGGGATTACACAGATCGCCCATCAGGAATATTGAGATAGTTCCACAGCTCCCCCCTCCCTGACACACTGACTTCTTGCCCAGGTCACAGAGCATTGCCTAGAAAACTCTCTTATAAAAGTCAATGGACTGATCAGTGTTCACCAGGGCCGTCATTATGTGCATGAAGTTACAGTAAAGCGTCTCTCCAAATGCTGCTAAAAGTAGTGCAGGCAAGAATGCTGCCCCCACAATCACATACAGACGACTGAATTGAGAAATCTACAATCTCAAAATAAAAACGACTGAGAGGAAAAGAATGGATCAGGTGCTTTGGATAAATGTCCCATTATTTCCTGAGTGAATCATCCCGCCTTAACACGGCAACCATCTCTGTTTAAAACAAAGACAAACCCTTAGCACTTGTGCCCTGTCCTGTAATCATCTGCCCTCAACACATCCTCATCTTGTATCATCCCCTCTGCATTGGCTCCTCTTGTTAATCATTCCTGTATACCTTCTATCCTATAATGCCCTCCGCCCTGAAAAATATCCTTGTTTATACATCCACTATCACAGTGACATAGATACTGTTTTTCTTAATCAAACACCTTTTTTCATTGTATCCTCTCCCATTATCACCCTCTTCAACGCTTTATTGCCTCTTCTCCTTAACACCTCCGCTATGTAAGATAACATCCATCTGCAAACCAAATTCCGTAAGTGCCAACCACTCATATTCCATTCCCCGTACTTCCACCAATTGTGTAAATAAAAAGTATTACATGTGATAGGACCCCATCAGCAACACTCTGATGAGTCCTTTTCAGATCACCATGCAACAACCTACAACAGAGAAGTGAGACATTATGGGCTCCACATGGTTATAAAAAATGTCTAAGGTCTAAAAATTCACTTTGATGCCCATACAACCAATCAGACAGCTCATAGCAACCAACATATCGGCCCTTCCATGTCGTCCAGAGCACAATAAGAAAATGAAGGGTTGCGCCTGATTGGTATGCTAAGAGCTCTGATTGGTTGACTAGGGCAACAAAGTGAATATTTAGCGACCTAGACTATTTTTATACAAGGGCCCCTATGTGTCCTCCATATCAATTTATTAGATGTGATTTCAGAGCCCTTTACAACCATGATGCGTGCTCATTATTCAGTGAAACACTGCGCTCTGTGATATAGATCCAGACTTGGATCCTGCAAAGGTTGAGGCTACGCAAAGACTTTTTGTTTTTTTACTGAGCTTATTATTTTGGATTTTGGCACAAACAATGTGCATAACAAAAAACAAATTTTATTGAAATAAAATCAAAAAGACATCCCCTTGAAAATAAACCTGAGTGCAAATTTTTTTCAAGCTTGAAAATATAGCCTCCCCTGAAAAATAAAGACCCAGCTGGCAGTCATAGCTACAGGTGATTTCCCTCCACCCATATTATTAGTATTAGCAATAATTAGAATAGGTTTAACCTTGTAGGAGGAGCTACATAGACAAAGGGAGTGCTCCATTTACGGAAATCTATTGCGTAGACATGATGGATGAGCTAACGATTTCATAAAAGAGAATTGGAGTCGCAGGAAATTGACTATGACATTTTGGGTTTGGAGGGTTATGATGATGTTCCAGAAGTGATGACTTGTACTTGTTTGACATGGACAGTTATTTGAATTAAATGTTTCTTTTTTTTTCAATAATAATACCATGTCTCGGTAAATGTACCATAGAATTGTGTACATGGAAACAGTCAACAAGAAATTCTTGATGGAATTCAGAGTTTGCTGTTTATGCTAATGTTTTTGATGACTACAGTAAAATTAAATACATGTGTTGTGATTTTTTTGGTTTAAACAATAAAATGTTGAATTGCGTGGTTTCATTATGGAAAAATAAACATCCCCCTGAAATAAGCGACCTAGCGCGATCTTCAGGAGCTAAAATATAAATATAAGACACTGTCTTCATTCTCGGGGAAACAGGCTATTTGAAGTTTGGAAAAATTAAGAAGTGTAACATTGAAGTAGCCATTCTTAAAGGCTTATGGGGAAACAGCTGGAACTCTTTCAGTGCCCTCTATTTAATACAGCATTCTTCAAGTCACATTGTATCACACTCGCTGCCTCTCACCTAGGCAACCAATAAGTTGTACTCTGCACTGATGAGGGGCAAACATCCAGAAACAGCTGCCTGCAATATCAAGCCTGTCCATAAGCGCTTACTAAACCACTTAGATGCACCCTGTGAGGATGATTACATCCCAATGCCAAAATCCTGTACACAGAGCCCCTGGGTATTAGCAGCTATTTGCAGCAAAACACTCTGCCGTTTACAAGCGCTGTGTTAGAATAGCCCTTTAGATGCCATGGCAAACATGGCAGTGACATCTGAATCAATGAGAAATTGCTGTGTCCCGATTATTGAACATGGCAGCTGAAAGCCTTGTGAAGGCTATCAATGACTAGCCATGTTTCAATTTCCCCCTCTTCCTGTCCAGTTCCTGCCCCAGGCAGGAGTGGGAAGGCCGCGACATCTTTGTACAACCCTAACCCAATATGGCATTGTCCTATGCAAATGCACTAGGCAGTATAAATATTACGAGCCACCCTAGTGTGAAGCCGGCCAAGGGAGAAATACCCCAAAAAAGAAAATAAAGGATTAAAAGGGCGACAAGTAAGATCGTGAGAGCTTTTTTCGGCAACACCGATTTTTATTGGCAGTACAGCTGCAGCCTGCCCGGCCCAGAATCCCTCGTCGGTACCCGGCAGGATTACAGTGTTAGTGCGACAGTGTTCGCCACTTTTCAGGCTGCCCCCGCATGTAGGAGACCGGGCAGTGGGCGGCAGGTGTCGGCGCGGGGGTAAGGCGTTCCGTGTGAAGACGCGGCCTGCGTAGGGATACACCGAGGCTTGTAGATCGAAGTGGCTAGTCGGCAAAGCTAGGCGCAAGTGCAGGCGCTACGGAATTGCAGCTCCACAGGCAACCAGGGTTTTTTTTTGGTCTAAATCCTCTGACAGAGGCGAAAGTGAAGCATGATCGGAACATGCGAGGAAGCAGATAGAAGATTGCGACAGAAATCGCTTCGGCGCTGCCCGCACCGTGCAGCAGGAGTATATTCCGAAAAAAATCGCCTTTATAAAGGCTGAAAACATGTTCCATAAAAGAGCTCACGTAAAAAAATTAAACATACTAAAAAAAAAACACTTTCCAAAACTCTAGAACGGGATGCAATAACAAGAATTTAATGATATTGGAAATTGCCGGGAAATACAGTAATCTTCAAATTCTGAAAACCTATTTCTCATTCTGGTCGTAATAAACCAGTCAATCAGAACTAGGAGCGACAGTGAACCATAAAAACCTATGGGGAAGGATGACCAATCAAATCCACGGCGGGATAATTTAAAATACAGTAAAAAGACGAAGAAAAGAGGCTGATTGCCTGAGCTAGCGGTGGGCTTGGCTAGCTCGGCCAATCAGAATAGGTAGCGACAAAGACCCCATTCCTGATGTCTAATGTGAGAAAGTATTAGTACCAATCAGAATCCATTGCGTGGGTAGAAATCAAATACAGCAAGACAAGGTACAGAAAAGAGCTGATTGGCTGAGCATAATCGCGGTGCTTGGCTATCCCAGCCAATCAGAGGCGCGAGCTACTTCTCCCATTATTAGTCCTATTGAGAGATGGGCGCTCTGAATCTCCGGCAATCAGCGCCGATGCGATCATGAATATTACATCAAAGAAATATTTTTATTAAAATGTCAAACATTATCAGATAAAGAGCCGAACCTTCTTTATACAAATGAAAGCATTAAAAATCCCCGAACAAACGCGTTTGTCTCGCCGAGACCCGGCGCTACATAGGAATTGAATAGAAGAGAAACGGCCGGAAAAAATACAGTAATTCAAAAATGGTTTAAGCTATTCTTCATTGGTCGTTGCATAAACCAGCAATCAATAATAGAGCGCACCACTGCCATTAAAACTATGGAGGAGAATTGACCAAATCAAATAAGGAAGAGCGACAATGTCCCATTAGTATCCTATGGAGAAAAATTCAGACCAAACATATCTCAAAGGCGGGACAGTTCAAAATAATAGTAAAATAGCAGAAACGAGCTGATTGTTGAACGGTGTGGGGGCTCGTCCATACTTAGCCAATCAGAGTCGCGACCGACTTTCTCATAGAGTTTCTATGGGGATAAAGAAGTAGCTGAGCGCGCTCTTTTGAATTTGCTACGTTGAAAAGAGGCCCGAAAAAATATATTAAATCAAGTAAAATCAGTTTATTTCTTATGACTTTTCGTTGCTCATCCCCCTACTATTGATTCCTTGGCTAACGAAAATAAAGAAATAAACATGTATTTTATATGATTTATTTTTTTTTTTCATAACCCAACCTCCATATTTAATTTATTCATTTTATATACACATCTCGGGAACAGAAATTCTTCAGAAGTTTAAATTTGATTTCGGCCAAGTACAAATTTATTTCAGATGCATTGAAACCACAAAGTGAGCTCGCTCGCTCTCCAGTGGTCCAAAATAATGCCCTCTTTTTAACTTAGCCAACACAGAGCGCGCTCAGAATTCTTTCCCCATAGAACTCCTATGTAGAAAGTAAGGCTTCGACAGTGCCCCTCCTGATTGGACTAAGCAGTGACGAGCCCTCCGCCGAGCATTCAACAATCGCTCCCGTATTTCTATTTCCTTCTCTGCATTTTTTACTTATTTTGAACTGTCGCCTCCTTTGAATAAAGATTGGTCAAATTTTTCTCCATAGGATTATAATGGGGACATTGTCGCTCCTATTTCTGGGAATTGTGTCAATTCCTCCTCCATAGGTAATTAATGGGGCCCACTGTCCGCTACCTATACTGATTGCTGTTATGCCGACCCAATGAGCATAGACTTAAACAATTTTGAATTACTGTAATTTACCGCGATTTTTCTCTCTATTGGCAATTTCCTATGTAAGCGACCGTCTCAGCGAAAAGCCGCAGTGTTCGGTTTTTAACCTGCTTTATTTGGTAAAGAGAGGGTTTCTGCTCTTTATCTGATAATGATTGACCATTTAATAAAAAAAATTTTTGACTAATACTTCATGCCGCACACGCTGAGTGCCGCGATTCTCGTGCGCCCATCTCTCCATAGACTATAATGGGAGAAGTAGCTCGTCGCTCTGATTGGCTGGGATAGCCATAGCACCCCTCAGCTCAGCCAATCACTCTTTTCAGCATTTTTTATACTGTATTTTTGAACTATCCCCCGCGCTGGATTCTGATTGTCTAAACTTCCCCATAAGGGGTTTTAATGTTTCACTGTCCGCACCGATTCTGATTGGCCGGTTTATGCGACCAATCAGTGAATAGCTTTCTTGATTTATGAATAACTGTATTTCCCGGCAATATCCAATAACCTAATATCCTTGAATAGGATATTTGGGAAAGTTGAATCTTGTTTTATGTATTTTTTATTTTTAGGTTTCAGCTCTTTTTCCTGAGAATGTTGAACGCCTTATAAAGGCATTTTTATTCCAACTGCGACACCAGCACCCGACAATTGGAATGAATTTCTCGCTTGGTTTCCAGCCTTGTCTCGCATCGTAACTGTTTTTTCCCCCCCCGGCGCAGGTCCCGCAACGGCGCCTAAGTCCCCCATTGCCCCATGTCCCCGAGCACTTGGGCCCTCAACACACACTGGCGAGGCGGCAGGTGAACATTTCCGCCATATGTAAGATTGCGCTACCTCCGGCGGCGAATCATAGGCGCAGCCGCCGCACTGCTGCCTCGAGTCCGCCCGCACGTGCGCCTAAACACACCTTGGCCGGCCGTTGGACTTTTCCCGCATGTATGATCGCACAACCGATCCGGCGCCGAAACCTAGGCGCAGCGCGGCAAACTGCGCCTCGGACCCACACTGCGCCTAAAACACAGGCGAGGCCGGCGGACTATTACATTTATGTAATGAGCGCGCCCCGGCCCCGACATAAATTTCAGGGCTGCAATTCCGCCGGAACACTGGGCGGAAATGTTCGCCCCGACCCGGCGGGATTCATACATGTGGCCCTAAATGTTCAACCCACACACATTTCGCCATTTTATAAATAAAAAAAAAAACAAATAAAAAAGTTAGACATATTTGGTATCGCTGCGTCTGAAAAACTCCGGAAAAAAATTCCCCCCAAAAAACCACCAAAAAACACCGGAAAAAAATTCCAAACACCAAAATTGCGTTTTTTTGGTCATACGTCTATGTAGTGGGAAAAATAAAGAAAAGTTATGACTTTCAGAAGGCGAGGAGGAAAACAAAAATTAGAGCTATATTATTAATGACCATAACAACGGAAAGAGGGGTTAATCCCTTATCACATTGCAAAGACTCATTGTGAGTGGATGTGGACTTGTAGGGAATCCAGAAGATGGGCGCTATGAAATTTCAGCTCTCTTCCCATAAGCCTTTTAGAATTCAGCACCAACATGGTGTTCTCCCTAATGAGATGACTTACTCCAATTAAAGTAGCCATGTAATTCAGTGTATGCAAACAGAACAATATTCAATAAAATCCATGTAATATCATTACTATCACACATTGTTATATATGTGAACCAAAATAATGGTAAGTAAAAACGATAATGAACGTGAGACACGACACAAGCGGGAGTAGGGAAGGTGTAGGTAAATAGGTACACCAAACTATATCTTGATCACTCTTCAAACTTGTGGAAGATGTAAGTTTGTCTAGAAGTATTGACGATCATACAGAAAGTATCCAAAGGAGATCAGACTCCATCAAAGGTGTCCCTTTAATTTTGTTTAAGAGCTCATAAGTGATGCACGGATTACTAACTTCCGTAAAGTTAATACACTGAGATCCAGCTGTAATGGACAGATAAACCTTGTATTTCATAATCTGGGTTGATAAAACAAGTTTTGGCTGCTTTGAGTCACGGATGTAAACGAAAGCAGTACATCAAAGCAGCTGCTATGGGTCTCGGTGGATAGATGCGGTCCCACTATAAAAGGAGTTGTTCTACACAACAAAATGATAGCTTTCAGCAGCATGTAGGAACACTAAATGAATAAGTTTTATCGCACTCAAGTGATTGCTTTGTTTCAATAAATTTAAGTTAAGGAGTCAACAAGTGATTTTATCACCTTCTCAGATCTGTCTCTCTGGTTTCCCAAGTGACCAGCGACCAGTGTACTACCCTCTCCACTGCTGTTATGGTTCTATCTGATTAGCAGGGGAGTGATGAAGGCTGTGAGGTGCATGTGAGAGCTTGAGCGTTATCTGATCTTTCAGACAAAAGACAATAATTAATCTACTGTTTACTGTTTCCGGGCCTCAGAGAAGGTAATTTATTTAATCTAGACTAATAAACAGAAAAGTCTGAGTACACAGAGCTCATATGCTAATTACAGACAGCTTGACCAGGAAGTGACAGAGCAAAGCAGCTTTCTTTCTTTCATGCATCCCATGAAACCTAGAGATGAGACAACCCCTTTAACATTGTATCTTTTCATAGGGAATAACTACTATCCATAACTACTATATGAGTTCTCTGGTACTTAGGGTATGAAGAATAGCCTGACATAATTGATAAATCTAAGGAATAGCCTTATAGATCTATCTGGGACAGAGTATAATAGAGGAAAGTATAGGGGAGGTTGCACATGAGTTTTGGTAACCATAATGTATCTGCCTCCTAACTTTGGTAGAGTATAGCATTTGCCTCGACCGTCTCTACTTACTGGCAGTATAACAAGTCTGGCACTCCAATAAAAGATTTATGGGATTTAAAAGTTTTTAAATAGAATTAAGTAAAAGTTATATGTTACATTTTAGATTGGGTTATTTTTGACTTTTTGGCAGTGATTTTTCAGAAATACTAGCCCCTAGAGGAAATAACTGTTGATTCTGTGATTTGTAAGGCTATGTCTTCCCTGCAGTGGACAAAAAACGACCTGAAAACGAATTACTAAAAACCCTTCAGGAAACAAGTTTTTCTGTCCACTGCCTGTCAAAAGCAGCTGAAAAAACGTCCGTTTTTTGGCGTGTTTTTTGAAGCTCTTTGCTCTGCTTTTTAATGTATGCACAAATTAAGCCATGATGTAAACTACCCCCCTACAGGTGGAGTTAACATTTAAGTAGTCACTTCCTTTAGATCACTGTAGCCACTGTGAGCACATTGTTTCCTTTGGTGTGCTCTTGCTGCGTGCAACTACTTTATTAAATTTTGCACCAGATTCTTGCACCAAAATCCACAAAATACCAAAATACAGCAAGATAACTTTATTAGCATCAAAATCTGTAAAGAAAAGGATTTTAGCGCCAAAATCCCAAAAAACGCATTATTGCGCCAAATCCGTTAAAAAAATATTTTGAGTGTCAGAAGCAAGATCACTTTATTATCGGCAAAATCTGTCAAAAAAAATTATTTTTAGTGCCAAAAACGTAAAAAAAAAACGTATTTTTGGCGTCAGAACAAGATAACGTTATAAGCGCCAAATCTGTAAAAAAAATTATTTTAGTGCCAAAAAAAACGTAAAAAAAACGGAAATTCCCTTTGCACCAAAAATTCGAAAAAAAACTTTTTTTTGGCGTCAAAGCAAGATAACGTTTTTTAGCGGCAAATCTGAAAAAAAAAATGATTTTAGTGGCAAAAACGTAAAAAAAAAAAAACGGATTCCTGCGCCAAAATCCGTAAAAAAAGGGATTTTTAGCGTCAGAAGCGAGATAACGTTATTTGCGGCAAAATCTTAAAAAATGTAAATTTTAGTGCCAAAAAACGTAAAAAAATGATTATTGCGCCAAAATCCAAAAAACGTATTTTCAGCGTCAGTAGCGAGATAACTTTATTAGCGCGCCAAAATATGTTTAGAAAAAGGATTGTAGCATAAAAATCTTAAAATAAACACTGATTCTGATGGCAAAATCTGTAAAAAATTTTATATTTTAGCGAGACAAAAAATATGAATTCGTGGCGCAAAAATCGTTAGCGACCGGAGAGGAGCCCATGATCATTTATAAAGGATTGCGCGCCTTTTGGTTACCACCCATTAATCTGGCAGGGTCTCCTGGGAGGGATTCACAATGAAAAATCGCAGCTGCAAAATAACGCAGCATGGCGAGAAAATGCGCCGAAAAAACGCGCCAAAAGAACGTCCCGCACACTTTCCATAGACTCCTGTAAGTAAGATTTGTCTGCCTGTCTCTTGGCCTTTGTCTAGAACATGTTGCCAAATACGCTCGCGTAAAAAAAAAACGCGCAGAAAAAAGAAGCTCGAGTGCTAGTATACAAGCGGGACGTTATTACTAGTGGTTGAGTCTATTACGTTGCCATACGACATCGGTCCGATAGGTCGATAGTCAACCATCACGACAAGATTATTTCATGGGTCCGATGGTAGATTATGGGATCGATGACCATTAAAGTACTATTGGGAGAGCAACAACAACTGCGTTCTCTTTTCTTACACCCAAACAAGCCTGGAGAAGCTGAAATTAACAACACCACAACAATCAAATGATACGTGCTAACCTCTTAGGTCAACTCACTTTAGGTTAAAACATGCCACAGATAAAAAGTCACAGACCATGTCACTACCCCTTGATCTTGCACGCACACACGCACTGACCCTTAATCCCTCTGCATCACCCCACAAATTTTCAGACAAAATCCGAAGGCAGTAATGATTTGGAGACCATCATTTTACTTGAACTGGCATTGAATATCCCCACTGTCCCTGGAACGCAGCATGAAGCCCCAAAACCTGCAAGCATCCTCCCAGTATATTAAAAAACGTAGCCGGAAAAAACTGCGACTCTTAATTTAATCCACCAATTTATTTTTCACTGGACATTGACTATCGCCTGTCCTGACGTGCCACTCTGCACTGATGCCCCAAACCTGCATGACCCTCCATATAAAAAAGGTGACCGAAAAGGAGTCTCTATTTCAAACCACCATTTTAGATTTTAGCACCTAGGACATTGACTTTAACCGGTCTCCAGAGGATCCCAGCATGAGCCTCCACATAAACCTGCATGACCCACGGATTTAAAAAGTCCGGAAAAAGGAGTCTTCAACCACCAAATTAGTTGAATCCTGTCATATACTGTCCCCTGTCCGGGGTAGCCTCATGCACTCGTATGAGTGCGGACCAATTGAGCGACATCACTTGGAAATACCTGCGGTGGTTTAACGCTCCCTGTTTCCACCCCAGGTGCCCTTTTTCTTGGCATTTCTTTTTCTCATTTTACGCATACGGCTGGAGGAAATTGTCTCTGTACTTTGTTCTCTGTCCGTGCCCATACTCCCATGTCCTCTGAATAACTCATCTGGTCCAAGTTTGTCTGTACTCTCCCTTGGATAACAATTCAGAGGGAATTTTTTTACCAGCTATTTAGTACATTCAAGTTTTTTAGTAGTTTTAAACTTCTAAAAACACCATTTTAAAATCAGCGTATACGGAAGATCCCTACCATGCTCTTCTGTTTTGTCTTTTTAGTCTCAATTGTATAAATGGTTGTCTCAATAGCAGGGATTGTGAAGCTTTGTTAAAAGATCTTGCAAATAATCAAGTCATTTTGCAATATGTGTCCATGAGCACCAACAGTGTCCAAACCTATTCCTGTTTCTGACCAGCACCAAATCACCCTTGAGGCCACTCTTCTTGACAATTGTGAAGAACAAATGTTCTGTTCAGTCAAACAACCACCTTTTTTATACATAGGACCTGTAGTGTAAGCTGCATGTCACAGCAAAATGCCCCCATAAAATTCAAACATTACCCTTGATGCCACTTTGACACAATATGCGTGGAAGAAAAAATGAACTGTTAGAAACCACATTTTTTCTTTATAATAGCGACCTGTAGTGATAGCTTTGCACTGTCACAGCAAAATGCCCCCAAAAATTCAAAAGCATTACCCTGCTGGAGAACCACTTTGGACAATTGTGAAGACACAATATGTCTGTTCGAAATGCAAGCATTATTTTTATAATAGAACTGTAGTAGATAGGCTGCATGTTCACAGCAAAAATGCACCAAGAAATGTCAAGCATCCGACCCTTGATTGCCATCTTTTGGACTATTGCGTTGCGAAAGTAACAAATTTCTGAGTTCTGAAACCAAATTTTTTTACTCATAGGTACCTGAGTACATAGGCTGCATGTCACAGACAAAATGTCCCCAAAAATTCAAAGCATGACCCTTAGAGCGCAGCCACTCAATGGACAGATTATGTGCAAATAGAACACCATGTCTGTTAGAAAACAACATTTTTTTATTAATAGGACATCGCTAAACGTAGTTTCCTCATGAGCATTTCAAAGCAGCATGACCCAAAAAATTTTAAAAATTGACTCTCAGGCCCACGACTTCAAATTTGTGGAGGGAGGAATGGCCGCATTCAGAAAGCCACATTTCTGTGTTCCAAAGGACCATGATTATTGCTGTATCTCACCGCAACATGACCGCAAAAAAATTATAAATATGACATTTCTCCAGACCACTATTAAAAATTGTGAAGGGTGGAAATCCACTTAAAAGCCACTTTGTTCTGTATCCAAAGGAAAGGACCATAATTATAACTGTCTCTCTCACGGACATTGAAGTGACCCCTGCGACCACTGTCCGACACTCGCAGGCGCGCTGGCCCGTGTCTCACTGCACCGAATGCTATGGAGCCCTGGTAGCGCCGCACGTCGGGTTCAGGGGTCCGCTCGCCTCCCCCACTACCGCCCCGTCCCCCGCGCGATGCACGGGCATGGCACTTACGCCGGCAACCCCACGCTCCCTATGCTCAGGCTGCCTTCCCGTGATCCCGGCGCGTTAGCTCGCCCCTAGGGCGCGCGCAGTCTGCCGCATTTTGAATTTAAGGGTCACGTGCCCAGGTAATTGGTTCATTGCCGGGCACTGCTCCTATCTTAGGTCCCGGTCACTTTCCTGAGGCCAGTGGCAGCTCCCACCGGCCGGATCCTTGGTTCGTTCATCTAACTCCATGGTGAAATGTAGCCTGAAGCCGGTAAGTTCTCGATTAAATTGCGCTTCCTGTGATACGCGAACCCTGGCTGCCTACGTTCGTACCGTCTACGAACCTTGCCACCTGGCCCCGACCATCACTTGCCTTGTCTAACCGTACGGCACGGAACCACATCACCCGCCTGTCCTGACCTTCTGTTCAGTCCGTCAGTGAACTAACGACTCCTGCCCCTGATGCCTGGCCGCTTTCCTGAGGCCCATCGCTCCCTTGGGCGCCACCCGCAGCAAGCCTCCGCCAGTGGTAAGTGAACTAGTGTGGACACCACACCGGCAGCAAGACCATCCGCCCACCCGCTTTGCGGCGGTCTCTGGTGAAAACCGGCCCCCACTTTAGGATTCCCACTTCCACTCCCTGGTAGGGGCATACGCGCATCAGCCTGCGGTTGGTCCAGTGGATTCCAACTCCAGAATCGTTACAGTAGGATCCGGCCATGGATCCCGCGCAAGGTAACCCTTGCCAAGTTTGCCAGCATCACCAACATCCGAGTTCAAGTCATCTCGCACACGGACAGATTCCGCTGCATCAGCCGCACTCTCTAGCCTCGAGGCCAACTCGAGCATCAGTTCCGCTCCTCTGGTGCATCAAGTTATAGCGCTCGTCATTTCACCACGTCCAGCCGCACAGCCGACCCGCCATCTCCAAGTTTTGCCTTCTGCCCCCAGGCGGTTCCGACTGATCCCACAGGGCGCCCAAGCATCCGGCTGTGCACCTCTCCATCCACAGTTCGCAGGCTGGTACCCGAAAACTATGCAGGGGGTTTAATCACCCAGGTGCTGTCTTCTGCACGGTGAGACCTTGATAGACCCGACCAGTTCCTCTCGTCCCGAGCCAGTAGTAGGCGGTGACGAGAGGTGCTTTCGTGTCACATGTCCGCTTCTCACCTCCCGGGCGAAGTGCCCTGGCATCGGTGCTAGACACCGCTATGGGGACATTAATAGAGCCCGGCTGCACCAGGGTTCCTCTACAGCTCATATCCGTCAGGAGTACCGACAACATCTTACGAGGAACCTAAGCGCCTTACCCCACCTCCGCTGAACGGCCCTCCTAAACCTTGCCCGGGGGATCCTCCCTGTAGGAGACTACGCACAGCTGCAATTCCGTACCTGGCCTCTGAACTGACATGGTAACGAGGCTGCTCTGGTGGCTTATGTTCAAGAAGCGGACTCTCAAGTACCGAAGTTAAAGACCGGGATATCTTCAGGTAGCCGCGCTAGAGACAACCCTCACCGTTCCTCCTCCTTATACGACTTGATCTGGTTGGCGACTCGCATCGATATACGCTTCATTGAACGGGAGGAAATGCGAGCTTCCTGCCAAGAAACATCAGGCGTCCAACCCAACCGTCGCCGTTTCCCTCTCCCGCCTGGGGCAACCGGTGTTTCCAGGGGGCCTCCGGCGCCACAGCCCTCCAACACCCCTGACGAGCCCATGCAGATTGATCGTGGCCCTCGCCTCTCTGAAGAATTGGCTCAGCGGCGACAACTAGCTTTGTGTCTCTACGTGGCAAGCCCAGATCAGTTTTCAGAGGATTGTCTCAAGCGCCACCGCCCAAGGACTGAGGGAAACTTCGCCTCCCGCACCTAGGATCTGTGGGAGAGCATTCCTAGCGTGCGAAACGTGGAAACTGAACACTTCCTCTCCTCTCCACACCTTTGACCGCATCCAGCCTTGTGCAGGTCGTGTCAATAGTCTGGTATCACATTCCAGGGTTCCGGATCCTCCGGCGTTTCTTGGACTTCGATAGCTACCATCACACTGGAACTTGTCAGAGCCACCAAGCCTCTATGGGGGTCGGTACACATCAGCGCTATTCTCAGTGGTAACTCTGGAGAAACCGCTTGTCATCGTCATCTATCGCGGGAGCTGCTAATAGCGACACGGCGAGATCATCTAATCCAGGTCCGTCACACAAGCCTACTTATCTCTCCATGTGGGGGCACTGCATAAGGAAGAGATCAGCTCTCTCTATGTGTTTGCCCTTTCCGCTCCTCGTCGGCGATCCTCCTCGGACTCCCAATGGCTAACGCTCCACTCTCCTATCCTGGAATGTGTCTTTTGCGAGTGAGAGGCTAATTCGTTGGTAGGAGTGATCCCCAATCTTGTCGGAGGGCCTTGTTGGTGGCACCTCCGCCCGGTGCTGCCCAGCTCCTCGCTTAAACCCTGCAGTTGACGCTCGCTGCCACGCTCCGGTAGCTGGGCCGCCGTGCCAGAATATCTGTGAAAGTAGAGTCCTGGATGCATTGGGTATCTCACTGATGCAGGCACAATGGCCGGAGAGTCTAGGTCTCGCCGACAATCGCAGCAGAACCATAGCCTTTTATATGCGGACGATTGCCCGATCAGACTTATTGCTCTGGGTACCAGCCCTCCCCCTTGGCCGAGTCTAAAATCTCCCTCTGTCTGTTCCTGAGACCACAGAAGTCCTATGTTACGGAGTAACATCCGGTGCGAATCTCGAAGAAGGGGTTCATCCGGAACTCCATATCTTGAGAACGTCTCGTCTCCCGCTGGCGAGGTTCTTTTATTTCCGAGAAGAAGAAGGACGGTCACTCTGAACAACGGCCACTGGCTTTTGACTAACCGAGTGGAGGCTCTGAACAAGATACACGGGTTAGACCAAGAATAGTTACCCCATGTACCGCCTTACCCTTGAGCTGTTATACGAACTTTTTGATCCGCCTGCAAGGCGCAAAAGATATTCTCCAAATTGAGGATTTGAGAGGGGCCATTACCGACATGGACCTCAGAAACCGCAAGGGCGATAATGGAAGACTGGGCCTTCTTCAAAAAAACACCAGGGAATGGCCACTACGAGTACCTGGTGATAGGCCCTTCGGACGTCCTTAATGCGCCGAGCCGTCTTTCAGGACTCGTGAATTGGATACTTCTTCAGGACCCCCTCCTCCTCTCCCGTGGTATGTCTACCTTACCTCGATACATCACTGGATTGGTTCTCCCTCCTGAGACACGGAGTCGATACCCACCGCAGCCATGTCCCGTCAAGTACTAAATGACGTCTCCGGGAGAACGCACCTGTATGGCAAGCAAAGTGAAGTGCCCCACTTTTCCCATACAACCAGCCTCCCTTTTCTGGGGTATGATCATCTCTTACCAAGGCTATGGATGGACCCTGCTAAACTGCCTGCCGTATTGCAATGGCCACACCCACGTCGGCCTGCTGGCGGGCTACCAGCGATTCGTTGGGCTTCTTCTTGCCAATTCCTAATCGCCCAATTCATTCCCCCACTCTCTACGCTGGTGGCCCCTTCCGATAGTGTGCTCTCACCAAGAAACAAGCCAATCCACGCAGGTTGGGCCTGTCGGAGGCCGAGGAGTCATTTGTGAGGCTCAAATCCGCCTTCGCTTAGTGGCTTTCTATCCTGCTGACGTCCCAGAGCACCCCAACGCGAAACCCTTCACCCAACTCTCATCACTTGTGTCATGGAATTTGGATGCTTCTTCTGATTAGGCTGGAGCATCGGTCTCCGTACACAAAAAAGGGCCTACGGGTAATCACTGTGTCGTGCGGCCATCTTCTCCAAGACGCTTCTCTTCAGCCGAGAGGAATTACACGATATTGCGACCGGGAGCTACTGGCCAATCAAATTGCCCTGTAGTAGTAGGCGTCTATCTGCTGGAGGGGGTGCCGCGTTTTTCCATCCGTAGCTACTCGGCATACCACAAGACCTCCAATATCTGCAGACTGCTCCAGACGACTAAACCGCACACGGCCAGTGGTTTCGCTCTTCGTTCTCTCTTTTCCTTCTTCTCTCCACCGGTTCGACTTTCGATCCGATCCATTTCAGCCATCCGAGTGAAGAATGTGATGAGCTGATGCCCTCGGTCCCCTAGCTTCCCAACGGAGGTGGAGAGAGTACCTATCTGACACATCCTTAATCACCCCTCCAGACTCGCGATCTCATAGTCCGGCTGCTCCAGTATGGTACCCTGCTAGTCTTCCGGAAGGTTCTGCCTGGAAGGACTTATGTGCGTCCTCTCTCCGCAGCACGTGAGCTCTTTGAAATGGGCACCATTGCTTCATCCTAGGTGGCACGGGTCAACCCGCGCCCAAGACCTTCCACCTGATATCCCGGTACTATTGTGGCCAGGAGCTGGAGAAGGATATCAAAAAAAAGGACAACGTTGCTTCCTTGCGACTCCGCTGTGCCCGGAACAAGTACGCCACGTCACAACCGGCAAGGCCTACTTCAGCCACTTCACCCGTTCCCACTCAACCCTGGGACCAACAATTTTTTCGATGCTGACTTTATAACCGACCCTTGCTCCCATCCCGTCGTCTGGCAACCCATTACAGGTTATTACTGAATCGCTATTTCCAAAATGGCGCACTTCGTACCGTGCCAGGCTGCCATTCCGCCTCCCGCTAGCTGAGTTATTCTTCATCCATGGTGTTCCGACTCCAGGACTATTCCCTCCACAAAATTGTCCCTCGGACCGGGGAGTTCTAATTTGTCCTCGCAGGGTTTTGGCTGAGCTCTGTGCAAACCAACTTCAAGTGAGGCTCGACTTCTCTTCCGGCTACCAACCACGAGAACTGAACGGCCAGGTGGAGATGGCCAAAAAAAAAACCAAGTCCTGGTTGCTACCACTTCAGTCATTTCGTTCACGCACTCCACAGATTCTTTCGAGGCCAATATTACACTGGGTCCGTAGGGCGGGAGTTCTCAGCTACTAACCACCTCTGTGAGTGCTCCGAGTCCGGCGTGGGCCTACCACCTTCCCCTCCTCATACTCATCGTGTATGGCTCATCCCCCGCCCCCCGCTCTTCCCCACTGGCAACCTCCTCCGAGGTCCTGGCGAGCGGAACGCACTGGGTTTCAAGACATGAAGTGCCATCTGGTCCCCAGACCCGTCTGGTCGCTGCTTTCCGCCGCTGTCCGAGCGAGCGATACTAGTCTCTTGCAAGTCGGACAAAGAGAGAATCCCTCCACCCGGTGTTCTCGGCCCCAGGTGAAAAGGTGTGTCTCTCAACTACGATATGTCCGCTTTAAAGGCGTGCCCGCCTCTCACAAACTGGGACCTGTCCTCGCGTTTCCTGATGAAAAGAATCGCCTTTGCGAAGGTCTCAGCCCCTCATCCAATTTAATCAAGTCCCTGTGTAGCCTGACAAACATCCAGCTCCCTCCCACGATGAGCAAATTTCCCAACGCGTCTTTCAATGTCTCCCTTATTGAAACCTCTGGGTCCTTAACCATTTTTCCTTTCCATAAGGCCGCTCCTCCATCCGGCTCGTGGCTGATGCGCCCAATGTCTTGCGACGGTATCAAGGAGATTCTGGCATTATAATACTAGGGGGAAGCGATACTTCTTGGTGACTAGGAAGGGGTTTTCGGTCACTCCTGAAGAGAGGTTCCTGGAGCCGGAGGAGAACATCCTGAAACCGCATCCTCATCCAGAGCAATTCATCCAATCCAGTAAGAGGGGAGGGCCCTCTAAGGGGGGGGGTGATCTGTCAGCGGGACGGCGCCCCCTCGCGACCACTGTCCCGGGGTTGCAGAGGCGCGCCCGTCGCTCCTGCACCGAGAGCGTGAGCCCCGTCCCACACGTCTGGTTTCGGCGGTCCGCTCGCCTTCCCCTCGCCCGCCGGCATGACTTACCCGTTTACCCGGTCCTCTGCTCGTGCTCAGTGCAGCTCTTCCGTTGTCCCCGACGCGCTAGCGTCCGCCCCTACAGTGGCGCAGCGCACTTATGGCAGCGCAGGCAAATTTGAAGTTAAATGTGGGCAGTGCGCGGTCAATGTGGTTCATTTGCCGGCTTACTGCTCCTATTTAGTCCGGTCACTTCACTGCCGCCACTCGCCTGATCCTTGGTGTCATACCCATGGTGAACAGTTTCTTCTGAGCATTCCAGTATTGCCTTCCTGTGTACCGACCCTCTGCTACGTCTACCGTCACGAACCTTGCCGCCTGCCCCGACACCTGCTTGTCTACCGTCCACAACCAAGCCGCTGTCCTCAGACCTTCTGTCTGTCCCAGACTAAACTAGCCTGCCTTGCCAGTTCCTGTACCTCGCACCCTTGGCCCGCCTGGAGACTCGCAGGCAAGCCCCGCCAGTGGTAGTGACCAGGCTTCCCCCCTTTAATATTCCACTCCCTGGTAGGGTCTTTAACGCCATTCTAAGTCGCCTGCGGTAGGACCATGGTCCACCTCCAAATCGTTACAGTATCTCACAGGCATACTTGACCTCAAAACCATGAGGACACGATCAAAACTTCTAAAGATAAAGTGTAGTAATGGAATACGGTGATTGTCACATAAAACCTTGCTGTCTTTTCCAGTCTCCCACAGGCAAAACCAAGCAAAGATGAACACAGTTGGGAAAATAGAATAAAAATTGCAGTACGGGACAATTGATCATTTTAAAAAAAGTTTTTCAAGAGGACCATTTCTGTTTTGAAGAGAATGTGAAGTAGACCAGGACGACTAATAGTGCGGACAGTCCACTTGCAAATTGGGGCCACACACATCATCAGAGATCGCATCGCACTGATTTATCTTTGATGAAAGCTAACCGATCCACATTATCTGTGTGTGAAATGCCCCGGAGTGCGTCTTTAGTCTGTAATGACTCCTCCAGTCTGTGGCTGAAGGTCACTTCTTCAGATATGACTCCGGCTGCTGTGGCAAGCAACAACACCTCTATGCTTGGCGAAAAAAACGAGCACCGGGCCATTCATCACATTTTGGCGATACCCAGAAGCTCTAATTTGGGTCCCCGAACACAAACAAAACAACAGTGTTGAGGTACGCAGATAGTCCCGTGCACCATGATCTTAAGCTGGTCTCGTGTGTTTGATGTCAGGGGCCCTCATTGCATGCCGTTGGGTGAAGGTGGTAAATAAAGATTGCCAGAGGTCAACCATAAAGGCATCTGCCACCGTTGCCTGCTATCTGCCGTTCTAACGGCTACTTGGCAACTCTACTGCTGTCACGTTGCTGATGTTGTTCCATCCACCGTGAAGCCCTGTGGGGGAACGTGAATCAGACGCAACAGATGTCTCCAGTTGATCAATCAGCAAGAGGTCCGATCCATTTCCTGCATTTTACCCTCTATTTGGGGTGGGGTGAAGGAAAGTTGCTGAGTTTTATGTTTTGTACCCCGGGATTCCAGGAGGGTGCCACCCAGTAGCATGTTGTTCATTTTGATGCCTTAATAGTGAGGATCATGTGTAGGGGAGGAATATGGAGCAATCCAAGCACATCATGTGAGAGATGGAGCTTGATTGTCCCAAGCTCTGGTCGAGGGGCACTACTATCAAAACTGATCTTCCCTCATCTTCCTCCCTCTCGCCTCAATATTTTCGCAGCTCAAACCCCTCTTATATGCATAGGCATGGACGGGGTCGGTAACCGTCTCGGTGTCTAGGAAACCTCCTCCCCCTCCTCTTCACTCCCCCGGCATCAGCTTCAACACAGCTATGACTTGGCCATGGATGATGCAACGACACACAGAGCTGATGCTCACACTTTGCACTAACCCTGGACCCCGGAAACCACCACCTGCCTAATGAAGACCGATGAAATTGTAAACTGTCGGGCACTTTGTGGATTTGACGAGAGAAAGGCTCCGTGTCACGCATCTGGTGTCGTCTCCTTCCCTCCGTCGCTGGCGGACCTGTTGTTTCAGAGTGTCCAACGATCGTTTCCAGAACAAAATCACCACTATAGCACATGCTGACAAGGGCATTGTCCCGCACTGGACCATTTTGTTGGCTTCTTCCCCAAAACGGCAAATAATGATGGTGCAGAGCTCTTTCACCTGCCTCTCCACTCTCGGTGGCGACTCACACCCCGAGGCCGCAACCGCTGGCTTGTCAGGACGCCATGTGTCACTTCGTACTGCGTAATGGCATTGTGCTGCTGCCAGACACTCGCTGGAGCATGTGGACGGGTGGAATTTCCAGCATGTTGCCATGTCAACAATGAGACTGTTGACGGGAGGCCGAGCTGACGCTGCAACGCAGCCAGGCGGGAGAAGCAGGGTTGCGAACGGCGGAAGGGGAAACTTAGACTTCGAGCCTTCCTCAGCAGGAGTCCAGACCCGGGTAGCTCTTTAGAAATTTCTGGACGACCAAAGGTTAATGACATGTGCCAGCAGGGATGTGCTCCGCCTACCGATCTTAAGGGCGGCCAGCAGATTTCGCCCGTTATCGCAACCACCTTGCCTGGCACAAGGTTCTTGGCACCCAGCCAGCGCTCGGTCTGTTGCGGGGGAGCCGTCCACAGCTCCTGACCTGTGTGTGGACGGGTCTCCAAGACAGATTAATTTCAACCGCCTGGTTTCTCTGGGCACATGATGCCACCAGAGGACTTGGGGGAAAAGAACCCTGCACCATTCCCTGCGGTTTTGAAGAGCGGTGCGCCAAAGCCTGAGAGCCACCGCCCACCCCAAGAGACATCCACCCAGCTCCCCCAGTGAGCTGTCACAGAGATATAGGGGCCCTTTGGCCGTGCTTCTAGTCCATGTGTCGGTGGTGATGGACTTTTCCGGCCACAGATGCAGACAACGCGCTTGAAATTTTAGTGACACGTGGCTGGCCAGGGGCAGGGAGGCTTTTCTGGCAAAAGAAATGCCTGCTCGGCATCTGGTATTGGGGCAGGCAAGGGCCATGACTGGCGGAAACCCATCTGTGTCCACCAGACGGAAAGGCAACTTTTCCCAAAGGCAAAAGCCTGGCAATGCCGACATTCAGGCTTTTGGCTTTGGGATGGTTTGGGTTAAAGTGTTTCTTTGTCCAAAACCTGGAAGACAGAAGGCTGGCTGCTAACTGGCCGCTGGTAGGCTGCAGGCGTCACTGGGGAGGAGAAGGGGTAGGATGGGTCTCTGGTGGTGCTGGTGGTACTGGGCGACGGTGGAGGCTGAAGGGAGGCTGATCCCTGATCATGACTCTGGAGGGCATGGGCAGCCCGAGGAACGCTTGGTTGGTGGCGGAGGAGGAGAGGCGGAGACAGAGGGTGTGACAGTGGTTGGAGGCCGGGTCGGTCTGGCCTTTTTTGGCCAAGTGTTGCCTCCCTTTCAACTCATGCATTCGCTGCATGTGACTAGACATGTTGGTGGTGGTTAACCACTGAAGGTTCTTGCCTGTACTGATGCGTTTACGGCAAAGGCGGCATATGACATGCTGGGTGAATCAGAGGCTTGGTCAAAGAAGGCCCAGGCTTGAGAGGTTCCCGGACCTTTTTGACGGCGATAAGCGAGGAGCGGGGTTTGCGCTGACCCTGGCTGGCGGAATCATATCAGCGGACTTCTGCGACCGCCCTCTCCCTTTTTGAGGCGGAACCCGTACTGACACTACCCCATCGTCTTCCTCCTCGTCCAGTGATGAAGCGCTCGCAAGCAATTCTGCTTTAAAAGACCAGTTGGATCCGCAATGTCGTCATATCATCATCCAACACAGGTGACTTGTCGTCCTGACATTCTGCATCCCGGAGCTGCGGGCTACAAGCAAGAGGGACTGCAAGGCGTTGCCGACCCCGGGATTTTTGCCGATTGACCGGCTTCCTTCTCCTCCTTGATGGCATCAGTAACTGGGCGTCAGAGCAGAGAAAATCTATCTTTGGCCTCTTGATCTTTTAACATGCCTTCTGACCCAACCGCATTTTGTCATCAAAGAGGTCTTCAGAAAATGGATTATCCACAGTGGTGGGTCACGAGTTGACATTTGGGCTTTCTTCATGTTGGACGGATGATGGTGAATGAGATGACGACATTTGTGGCCGTGACTGGGAGGACGAGGAGTTAAGACTGCTGGATGCAGGTAGCATTAACCACTAAAGGACATATTGGCGACGCTGTTCGTTAATGAGATTAAAAGGGCCCTGACCCAGCGATGACAGGCCCGACGGTCATGAAACTGACGATCCGCTGGCATGCGTGTTGTCGCCAGCAAAGGAAGGAGCACTTTCTTCGTACCTCTACTCCATGTCCATACCCCTCTTCCTAGCTTTCCACCGGAATTTCGCTCCATGTTCAGAAATATAAAAATTTGAGAAGGTATGGAAGAGTGTTGGAAAGTCTCTTATTAACAAGACGGCAAACACAGCCATTCTCAAATCCTCAAATCAAAACAAAATTGCTGGATTTCAAATGTAATTGCAAAGTAGATCTATCAACAAAGCTGGGCTGCGACCCAAAGTGAAAAAACACATATTGAAATGAGTATTCGGATAATACAAGGAATTTTGGCTCCTATCAATTAAACTGTGGTGACTAGAAAATTGCTTTATTCAAATTTAACTGAAAGTAGATCTATAAACAAAGCTGTCCCTGCGCCAAAGTGAAATAACACGTATCTGAAATGTATTCGGATAAATAAATGGTTTTTTGGCAACCTATCCAATTCACCTGTGGTGACTACAAAATTGCTGGATTCAAATTTATCTGGCCAGTAGTAGATCTAATAACAAAGCTGGCCTGCGCCAAAGTGTGAAAAAAAACGTATATGATATGTATTCGGATAATAATAGGTATTTTGGCACTATCAATTACCCTGTGGTGACTATATAAATTGTGGATTTCAAATTTAACTGCCAAAAAGTAGATCTATCTATCAAAGCTGGCTGCGCCAAGTGAAAAAAAAACACGTATCTGAAATTTATTCGGATAATAAAAGGTATTTTTTTGGCACCTATCTATTCACTTTGTGGTGACTATAGTAATTGCTGTATTCAAATTTAACTGCACAAGTAGATCTATCTTAACCCAAAGCTGGCCCTGCGCCCCAAGTGAACAAAACACGTATTCTGAAATGTATTGGATAATAAAAAGGTATTTTTGGCACTATCATTTCACTTGTGGTGGGACTACAAAATTGCTGTATTACAAATTTAACTGCAAAGAGATCTATCAACAAAGCTGGCCTGCGCCAAAGTGAAATAAAACACGTACCTGAAATGTATTGGATAATAAAAGTTATTTTTGGCACCTATTCAATTCACTGTGGTGAATTTACAAAATTGCTGGATTCAAATTTAACTGCAAAGTAGTCTATAAACAAAGCTGGCCTGCGCCAAGTGAAAAAACACGTATCTGAAAATGTATTCGGATAATAAAGGTATTTTTGGCAGCCTATCAATTCACCTGTGGTGACTATAAAATTTGCTGGATTCAATTTTAAGTGCAAGACTGCCTCAATGCACAAAGCTGTAGTGCGGCCAAGTCAAAAAAACCGTATCTGTTATGTTTTCGTATATACAAGATCTATTTTTCGGCACCTTTATTCTCCTGTGGTGACTATAAAATTTCTGGATTCAAATTTAAGTGCAAGCTGACACAATGAAAAAAGATGTAGTGCGCCCAAAGTCAAAAAACAGTATCTGTTATGTATTCGTATAATACAGATATTTTTGGCACCTTTTCCAATTCACCTTTGGTGGACTATAAAATAGATGGATTTATAGATTATGTGCAAGCAAGCTCTCAATGAACAAAGCTGCTAGTGCGCCTTAGGCAAAAAAATTCGTATTGGTTATGTATTCGTATAATACAGTTTTTTCTTTCGGGCACCTTTCAATTCACAGTGGTTGACTTAAAATTGCTGGATTCAAATTTAAGTGCAAGCTGCCTCAATGAATAAAGCTGTTAGTGCGCCAAAGTAAAAAAACTCGTAAATGAATGTATTCGGATATACAAGCGTATTTTTGGCCACCTATCAAAAATTTCACCTGCTGGTGGACATATAAAATTGTTTGTATTCAAATATAAACTGCAAGTAGATCTGATCAACAAAGCTGTAGTGCGCCAAATGTGAAAAAAAAACGTATCTGAATGTATTCGGATAATACAAGGTATTTTTGGCACCCTATCAATTCACCTGATGGTGTACATACAAAATTGAATGTATTCAAATTTAACTGCCATAGATAGAGTATCAACAATGCTGGCATGCGCCCAGAGTGAAAAAACACGTATATGAAATGTATTCGGATATAAAAAGGCTTTTTTGGCACCTATCAATTCACATGTGGTGAACTTAAAAATTGCTGTTTTCAAATTTAAGTGCAAGCTACCTCAATGATCAAAAGCTGTAGTGCGCCAAAAGTAAAAAAAAACAACCTATCTGTTATGTTTATCGTTTATATACAAAGATATTTTTGGCAACCTTTCATTCACCTGTGGTGACTATAAAATTGCTCTGGATTCAGATTTAAGTGCAACTGCCCTCAAATGAAACAAAGCTGTAGTGTGCCAAAGTAAAAAAAAAACACGTATCTGTTATGTATTCATTTATAAAAGATATTTTGGGCGGCACCTTTCAATTCACCTGTGGTGACTATAATAATGCTGGATTCAAATTTATGTGCAAGATGCCTCAATGACCAAAGCTGTAGTGCGGCCCCAAAGTCAATAACACGTATCTGTTACTGTATTCGTATAATACACGATATTTTTGGCACCTTTCAATTCACCTTTGGTGACTGTAAAATAGCTGGGATTAGATTTAAGTGCAAGCGGCCTCTATGGAACAAAGCTGTAGTGGCCAAAGGCAAAAAAACTCGTTATTTGTTATGCTATTCCGTATAATACAGAAGATATTTTGGGCACCTTTCAATTCACCTGTGGTGACTAATAAAATTGCTGGGGATTCAAAATTTAAGTGCAGCACTGCCTCAATGAACCATGCTGCTAGTGCGCCAAAGTCAAAAACACGTTAGTCTGTTATGTATTCGTTATAATACACGATATTTTTGGCACCTTTCAAATCTCCTTTGGGTGACTATAAAATAGCTGGATTATATTAAGTGCAAGCTGCATCAAGAACAAAGCTGTAGTGCGGCCAAAGGCAAAAACTCGTATCTGTTATGTGATTCGGTATAATACAAGATATTTTGGGCACCTTTCATTCACCTGTGGTGACTATAAATTTGCTGGATTCAAATTTAAGTGCAAGGTGGATATATCAACAAAGGTAGAATGGGCCAAAATCTGAAAATGAACAACTATCTGAAATGTATACTGGATAATAAAAAGTGGACGTTTTGCACCCTAACAAAGAGACCTGCAGTTACTTGAAAAGATTTTTTATCCTTATAACTTCAGGCTGCCCAATATCCAGGAAATATTTCAATAGAAAAACTGTAATAATAAAGCTATTGCAGTGCAATGCTCTACACTAAGGTCTTGGTGAACTTTATCCAGTTATTCTTTTTAGAGCTTGTCTGTGTTCACCCTGTGGGGGCCCCCCCCTCCGCTCCCCCCGTTGACTTTACAGCGGTAGATGCTCCTTTTAAAATTCTCCTACCTTACTACATAAAATCATTCAATCTTCAATCTAACTAAATTGTAAGGAATCACAGCTAATGAAGTAGAGGTTTCTCTGTGAAGAAATTTATAATTTCGCTGAGCTGTTGAGCTGTTGGACAACAAGCAGAGCGCAAAGCCTCTGCTCTGAGACGTGAGAGACACTTGAGGCTGAACAGGTAAACGCTATTCTATGATAAAACGAGGTCATGTGCTTTTTCCAGCCAATCGACAACCATACACATCCCAGTCATGACGTCGCACACACATCATCACCCTGCTATATTCTGTAAGCTGATTTGCTAGGCCGCCAAAATGACAGGAAAGCGCCGAAAAATTGGCGCGATCTTAATGATGGATGAACAGATTTTAGCCTAAAATTATTCGCATGATGTAAAAAATCCGATCACCATAAAAACTGTGCCAATTTCAACTTTGTCGATAATAATCGCTCAACACTAGTCACATTATATAACCGGCATGATGAACGCTGTAAAAGACAAACAAAAAATGGCAGAATTGGGATTTTCTTGTGGAATATAAAGGCCCTTATACGGCTTTGTATACTATAAATAAAAAGTTATGGCAATCAGAAGAAAATGATGCATAAATATTGTCTTACACAATAAGAAAAAATTTTTGTATTAAAAAGTTTTGCAACACAAATAATTATGCAAATTGGGTATCACCATCATGGTATCAACCCACAGAATAAAACTGACATGTCACATATACTGCATGGTGAGCGCTGTCAAAAATAAAAAAAACATTACCAAGATTGCAGTATTGTCTTCATCCTGCCTCCCAAAAAATGAATTTAAAGGTGATCAAAAAATCATTTCATCCCCAACATTGTATCAATGAAAATAAAAACTCATCATCTGTGAAACGCTTGTGGGGTCAAAATACTCACTACACCCCTGGATATATTCCTTAGGAAGTGTAGTTTCCTAAATAAGGTCTTTTTAGGGGTATTTATTAAGTTTTAACCTGAAATGGTGTTTAAAGAAAATCCTAATTGAAATGAGGGGCTCACAATCCAGTAGGGGCTCCTCCTATTCTGAGGCTTGTGGTTGAGTCAAATAGTGCACTAACGCCACATATGGGATGTCTCTGAAAACGGCAGAATCTGGGGAATCAATGTTGAATTGCATATTTTTCGAAAACTTCCAAATGTTTCCAGGGGAATTTAATGGACTAAAATTGAAAACTCAAAAAAAAAGGGAAAAATTTTTAAATTTCACCTCCACTTTTTTTTCCCTTTTAATTTTTTTGAAATACCTTGGGGGGTTAATAAAAATTCCTAATTGCTGTTTTGAAAAACTTTTTTGGGGTGTTGTTTTTTTGATGGAGTCATGGGGGTATTTAAGGCCCATGTTCACACGGGCGTACTTTCGGAAGGCCCTTTCGACGCGTTTTTTGCACTCTAAATTTTTGGGGGAGATGTGTGCCGAAATTTTCGGGAAAACCAAAATTCTCATAGAGAAATATGGGTTTAAAGCCACCCCTCCCCCTTCGTACTTTTTTTTTGTTTTGTTCGTGCGGGAGATAAGTGACGGGCGTGTGTCCATGGGGTTGCGGGTCTGCCGTCCCCCCCTTTCCCCCCCCGGGAATGTATTTTCATGCAAAACCAAAAAGTCCCCATTTTGAAAAAAAATTCCCAAATTTCCCAAAAAGTCGTTTACCTTTTCTACCAAAAAAAAACCATCAGGTTTTTAAAGGGTAAAAGAGTGGCTGGTTTTTTGGGGTGGGTCTTTAAGGCGTCTGGGGAAAATTTTTTTTTATGAAGGGTTTTTAATAATTTTGTAAAAAAGACCTAAGAGAGAGTAGACACTGTCTCTTTTGGACAATGTTTGGTCTACATTTCAGAGGTATATGCGTTATGTAGTTAACCAGAATTTGGGTCTGGCAAACGGAGCATAAACTGCAGTGAAATAGCGCTATGTTTGGCCTATAGAACCCTGTTCCCTGCCATGGTATATGTCAGAGTAGTGAGGGAATAAATACAAGAATTCCTTGTGAAGATCTGTAGAAGGGCAGTGAGGAAGTAAATGTAAGAATCCTTGATGGTCTAGTGCAGTGACGGGTTGAATGTATGGACCCCTGTTGCAGAGCAGTAGAAGGGTTAATGCTGCATATCTGGCAGTCTAGGGCCTAATGTAAAAATACTAGGTGGGAAGTGAAGGTGAGGTTACTATAAGGCTATGTTCACACGGGGTAATTTCGGCGAGCATTTCACCGCGTATTTGCACTCTAATACTGGCGAGATGCGCACCGAAATTACGGTAATCCATAGTTCTCATAGAGAACTATGGATTACGCCTCCTCTCCCCGCTCGTAGAATACGATCGTATTGTGTGCGCGGGGAGATAAGTGACATGTCAATTACTTGCGGCGAATACGTACCGCGAGTAATGAATGTCAATGGGACCCGTGCCACAGGAGTACACGCTGATCAGCGCGAGCTCCCGAGACACAAGATGTACTGCGGCTCGTGCTGTACGTGCCACAGTACAGCGTGTGAACATACCCTAACACGCAGGCATCTCAAAGCCAGGTCAGAACTTGATTGTTCCCCAAAATAATCTGTTTTGCAGATTTTCTTGAAAATGTGAAAAATTGCTACTTAATTTATAAGCCCCTACTGTTGTGAAAAAATGAAAATACATTTAAAAAATGATATAAACATAAAATAGGTGTATGGTAGATGCTAGTTATAAACTATTTTGTGTGGTATAACGATCTGTCAATAGAATGTGTAGTCAGCTCATCCAATCCTGTGCCGAAACCTGTGAAGTGGAGCACGTTGAAGATAAAGTGAAAAGTCTTCCATAGGTATCGCCTGATTTCTTCACTCTTCAACGAGGCAATTATTAATAAACTAGCTGCACATCCACACAGGTGAAATTGAAAAAAATGATAAAATCTTTTTTATTGAGGAATCCTTATGGTGCTTTCACACGGTGCATTTTTGGCGCGTTTTTGATACATTTTCTTGTGCGTTTTATATTTTTAATTTTTGCAGAAATGCACAGTAAGTAATGCTGTGTATTTCTGGAAAATAACACTTAAAAAAATACACCAAAAATGCACCGTGTGAAATCACCCATATAAAACCATTTGCAGAACACATTTAAAACACATGAAAAAGATTGTTATGTCTGTTTAGTCCGCAGCTATGATTAACGATTTTTCTGAAATGAGTCCATTTACTGACACCTCTACAGTCATGATAAGCTTTATTTGAAAATCGCACACATGTTGATGCAAACACTTTTATAAGAGTTCCTCAATAAAGAAATTTTTTTTTTCACTTTTTCAATTTCACCTGTGTAAATGTGCAGCTGGTTTATTCTGTATATCTGTCTTACACGCAGAAATGTTTGAAGTTTTAAAATGGCACATTTTACCAAATTTTCATGACATTTTGATATTTTTCACAAATAAACAAGTACTATATTGATCAAAATGTATTACTATCTTAAAGCAGAATGTATCACAAGAAAACAATCCGTGAATCACATGTATAGGTAAAAACCATTAAAAAGTTATTCCCTTATAAAGTGACACATCTGATTTGAAAAATGGGACTCTGTCATAGAGGGCAAAACTGGCTGTGACACTAACTGGTTAATGCGTCGTCAGGATTTTTTCTGCTTTTTTCCTCAGAAATCCTGCTTTAAATATATATACACCCATGAGCCATATACCTTTTCCATTAATATAGCCAGGTAGGGCATGTTTTGTGCCAGACAGATTATAATTTGCTGGTACCATTTAATACACCATGTAACGTATTAGGAAACCAAAGAAAAAAGTGTGCCATTGTTATTTTTTTGGGTCTTCCATTTCTTCTTTTTTTTAAATCATATTTTATTGAAGGAAACAGTCATTATAAATGTGATAAAACAAGACAGCTTGTGGTCAAGAATACAATCCAGGTTTACATAGTACATACAATAATATAGATTAAAACACAAACAGCTTGGAAAATTTGAAAAAATCATATGACTAACTAGTCACTTGTTTCCCACCGTTTTCCATTTTCTCTCTCCTAAACTAAATTATTTGTTTACCCGTTAACCTAACAATCCCCAACCATGTATGCACTTCGTCCTCCCTTCTTATATACATCTAGATTCCCTTATGTACTTTTTAATTTTTCTTTAAAATATATCGGAAAATTTTTAAAAGCCAAACACCCTGAAAATGACCATACAGTAGTTTAAAAAGGCAGGTTCCAATCAGAACAGTCCTTGCTGTGGCACCAAAGAATTGAGGCATTGCTTAATGTAAAAACCATTGATTGTCTTTTCAAAAAAAGACATCAGTATGATGTTGCCAGCATTTCTCAGAGGTTAAAAAGGGGTGGGGGCTAGCTATCAGTCTCAACCAACACATAAAATTGGCTGTATTGCTGTCACCCAGAAGAAGGGTTTTTAAAAATATCAAAGAAAGCCTGTGGAACAGTTGCGACAACAAGCAGAAAGGACATGGATTACAAAAACCCTGCCCTCTTTTTCTGATACACCAAATAAAAATTATTGGTTCAGATGGGTCAAGTGTAGTGGGGAACAACGAAGAGAAGACATGACAAGTGTACAGTCAACATAGTGGGGGGGTGCATGGGTTTGGGGCTGCATGAATGCTGTTGGGGGTGGGAGTACTTTAATTTAGGGAACCCTGAAAGCCCAAAAGACGTGACATACTGATCCCCCCCCCCTTTGGGAAACTGGCTTCGGAGTATTCCAAAATGATAAAAAAACCCCCCACGCCTCCAAAATTTCCCCCTGCCTGAAAAAAATGAGGGTAAAGTGAGGACTGCTAAGCAGTCCCCTAAACCTAAACCCTATTAGACAGGGGAAACACAACAGAAGGGTAGGAGTGCAAGGTCTCTAACATCCCCCGCTCCGTGATGTGGTCATGGAGGATAGAAGAGGCACCTGTGAAGCCTAAGAAATCTATCCCAAAGAGTTAAGGCAATGCCCGGAAAAAAAATGTCGGGCCACAATTATTGCCACTTTGGACACCATTTGTCCATTTTCAAAGTGTATATGTTTTCAGTTTTATCCCAGGAAAAGATATAATACAATATGTACAAAAATGTATGGGGGTGTACTCACTTTTGTGAGATACTGTATGTGACGAACACAGCCTAGTCCGCCGGCCCACTGGACAAGGTCAGCCAGATACGGTTCCACTGTTCACCCCTGTCCACACGGGCCCAGGTAGAAGAAGGATGGAGGACGAGAGAACACTTTCTCGTTCAGCAACCCTGAATGGCATGCCACAGATTCCTCTCGTTTACGTTATAAGACCGTCCGTTACCCGACTTATAACAGGGCCAGGAACGCAACCCTTTGTAGTTAAGAATATCATAGACCATAGTACTAGGCTTGTTGGAGGGGTCGATGATCCAAGACAGACTAACTCAGATTAAAGGTTTATAATTTAATTAGCCTTTGGAGGGCACACTAGACAAATAAATACAAATGATACATAATATAACAGGTAAGAGTCAGAGTGCACATATCAAGCATGGGTTACAGACAAAGGCGCAGTTAAAATGGGTCAAGTTACCGTTGGTTTGCGGTCCACAGCCAACGGGGGGCTATATTGTGGCCAGGCTTCTGTTAGTGGATTCTCCTGGAAATGCTGTATGGTCACCCCCCTCCATGGATCAACGCCAAGAGCCCACACGGCTCCTGCTATATCTGTGAGGGGAACAGCCCACATGGTCAGCCCCCTTTCATCGCCCCCACAAGCACCCCTAAGGGACGGTCCTAAGAATTCCTCCCACCTCCCCCCCCCCCCGGGGGGGGGGGGGGGGGGGGGGGGGGGGGGTAAAACAACCCCCCACACCCCCCCCAGGTCATGCATTTTCTGATACAAACACAAAAAATGACCATAACGCGACAGGGCATTGGCCCACAGAACCCGAGCCGGTATCACCATCAAACTGGCTGGGCTACACGACGCCACGGATATTCAGACAAACTCCTATCTTATGGGTCCGCAGGGCCGGTTCACTGGATATTTCGTCCCCCTGCGCCTCAGAAACCTGGAAATGGTGGCTGTTTGTGTGGGAGTTCCTTGTTTTGCGATATGAACTCGCCCATGGACCAGTTATGAGCGATCCCTATAAATCGATATAAAATATCGGAAATCGGTTTGGCTAGGGTCATTTCATTCAAGCCTTTTGAAGCTGGGAGTTTGAGGCAGCATTTTTTCAGTGCTAATTAATGGAAGTGAGGGTTCTTTTGAGGTGTCCCATGTATCCTCTGTGCCAACATCCTATGGAACATTTACAATGGGTCAAAATGGCCTGGCTAATTAACAATTAAATTGCTTCTGTGGGCTGGGGGTCTGACCTTGTCTAGGTATGGAGAGAGGACTCATTTTGATTCAATTTTCTTCCACACCTCCCCCCTTTTGAAGGGCGCTAGGGGGCAGCACCTGCTCGTGCTCCACCACGCCTCTCCTGCCCCTACCCCTGGCGGACAGCCCCATCGGCGTTGCCATGGTCTCGTCCCTTCCGGTGCGAATGTCGAAGTTGTGTACTGTGGCTACGCCAGGCTCCAGCGTAGCAACCATCCCATTGGTTCCGGATGCAGTGTGTACCAGCTCAGAGGGTTTGTGGTCCGGTCTCCAAATTAAATGACACCCGAATAGAATAAGGTTGCAAGCCCCCGCTGCAGGGCCCACACTATCGTACAGGCATTCTTTTTTCCATGGTGGAATAGGCCACTTCCCTGCGGCAGAAGCTCCGGCTCAGGTACATAACGGATGTTCCTGTCCCGTTGGTCCACTGGCTGAGCACTGCACCGAGGGCCAATGTCACTGGCGTCGGTTTTGTACTATAAACTGACGGGTGAATCGGTGTCGATGTATGTACTGGGGAGCTGGACAATGCGGCCTTGAGGGCCTTTGGAATTTCCGTCCTCGCAGTCGTTTGATCCCCCCCCCCCTTTCCAATCGACTGCGGAGGGCAACCTCTTCCTGGTGAGGTCTGTCAGGGGCTTTGCCAGCTACGATAGTGTGGAACAACTCCTATAGTACCCACGGTGCCCAAAAGGACATCACCTGCCTTCATGGTCCTGGGGATGGGCCCAGGATGCGATGCATCCACTTTTCCGGCTCTGGCATCAAGGCCCCCCCACCTACGCAGTGCCCCAGTATGAGGACCTGACTCAAGCCCAACTGGCACTTTTCCGGCTTGATGGTCCAAGCCTGCCTGGCAGATACGTCCAAGCACCAGCGTCAGGGCTGAGGAGATCCTACCAGGCTGGACTGAAAAACGTCTAAGTCCATCCAGGTACGCGGCCGCGAACCCCTTCCAGTCCCTTAAGCAGCGTGTTGACCATCCGCTGCAAAGTGGCAGGGGCATTTCTTCATGCCGAACGGCATGACCCCCCCCATTGGACTCCGTACAGCCCAATGGGGTTATAAAGGCATAGCGTTCCCTGCCTCATGGTCAGTGGAATCTGCCAATATCCCCCGGCTCAGATCCTATGATGGTACAGGTAACTTGGACCCGGCCCCACTGATTGAGTAGGTTCACGATGCGTGCATTGCGGTACGCATCGGTGACCGTGACCAGCGTTGAGCCCCCGTAAGTCCAGGCCAGGCACTGTTTGGACGCCTGATGACCCCCAGCTTCAGCATCTCGTCAATCTCCTCACGCATGTGCTGCTGCAACATTCGGGGGATATTCCGATATGCTGAACGCCGGGATTGGGGGGTGATCCCCGGTGTCCACGTGATGGAACGGCTGACTCCGTCTTCCAGCACGTTAGTGAACAATGCCGGAAGGGGTGGAGAGTTGCCAACAGCTGGGACCGTTGGTCCTCCAGGCCGTCCACAAATCTCCACATCCTCTATGATCCACATGCCCTTACCGGGCAAAAGCATGTCAAAGAGGTTCTCCCGTCTCACCTACTTCGGAAGTTTTGCACATGGGAAAGGGCACAATGCCTCCCGCTCCATGATGCGCCTTCATCGTTCACGTGGAAAGGCTACCGCCTCCCCGGTCGTGGTCCAGGGTGACTAGATACTGACAGCGTTGAGTTGCTGTGCACGACATATTGCCCTTTCCCAGGCTGCCTGATGCTTGTCCTGTGGTACGGGACCAGTACCCACACTTTCTGACCTCACCTGTAGTCCACTCACAAGCTTCTGGTCATGACCACTGCTTCAGGTCGTCCTGGGGCCCAGTCGAATATTATCGTGTTATCCAGCTGCGTCAAGGCCTAATTTTGTCACGGAAGCGCACAACGTACTCAATGACCGACACCTCAGGGGTTGCTAAGTCCTCCTTCCCAGGCTCCTTCACCAGAGCCAGGGCCCCCGTACACGTCGCCCCATACAGGAGCTCGAAGGGAGAGAACCCCGGTCAGGTCTGTGGGACTTCCGCTATGCGAATAGTAGGTGGGGAGGTACCGCTCCCAGTTCGCGCCTGTGGGGTCGACCAACATCTTAAGCATCTGCTTCAGGTGCCTTGAACCGTTCACACAGGCCATTAGTCTGTGGGAGGTATGGGCTGGCCACGCAGATGTTGCACCTGTATCACTTACACAAGGACTCCCATTAACTGTGAATGACAGGGCTCCCCCCCGTTCAGTACATTTTCCTGGGGAAAGCCACTCGAGAGAAAATCTCCAGTAAGGGCGGTTGCCACCTTGTCCGCCCCTAATGGACGACAAGGCTAAACCGTTTCGGGTGCCGAGTGGCTAGACTACTATACTACCGCAGTAAACGAAGCGTTTCATTAGGAGCTGCTGGGAATGGACAGCTCCAATTAAATCCACACCATCCTCCAGAAAGGCTCGTCTAAGATAGCAGAGGTACCAGTTGGGGTTTTAGGCCCTCGGCCCCGCCTTCCCCCCACCCTCTGACAGGTGTCGCACTAACGGTCAGTAGCAGCCACATCATCCCCATCTATTGGCCAGTAAGAAATGCTGGGCAGCCTTTCCTTGGACTTGGTGATCCCTAGGTTTCCGGCCATCGGAAATCCGTGCGCAAGCCCGCAACAACTCCCGCCCTGACGGATAGGTACCACCAACCGTCGTCCCTGGGCCACGCCTCCGTGAACCCGGTCGGCACCGTCACGTGGTCAGCCGACCATGACCCAGACCACCAAGACCACCCCGCGCGGTGTCTGAGTCCAAGGGTGGCTGTGCCGCCTGCTCCTTGAGAGCTTACAGGCTGTCGTCAGCCGCTAACGCTGCCTGAAACTCTCGACTAGACGTGGCCAGAATGGATGAGACTGCCACGTCATCTGTCGGTTCCCTGGGACCTATCTCCTGGCCCTCACCTACCCTGGCACTTACCTGGTCCGATGGGAGGATACCGTCGGGCCCCTGAGGGGCCTCCTGGCTCCTGGCCCTCCCACTGCACGTGACAGCGGCCACGACCGTGCAACGCTGGTGGGGCTCCCTCCCCCTCGGCGTCTATGTAAGTCGCCAGTCTGCTTGGCCTAACCTGGCCCTCTGACATCCTGTTTGTGGGGAGACCCTGCTCTGTGGCCTTTCCTGGGAGCCCTGCCTCACCTGCATGCTCCCCCACTGTAGCTGTCTGCCCCCTGTCTGTCCCCTCTGATGCCACACCAGAGGACAACAAATCCCAGCAGGCTTGCTGGACACCCTGCTCCCTATGCAAACCCCGCGACACCTCTGCCCCCTGTTTGTCCCCTCTGATCCCACACCAGAGGACAAAAATCCCAGCAGGCTTGCTGGACACATCCTCGCCCTTTTTTGAACCGCTGCCTATCTCCTCTCCACAGGATGGAGAGGGACACACCATGTCACCCACCCCCATACTCTCCTCAGTATGCATGTTCACAACATTGTCCACAATATTAACATGGTTGGATGACACATCACATTTAGGGGGAGCAGACCTTGGGGCTTCAGGGGCCTCAAAACGGGCTACCAGCCGCCCCAAGTCTGTCCCTAACAAAATACTAGCTGGAATGTTCGGCGATACCCCAACCTCCCGCATTCCCTGCCCGGCACCCCAGTCCAAATACACCCTGGCAACTGGCAGCGCCGGCACAACGCCTCCAATTCCGGAGACAGCGCAGGTCTTTCCGGGTATCATGTCCTTTGGGGACACCAGCTCAGGCCGCACCACAGTCATCTCCGCGCCGGTGTCCAAGAGTCCCATGGCAACAGACCGGCCTACGGTGACTGGCTGGTAGTTATCAAGGGGCCTTCCCCCACCCCCACCCACACACAAAACATTGGGGGGCCTTGGAAAAGGGGACTGGGACGGGCCCTTCTGGCGCTGGGGACATGCGGCCTTGAAATGTCCCGGCTGTTTGCAAAGGTGACAGAGTCGGGGTTCCCCCACAGATGTGGAAGCATGGGCTGGGGGCCCCCTGGGCTTAGGGGTAGGGACAACTGGCCCTGCAGGCATCTTACCCCCTCTCCAGCTGGGGTGCTTCCTGGCCTCCGGTGCCCGATTGTTGGCATATTCATCTGCGAGGTTTGCTGTGGCGGTGGCCCCCACAGGTTTCCGGTCACGAAGATGCTGCTGGAGGTCCTCTGGGCAGTTCCACAAAAACTGCTCCGTGGCGATGAGCTCCTTCAGCTGCTGGACGGTGGTGATCTTTAGCCCCGAGGTTGCCCACTGGTTCGACTGCTCTCCCATGGAGGGCCCGCATGTGGTTACGGTAACCCATGCCTGTCCTGTTAGGACCCCGAATTCAAACCTCCCCGGAGCCTTTCTTCTGTACATCTCAGAAAGTTAAGGTTGATACTGCTGGAATCAAAGCCATGCTAGACGTCCTCGTATGCAGGGTGCCAATTCCGCTGGCAGTTCCCCCTGAAGGATCTCCAGAGCTTTAACTCTGAGCGAGAGTCAGATAAACCGGACGCCACTGTCCCTGCCAGGCACAGTGGGGTTCCCTGTGGCGACAAATTGTTTTTTATTCAAAATGCCCAAGCAAGAAAAGGTGTCCCAGTCCTCCGCACCCTTTATCCAGCATGGGAAAAGACCCCTCCTCCCCTTTAACTTTTTGTGGACCCTGGTGTCTCATGAGGCTCTAGACTGGCTGGGGTGGTACTTGGGCCCTTTTTCACCCAGCTGTTAAGCACCGTGAAATTGTTTGTCACGGGTCCGTGGCCTGATGTTCCTGCGGACCCTTCTCCCTGACCGTTTTGGCCCAGCTGTCCCGCCTCTAGCCCGATCGTGTACGTTTCTGCAGCATGCCCTTGGCCTGCTAGCCCCTCTTGAACAGAGTTTCCCAGCTTCCGCCTCGTGAGTCCCACGTCGCGATGACGTTTTTTTTCCTGCCTGGCATGCCTGCTAGGAGAGGCCTTTGTAGGTTGTCCGGAGGTCTCACCCTCAAGCTTAGGCCAGGGCAGTTTTGCAGAGAAATAACTGAGGTGGAGCTGCCCACTGCTCCATTGACCTACGCTTTGACGTGCTCCGTTGAGTGAGCCCGAGCTGGACTTGCCCCCCTCGGTCCTTCAGTAGTCCCACATCCTGGTCTGGGCTGAGGGCTGCTGCCTGGCTAACTATCACCGGACTTGTTTTTCCACCGGGCCCCTAACAGCTTTTTGCCCCTGTTAGCCAACCGGTCCAGAGCCCATCCTTTGCAACGCAAAACCGTTAGGTTACTTGGACACAAAAACTGCAAAACTAAATGCACCCAAACCGTGTAGTTTACACTGCCTGACTGGTCTAGTGCAGTGAGTTTTTTTTTTTTTTTTTTTTTGTTTTTTTTTTTTTTTTTTTTAAGTACTAAGACCCCAGCACAAAAACCCAGCTGCTTGCAGTCCGCTTTGTGTTTGGGAGTTACGAACACGGCAACTCCCTACAATCACTATTTAGTCTTGAGCCACCGCGTCTGGCACCAGAATATGGTGACCAAAAAAGTCCGCAACTTGCCCTGCGCCACTTGCCGAGGGACGACGGCCCTTAACCTTGGGTGTATCTCGACATTGCATCGCTCCCTAGGGGTGCACAAGGTCAGCCAGATACTGCGTTTTCTACCTGTGTTAACCCCCCTGTCCTCACGGGCCCCGCCAGGAAAAACCAAGCTGACCACCAGTTTTCTCCTCGTTTGTAATATAAGACCGGTCCCGTTTGCCGTGGACTTATAACAGCCGAGGAACCAACCCTTGGGTACACTATATATCATATGACCCGAGCTAACTAGCGTGTGAGCCGATGATCAAGAACAGACTAACTCCAGATTAAGTTTTATAGATTTAATTAGCCTTTGGAGGGCCAACACTAGACAAAAATTATATCAAAAAGTATAATAATATTACAGAAGGTAAGTGCACATACAAGCATGGGTTTACAGACAAAAAGGCAGTTAAAATGTTTGCAAGTTTACTTTCGGCGAGCTACATGGGGCGTATGCAGCCTGGGGCGTCTGTGGGTTGGATGCTCCTGGAAATGCTCTTAGTACCCCCCCTCCATGGATCAACGGTAGAGTCCCCACACGGCTTCCTGCTTATATTTCTTGTTAGGAACATGCCCACGTTGGGCCTCCCTTTATACAAGCGCCCCGACACCACCCCTGGGAACGTCTTAGACAAAACTACTTCCCTCGACTGAGTCAATGCAGTTTTTCTGATACCAAACACAACAACAATAGACCCTTCATAAACGCGGGCAAGGGCATTGGACAACCGAGGTCCGGTACCCCAACGCATCAGAACCGGCTTAGAAAAAAAAACCCTACAACGACGCCCGAATATCAGACACGCCTATCTTATTGGGCTCTCGAGTAGTCCGGTTCTGGATTATTCTCGGTCCCCCCCTGCAGCCCCAGAAACCTGGAAATGATGGCTGTGGGTTGTGGTGGGAATTCCAATGTTTTTGCCGATATGAACTCCGCCATGGGACGCAGTTTTTTTTATGAGGCGGATTGCCTATGGAATCTAATGAATGAAATTATCGGAGACAGGTTGGCTAGGTTTTTGATATTGGAAGTCCCTTTGAAGCTTTGAAGGCAGCCATTTGTTTTCATGCTTTTAATTAATGAAGTTGAGGGTTTCTTTTTGAGGGTGGTCCCCCATTTACCTGGCCTGCTGTTGCCAACATCCTATGGAGAGCGAATTTTCAATGGGGTCCATCGGCTGGGACTAATTATCGTGTAAATTGGAGCGTTAGTCCTTGAGGCTCTGGACCCGGGCCATCTGTACTCAATTCTGACTAAGATCAGGACAAGTTTTTTTTTGGGGAGATGATCTTTGGCAAAATTTTGGAGCGGGATTTTCTCCCTCCCACATAACCTCTCCACTCTTTCATACACTGAGCGCTTCATCTCTCACTCGCATTCTTTCTATCGATAACGATTGAGGTCACTTCGACCCTCACACACATCATACAGGCAACTTCATCACGAACATACACCTCTATGCTATTTAACAGACAGCTTGCAAAACAAGTCTATCCGCCCATCTTGAGACAAAATCATAGTCTGTACACCACACTTCGACTCTGAACACGAACCACAATGTCTCGTTTCAGAAACAAACACAAAACACACATCATACTTTCTCTTTTCTATATTAAGAGACCTGTCAAGACTCATACAGCCTGCGCCAATTCCCACAGGCCAAAACACTGCCTCCCTAAAAATTAAAAAACAGACCCCACATGACAGACACAACACGTTTTATTCTGAACACACACACATGTTGAAAAACAAAAAAAATGTCCCAATGGTCAGACACACAACACTATTTTTTTGTTTTTCATTACATAACATAAATTATAGCTGCTTCTGTAGTAATAGACTCGCAAACTGTCCACAGTAAAAAATGCCCCCAAAAATTTCAAGCAGGACCCTTGAGCCTCTTGGCAATGTTGGGAAGAACAATGTCTTGTTAAAACATCTTTTTTTTTTTATAATAAGGAAAACTGTAGTTATAGCTTTGCAATGTCCACAGCAGCAAAAATGCCACGCCGAAGAATATCAAACATGACCGCCTTGAGCCACCTTTGGAACAATTGGTGAAGAACAAATGTCCCCCCCCCCTGTTTTAGAAACAAAAGAAATTTTTTTTAATATAGGGACCCTTAGTATAGCATGCATGTCACAGGGATGCAAAATGCCCCCCAAAAATTCCAAAACATGTACCCCTTGAAAAGCCACTTTTTGAAACAATTTATTAAGAACAATTGTCCCTGTTAAAACGAAAATTTTTTTTAGAAGGGGAAACTCTGTAGTATTGCTGTCAATTCTCAAAGGGGGGCAGCAGAAACTGGCCAAAAAATATAAAAAATGGACTTCCAGAGCCAACTGTTTAAAAATTGTGAAGGGGAGAATGCCGACTTAAAAAGCCACGTTTCTGTTTTCGCAAAGGACCATAGAATTTATTGCTGTATCTCACAGCATCATGACCCAAAAAATTTATAAATAGAACTTCTCAGCCTCTATTTAAAATGTGAGAATGGATGAAATGCACTTAGAAGCCACAATTTTTTCTGTTTTCAAAGACCATAATTTATAGCTGTAATCTCATAGCAGCAACATACCTCAAAACCATTGACAATGCGAAAACACTTCCCTTAAAGATAAAGTAGTAAAAAATGGAATACGGGGGTCTCCTCAACAGCAAACCAGACAAAATGAAAACTGTTTTTGTAAAAGATAAGTAAAAAATTACAGTAAAAAAATCATTTTAAAAAAAAGTTTTCAAAGAGGACCAATTTCTGGTTTTTTGAAATAGGAATGTTTAAGTAGAACATCCGGCAACTTAATCGTTGGACCCTCTGGCAATGTGGCAACAACAATGCGATCAAGTATCCATGGGCCCTGATTTCATCTTTGATGAAAGGTCAAACGAGTCCACATTATCTTTGTGGAAAAGGTCGATTGCGATTGTCTGTAATGACTCCTCCAGCTGTTGGGGCTGAAGGTCCCTCAGACAGTCATGTCCGCTTGGCTGCTGGGCAGGACAACACCTCTATGGCGTGGCGACGAAGGCTCCGGGCCCATTTTCGTCCCATTTTTTTGGAATACCCAGCCAGTCTATTGGTCCCGGGAAACACATCGAAAAAAACATCGGGTGTTTGAGGACGTCAGATAGTGCCTTGGCAAACCATGAAATCTTAAGCGAGGTATCTCTGTGTGTTGGAGATGTGGTGCCCTGGCCAATTGCAATGGCGTTGAGTGAGGGGTAAATAAAGATTTGGGCTCATCAGAGGTCCCACGATGCGTCATTCGGCGCTGTCCGCCACCTTATTTGACTTAGCAAACTGCTGCCGCTACGGCCTACTTGAGGTCAACCTACTCCTGTCACACCACTCGATTGATGTTGGTGTCCACCGTAACATTTTTGAGGAACTGAAATCAGAACACCAACAAATGTCTCCAGTTGATTCAATCAGCAAGGTCTCCATTTTCCTGCATTTTTACTCTCTAATTTTTTTTGGGTTGGGAAGGGGAAAGGCTGAGTTTTTAATTTTGTTTCGGGGATCCCCGGAGGGTGGGCCCCCCAGTAAACCCGTTTTTTCATTTTGAAGGGCCCTTAAAAGCGGGATCAAAGTTTGGAAAAAATGGGGGGCATTTCCCAACCCCTTTATGTGAGAGTTTGGAAACCTTTGATTTTTCCCCCGCCCCCTGGGTCGAGGGGGACTTTGGCCCAAACCGGGTCTTCCTCATCTTCCTCCTCCCCCCCTCAAATTCGTGCCAAACCTTTTTTTCCCCAAGGGGAGGACTGGGAACCCCGGTGGCTAGGGAAAACCTTTCCCCCTCCTCCGCTTTCCCCCCGGCACAGCTTCAAAACAGCCTTGACTTGGGGCCCCAGATGAATTTCACCCTTAGAAACTGAGTTGCCGCCTTGAAAAATAGCCCTGGACCCAGAAACCCCGCCTAATGAAGAAACCCATAAAAATTTTAGAAAAATGGGGGGGGGGGGGGGGCCTTGTGGATTCGACGGAGAAAAGGGTCCCCTGGTTTCCCCAACTTTGTCCGTCTCCTCTGTCCCCTGGTGGGAAAGTTTTTTTTCCCGGGGTCCCCAAAGATCGTTCCAGAAATAAAAATTTACCAAAATCCTCCAAACTTTACAAGGGCATCGTCCGCCAAATGACCCTTTTTGGTTTGGGTTCTTTTAAAAAAATGGGGAAGGGATGGTTTCAAAAGCCCCCTTTTTACCCCTTTCCCCCTCGGTGGCCCCCAAACCCCCCCCGAGGGCCCCCAACCCCCTGCTTTCCCCGGCCATTTTCCCCCCTTTCGTACTCATAAAAAGCATTGCGCTTTCCCGGGCCCCAATCCCCTGGGGCGTTTGGAAAGGGGGTAAATTTCCCGCGTGTTTTTCCCCCCTTTAACAATGAACGCTTTTTATTGGGGGGGGGCCAAAATTTACGCTGGCAAACGCAGCCAGGGGGGACCCAAGCCAAAGGGTGCGAACCGGAAAGGGGGCGAACTCAGACCCAGCCTTTTCCTTTAGCAGGCAGTTTCCCCCAACCCCCCGAAACTCTTTTGAAAAAATTTTTTTTGGACGAAAGGTTTTATGGGCATGTGCCCGGGGAAAAAAATTCTTCAGCCCCACCCCATCTAAGGCGGCCAGCAGATTTTTTGCCCGTTTTCCCCACACCACCCCCTTCCCCCGGCACAAGGCTCTTTTTACCCACCCCGCGGGTCATTCCCCGTTGCGGAGAGGGCCCCCCCCCACTTTTCCGGGGCCTGTGGGGGGTGGACGGTCCCCCAAGGGCAGAAAAAATTTCAACACGGGCCCCGGTTTTTTCTGGGGAAAATGAAAGCCACCAAGGGCCTTGGGTTTAAAAAACCCCCTTCCCCCACCCTGGGGGTTTTGGGAAAAAGCGTGCCCCCCGAGCCCGAAGGCCCCCTGTCCCCATTTCCAAAGGGCATCCACCCAGCTCCCCCCAGTTTTACTGTCCCCAGAGATTTTTAAAACGGCCCCTTTTTGGGCCCGGGGGCCTTAAATTTAAACCCCTTTTGTCGTGGGGGCAAAAATGGGCTTTTTTTCCGGACACCCAAGCAGACAACGCGCTTTAAATTTTTAAAATACATGTGCTTGGGGCCCGGGCAGGACCGGGCTTTTTTTTTGGGAAAAAAAATTTTCCTGCTCGGGATCCCGGTATTTTGGGGGGAAGGAGGCCATGGGGCGTGAAAGGAACCCCCCTGTGCCAAACCCGACGGAAAAGGGGAAAAATTTCCCCAAGGCCAAAAAGCCTGGCCCCAAAGCCGACTTTGGCCTTTTGGCTTGGGAAAAATTTTTTTGGGTTTAAAATGTTTCTTCTTTCCCAAACCTGGGAAAACAAAGGGTGGCCCGCTAGAACCCGGTCGCTTTTAAAAAACTGCAAGGGCCCTCCCCCAAATGGCCCCAAAGGAAAAAGGGGGTTGGGTCCCCTTTGGGGGTGCTTGGAAAGGTACTCGGCGAATGGGGGAGGGTGAACGGAGGCTGAATTCCCTGATCCCTACCTTTTGAGAGACATGGGCAGCTGAAAAAAACGCTTGGGGTGGCGGAGGAGGAAGGGAAGCGGAGACAGAGGGTTGACGTGGGTTTTGGGGGCCCGCTTTATCTGGGGCCTTTTTTTTTTGGGCCCCGTTTTTTGCCTCCCTTTTCCCAACCCCAAGCCCTTTTGTGCCATGTTTACTAACATTTTTTGGTGGGGGTTAAAAAAACCCAAGATTTTGCTTCCCCAAATTAAAGCCCTTTTTCGGCAAAAAAGGCCCGGCATAATTTACCCTCGCGGGTGAAATCAGAGGCTTGCTCAAAAGGCCCCAGCTTGAGAGGTCCCCCGGGCCTTTTTTACGGCGAAAAAGCGAGGGGCGGGGTTTTTTTCCCCTGGAAACCCTTTTGGGTTTCCCGGGAACATAAACAGGGGGGACTTCTGCGAATCCGCCCTCTCCCTTTTTGAGGCGGGACCCGTACTGACACTACCCCACGTTTTTCCTCTCGTCCATGATAAAGCCTTGAAAGCAAATTTCTGCGAAAAGACCGGGAGGGGATCCGCAATGTCGTCATCATCATCACATCAGCACGGGTACTTGGTTGTCCTGACTTTCTGCATCCAAGCTGGGGGCTACAAGCAAGAGGGATGCAAGGGCGTTGCCGCCCGGGGCCCCCGAGTTTTTTTGCAATTGACCGGCTTCCTTCTCCTCCTCTGATGGATCATAACGGGGGCGTCAACAGAGAAAATCATCCTTTTTGGGGCCTCTTAATCTTTTAACATCCCTTTCTACCCCAACCGCATTTTGTCACAAAGAGGTCTTCAAAAAAATGGATTATCCACAGTGTGGGTAACGATTTTAATTTGGGCTGTTTTTCATGTTGGACGATCTGACGGGATGTGAAACGACATTTGTGCCGGGACTAGGAAGAGGAGGAAAGACTGTTTGATCAGTTGGGTTTAACCACGAAGAACAATTGGCGACGCTTTTCGTTACTGGATTAAAGGGGCCCTGACCACGATGACGGCCTAGGGTCCTGCAACTAACGATCCGCTGGCATCGTTTTTTTGCGCCACACGGGAAGGAAACCTTTCTCTCGTCCCTCACCTCCATGCCCAAAACCCCTCTCTTTGCTCGCTTCCCCTGAATTTCGCTCCATTTTCAAAAGATAAAAATTTGAAAGGAGGGAAGATTTTAAAATCTTAAAAGACGGCAAATCACAGCTATTCTCAAACCCCTCAATCAAAACAAAATACGGGTTCAAATTTAACGCAAGGTGGCTCTATCAACAAAGCTGGCCTTTTCCAAAGTAAAAAACACGAAACTGAAATGTATCGGATAATAAAAATATTTTTTTGGCACCCCAATTCACCGGGGGTGACTACAAAATGCTGAATTCAAATTTTAACTGCAAAGTAATCTATAAACAAAGTTTGACTGACCAAAAAGTAAAAAAAACATCTGCTGAAATGTATACGGAAATAAAGGGTAATTTTTTGGCCCCTATCAATTCACCTGGGGGTGACTACAAAATTGCTGTATTCAAATTTAATGCAAAAAAACTCTATGAAAAAACTTGACTGACCAAAAGTGAAAAAAACACCTGTCGAAATGTATAGGGATAAATAAAAGGTTTTTTTTGGCACCTTCATACACCTTGGTGACTACAAAGTTGTGATTCAAATTAACTGCAAGGGGGCTCTATCAACACAGCTCCTCCCAAAGTAAAAAAAAAACACACTGAAATGTATACGGGATAATAAAAGGTTTTTTTTGGCACCTATCAATTCCCTTTGGGGGTGACTACAAAATTTCTGAAAATTCAAATTTAACTGCAAAGTAGTTTCATCAACAAAGCTTGACTGACCAATAGTGAAAAAAAACCCCTGCCCCAAATGTATAGGGAAATAAACGTTTTTTTTGGCACCTATCAATTCACCTGGGTAACAAAAAAATTTTTTTTGTATTAAATTTTAACTGAAAAGTAGATCTATCAAAAAAGCTTGACTGACCAAAAGTGAAAAAAACACCTGTCTGAAATGATATGGATAAAAACGGAAATTTTTGCACCTATCGAATTGAATTACCTGTGGTGACTAAAAAAATTGCTGTATTAAAAATTTAACTGCAAAGTACTCTATCAACAAAGCTGACTGACCAAAGTAAAAAAAACAACTGTCTGAAATGTAACGGATAATAAAATTTTTTTGGGGCACCTACATAAACCTGTGGTGACTAAAAAAGTTGCTGGATTAAATTTTTAACTGCAAGGGGCCTATCAACCAGCTGGGCCTCGCCAAAGTGAAAAAAACACGTATCTAATGATCCGGTAAAAAAAGGTATTTTTGGCACCTATCAATTCACCTTGGTATACAAAATTGCTGTTTTTCAAATTAACTCAAAGTAGATTATCAAAAAAAGCTTACTGACCAAAAGTGAAAAAAAAAACCCTGCCCTAAAATGATAGATAATAAAAGGTATTTTTTGGCACCTATCAATACACCTTGGGACTACAAATTGCGGTTAAAATTTTTTAACTGCATGGGGCCTATAAAACACACGCCTGCGCCAAAATAAAAAAAAACACGTACAAAGATCGGGAAAAAAAGGTTTTTTTTTTGGCCCTATCAACCTGTGGTGACTACAAAATTGCTGTATTCAGTTTTTTAACTGCAAGGTGGCTATATCAACAAAGCGGGAGGGCAAAATTGAAAAAAAACACCTTTTCCTGAAATGTATACAAATAAAAAAGGGGATTTTTGCAATAGACCTGCAGTTACTAGAAAGATCTTATCCTAATAAAAAGGAATGCAATACTAAACAAATTTTTTTGGTTGTACAATATCCAGTACCTTTTATAGAGTTTTGTCTGTGTTTGCCCGCGGGCCCCCCCCCCGCCTCGCCCCTGTGATTTTTACACGTAAAAAATCCCCTCCTTTAAAATTCTCTCCAAAACACCTAAAATCTGAAAAATCTCTGACTAACTAAACTTCAAAGGGATCAACTATAAGTAAAGCTGCCCCTTGTGAAAAATAAAAAATTTTCGCTGGCTGTTTGCGAGCTGTTTGACAGGGCAGAGCCAGTCCAAACCATGAACGCACACACCGATCATAACGAAATGCTTTTCATTAAAACAGGTCATTGATTTTTCCAGCCAATCGCAACCATACACACCCCAGTCATGACCTCCACACACATCTCACCGTGCTCTATTCTGTAAGCTGTTTTTGGGCTGGCCCCAAAATGACGGGAACGCCAAAATGGCGCGTATTAATAATTATGCACAGATTTTAACCAAAAATTATCGCGTGATCTAAAAAAACCCCATCAACGTAAATACCGTGCCCTTTTAACTTTGTCGATAAAATCGCTCAACACTATCCTTATTCATGCAGATCAACAAGAAAAGGTTTTTTCTGCTCTTTTTTTTAACCGCGGGAACAAAAGTGAGTAACCCTAAGGAAAAAAGGACAAGTTTTTCCCAATTTTTCCATTTTTTTCCCCCAGGGAAAACATGTGACTCGTTAGTATTACAAGGCCCCCAGGGGTAAAAGAGGAGCAGATGTTTTAAAATTTTGGGGTTATCGCTCCAACTCCCCTAAAATGGGCACTGGAAGTTCAAAAAGGCACCTCATGGCAAATAAATTCTGAAGATCGAAAAAGAATTGTTGCTCTACATAAAGGCGACCCTATCCATAAGAAAATTGCCAACTCCAGAAATGAGCGCACAAAGGGGCCAAGACATACAGGGTTTTTAAAAAGACAGTTTTCCCCTCAAGACAAACCTCACATGTCGACCAAAGAATTGAGTCACTGCCCAATTATATCCAGAACTTGTCTTTTCAAAATAGACGTATGAGTGCCTTCACCATTGCTGCAGAGGTTAGAAGGGTGGGAGGTCAGCCTGTCAATGCTCAGACCATACACCACACACTGCCTCAAATTGGTCTGCATGACTGTCGTCCCAGAAGGAAGACTTCTATAGATAGTTACATAGTTAGTACGGTTGAAAAAAAGACATGTGTCCATCAAGTTCAACCAAGGGTGGGGAAAATGTGGGTGAAGGAAGGGAGACAAGGACTTCAAGCCCAGCCTCCCCACTGGTGAATACCCTAAAACCCACAGGGCAAGAAACAATCTGCTCCAGGAAAGACTCCATCTCTGACACCAGAGCCGCCACCAGACAGGATCCAGAATTATACATGGCTACGTACGTATTAATATTCTTTAGTTTCATGTAGTTATCTAAGCCTTTCTTGAAACTCGCCCCTGTTCCTGCTGTGACCAGCTCCACAGGCAGGCTATTCCACAAATTTACAGTTCTCACAGTGAAGAACGCTTTTCTCCACTGGAGACTGAATACTTTTTTCTCCAGCTGGAGGGAATGTCCCTTTGTCTTTTGAGGGGGCTTTACATGAAATAACTTTTCCCCATACTTTTTGTAGAGACCATTTATATATTTATATAAATTAATCATGTCCCCCTGAAGCCGTCTTTTCTCAAGACTAAATAAGTTCAACCTCTCCTCATAACTAAGATACTCCATTCCCCTTATAAGTTTGGTTGCTCGTCTTTGCACTCTCTGTAACTCCATTACATATTTTCTATAAACTGGAGCCCAGAACTGAACAGCATATTCCAAGTGAGGTCGCACCAATCCTTTAAACAACGGTAAAATTACATCCTTGTCCCGCGAGTCCTTGCCTCTTTTAATACATGCCAATATCTTGGTTGCCTAAGAGGCAGCTGATTGACACTGCATGCTGTTCTGTAGTCTAGGATCTACAAGAACACCCAGATCTTTCTCAACAAGCGATTCTCCCAGTTTTTCTCCCCCTCGGACATATGATGTGTAACGGATGGGTAGTGGATCCACTGGACCACCGCAAGCGACGGCAACAACCGCGCCAGGGAGCTGAGTCTAAGTAGGTCCCGGTTTTCACCAGAGCCCGCCGCAAAGTGGGATGGACTTGCTGCGGTGGGATTCTACCAGGTCGCTACCCTTGACGGGGCGGGCTTGCGGTGGCAGTCAAGGTGCAGCGAGGTACAGAATTGTGAGACAAGAATCAAAGTCGTGGGTAGGCAGGAAGGTCAGGGCAGGCGTCAGAAGTTCGGAGTTGAGAAACGTAGCAAGAGGTCTGGTACACGGCAAGGCAAGAACACACTTAAAGAACGCTTGTTCTAGGGCACAAGGCAACCTAGATCCAGCAGGGAAGCACCCGGCAATTAGCCAATTACCGGTGCACTGGCCCTTTAAATTTACAAGCACAACGGAACAGGAACGTGGAGTGGTGAGTACAGAGGGCGAGTGCGCCAGCGGCGCTACCCGTCCCCGGCAGGAACCCTGGGGAGAGGGCATGGGTGCGCCAGCTACAGTACCCCCCCTTAGGTCTCCCCCTCTTTTTAGGCCGAAGGAACCTGCGAATAAGATCTTGGTTCAAAATGTTAGATTCCGGTTCCCAGGATCTCTCCTCGGGACCAAAGCCTTTCCAATCGACAAGAAAGAACCGCTTACCCCTGATGGTCTTCATGGCCAGATGTCCTTTACTTCAAACACATCAGAAGACTCTACCACTGGAGACGGAGATGTACTTTTCTGAGAGAGCTGGTTCAAGACCAGGGGCTTTAGGAGGAAGACGTGGAAGGCGTTCGGAATCCGGAGAGATGGGGGTAGGCAGAGCTTGTAGGACACCGGGTTCAACTGCTGAAGTTCTCTGAAGGGTCCCAGATTTATAGCTGGGGATCTTGAGGCATACGTATCTGGAAGATGGCCACACCTTGTCCCCTGGGAGGAATGTAGGAGAAGGTCTCCTTCTCTTGTCAGTCTGGGTCTTCATGCGGGCCGAAGCGTGGAGTAAGGCATGTCGGGTCTCCCGCCAAACGGCCTTGATATCCCGAACTTGGTTGAACACAACGGGAACCTCGGAAGCCGTAGCCAAGGGGAGGGGAGGGCGTGGGTGACGACCATAGACCACAAAGAATGGAGAAACACCCGTAGCATCAGAGACCCGATGGTTGTAGGAGAACTCGGCCCATGGAAGCAGCTCGGACCAATTGTCCTGTCGACTGGATACAAAATGCCGCAGGTATTCCCCCAAGATCTGATTTACTCTCTCCACTTGTCCATTTGCCTGGGGATGATAGGCAGAAAAGAAGTCCAACTTGACTTGCAAGCGAGAACACAGGGCACGCCAAAACCTGGAGACAAATTGGACGCCCCGATCGGAGATGATGTGCGAGGGAAACCCATGCAGACAAAAAATGTGATGGAAGAAATGACCTGCCAATTGGGGAGCCGAAGGAAGACCAGGAAGGGGCACGAAGTGGGACATCTTCGAGAATCGGTCCGTGACCACCCAGACAACAGAATTCCCTGAAGAAGAAGGAAGGTCTGTGATGAAATCCATGCCAATATGTGTCCATGGGGACTCCGGGACGGGTAGAGGGACTAAGAGACCCGCGGGCCTATGGCGTGGGACCTTGTTCCGAGCACACATGGCACAGGAGAGAACGAAATCCTTGACGTCCTGGAGCATAGTTGGCCACCTTTAGTGCCGTGAGATAAGAGCGTACGACTGCCGTATGCCGGGGTGACCGACCAGAAGAGAACTATGCCCCCATTCCAGTATTTTCCTCCTGAGTGCTAGACGTATGTAGGTCTTGCCCGGTGGGACACTACAAAGATCTGCAGGAGCCACGTGGACCAGCCGTTCAGGGGCAATGATGTGCTGAGATACAGATTCCTCTCCGGCAGAAGCACGGGAGAGGGCGTCCGCCTTGACATTTTTCTCGGCTGGACAGAAGTGGATCTTGAAGTCAAAACGGGAGAAAAAGAGGGACCACCTGGCCTATCGAGGATTCAAATGTTGGGCTGTCTGGAGGTACTGGAGGTTCTGGTGGTCCGTGAAGACGTCAAATGGGTGTCGAGCTCCCTCCAGTAGATGTCAACATTCTTCCAGAGCCAATTTGATGGCCAACAGTTCCCAATCTCCGATGGCATAATTACATTCCGCCGGTGAGAAGGTCTTAGAAAAGAAACCGCATGTGAGCATCTTGCTTTTGGGGCCATTTTGAGTAAGAACAGCCCCCGCTCCCACAGATGAGGCATCCACCTCTAGGCAGAAGGGTCTCTCTGGATCAGGGCGGACCAAGATAGGTGCGGAGGAAAAAGCAGAATTCAGTTCGGAGAATGCTTCTTCGGCTGCCAGAGGCCAACATTTCAGGTTTGCGTTTTTCCTCGTGAGAGCCACGATGGGAGCCACCAGTGTGGAGAAATGGGGAATAAATTGCCGGTAGTAATTGGCGAACCCCAAGAAGCATTGTATAACTCGAAGGCCGATTGGTCGTGGCCACTGCTGGATCGCAGAGAGTTTAGCTGGGTCCATCTGTAGACCCCGATCGGAAACTATATACCCAAGGAACGGAAGGCTGGTCTGGTGGAACCGACACTTCTCCAGCTTGGCATACAGTTGGTGGTTCCGCAAATGTTGCAGAACCTGGCGCACCTGTACCCGATGAGATTGAATGTCTGGAGAGAAAATTAGGATATCGTCCAGATATATTAAGTGTAAAGCAGATCCCTGAAGATGTCATTCACAAATTCCTGAAATACAGCTGGAGAGTTGCATAGCCCAAAGGGCATCACGGGGTATTTGAATGCCCATCACGAGTATTAAATGCCATTTTCCACTCGTCCCCCTCTCGAATTCTAATGAGGTTGTAGGTCCCCCGTAGGTCCAATTTAGAAAACACCTTCGCTCCCCGAAGTCGATCAGAGAGCTCGGAGATCAATGGTAGAGGATAGCAATTCTTCACCGTGATTTTGTTTAGCCCTCTGTAATCTATACACGGATGAAGTGAGCCATCTTTTTTCTGTACAAAGAAGAAACCGGCAACGGCTTGAGAGGAGGATTTACGAATAAAACCTTTCTGTAGGTTCTCCTGTATATAGGCCGACATGGCCTGAGTCTCAGGTACGGATAGCGGGTAGATACTTCCCCTCGGAGGGCTGGTATCGGGGAGGAGGTCAATCGGGCAGTCATACGGCCGATGGGGCGGCAGCATCTCAGCCTGTTTCTCCGAGAATACGTCCCGAAAGTCCTGGTACTCCGCTGGCAGGCCTGTTAGAGACTTCAAGGATGACTGTGGAGAAGAGGTGGGCACCGGGCGTGGTGCCACCAAACAGAGGTCCTGGCACTTCGATCCCCAACACAGGACTTTGCCTGTCTTCCAATCAAGCATAGGGGCGTGACGTTGCAGCCAGGGTAGCCCCAACAGGATCGCCGAGGAAGCACGAGGCAGAACGTGAAACAAGATCTTCTCCTTGTGCAAGACCCCTACACGGAGGGACACTGGCCGGGTAATGAATTGAATGGTGTCGCTCAGAATTTCCCCACTGACAGAAGAGATAAGCAGGGGCTTCTCCAGACGGATCACTGGCAGGCGGTAACGGGACATCAAGGAAGCATGAATAAAGTTCCCGGCAGAGCCGGAGTCCAGGAGGGCAGAGACCCGGAGTGATAGACCTGCATCCATCGTTACCTCCACTGGCAACATCAATCAAGGAGAGGGAGAATTAGCACCTAGGGACGCCTCTCCTACGGCTCCTAGGTGCGAGCGTTTCCCTAGCGCTGGGGACGCTGCGGACAGCCACTGCGGAAATGATCCGGACTGGCGCAGTACAGGCAAAGATTCTCCACCCTGCGGCAGGACAGCTCTTCATCCGACAAGTGGGCACGGTCCACCTTCATGGGTTCCTCGTTGGAGACCTGCAGAAGTGGCAGCGAAGACCTTTGGAACACAGGGGCCAGACGAGGTAGTCGGCGAGGTCATGCCGAGTCACGTTCCTGGTGAAGCTCCTCCTGTCTCTCCGTGAAACGCACGTCTCTGCGAGTGGCCAGGTGGATGAGTTCGCCCAGGGAAGACGGAAGATCTCTGGCAGCAAGTGCGTCCTTCACCCTGCAGGACAGACCTTTCTTGAAAGTGGCACAGAGGGCAGCGTTGTTCCAGGACAGCTCAGACGCTAGGGTGCGGAACTGGACCACATAGTCACCTACGGGGTAGTCACCCTGACGAAGGTTCAGGAGCGCCGTCTCGGCAGAAGACGCACACGCTGGTTCCGCGAAAATGCTGCGGAATTCAGAGAGGAAGGCCTGTAGGTCCGCTGTCACAGGGTCGTTCCGGTCCCAAAGGGGTGTCGCCCAAGCCAGGGCCTTTCCGGATAGCAGGCTCACTAGAAACGTCACTCTTGACCTTTCCGTGGGGAACTGGTCGGCCATCAGCTCCACGTGCATGGAGTACTGAGTAATAAAACCTCTGCAAAGCTTCGGGTCCTCGTCGAACTTGGTGGGCAATGGTAGGTGAAGCTTCGTGCCTATGGATGCCAGCGGGATGGCTGGAGGAGATGGAATCACCGGCGAAGAAGACAGTTGCTGGGACGCCAAGTGTGGTCGCATCATGGCGGAGAGCTGGCCCAATTGCTGTGCCTGTTGCTCTATCTGCTGCGACTGCTGGGCAACAATGGTCATAAGATCCGCAAGACTTGGCAGAAGCACCTTGGCGGGATTCATGGCTTGATCTAACTGTAATGGCTTGGTAGTGGATCCACTGGACCACCGCAAGTGATGGCAACAACCGCGCCAGGGAGCGGAGTCTAAGTAGGTCCCAGTTTTCACCAGAGCCCGCAGCAAAGCGAGATGGACTTGCTGCGGCGGGATTCTACCTGGTTGCTACCCCTGACACGGCGGGCTTGCGGTGGCGGCCGAGGTGCAGCGAGGTACAGAATTGTGAGACAAGAATTGTAGTCGTGGGTAGGCAGGAAGGTCAGGTCAGGCGGCAGAGGTTTGGAGTCGGGAAACGTAGCAAGAGGTCTGGTACACGTCAAGGCAAGAACACACTTCAAGAACACTTTTTCTAGGGCACGAGGCAACATAGATCCAGTAGGGAAGCACCATGGGCCGAACCAATATATAGGGGCAGCGCCCGGCAATTAGCCAATTACCGGCGCGCTGGCCCTTTAAATTCACAAGAAGGAGCGCGCGCACGCCCCGGCCGCCAGAGGACGTGAACGGAATAGGAACGTGGAGTGGTGAGTACAGAGGGCAAGTACACCCGCGGCTCGTCCCGCGGCCAGCGACGCTACCCGTCCCCGGCAGGAACCCTGGGGAGAGGGCAGGGGTGCGCTCACGGCCCGCGGGCCGGGGCGCGGCGTTGCCCGCTACATGATGCCTGCAGATTATTCATACTCAGATGCAGAATTTATCCACATTGAACCTCATTTGCCAAGTGGATGCCCAAACACTCAGTTTGTCCAGGTCTGCTTGCAATTTATGAGCATCTTGCATTGATTGCACTACACTACATAGCTTGGTGTCATCTGCAAAAATAGAAACTGTGCTATTGATCCTCTCTACTATATCATTAATGAATACATTGAATAAAAGAGGACCCAATACTGAGTCCTGGGGCACACCACTCATAACCAAGGACCACTCAGAGTAGGAGTCATTTACCACCACTCTCTGAGTACGATCCGATTTTTAATCCACTTACACACTGATATTTCTAACCCAATGGATTTTTATTTACCCAATAAATGCTTATTAGGGACAGTGTCATATGCCTTTGCAAAGTCTAAAAACACTTTATCCACAGCTGCCCTGCTATCCAGACTTCTACTCACCTCTTCATAAAAACAGATCAGTCACTGTCTGGGTAAAGTCACCCATTATTATCATTCCACCCACAATGTTTCCACATCTTCATCATCTTCACCCTCTATTGCCTCTTTCACATTTGCCTTCATATCACTCCTTACATACAGAAACACTCTTCCTCCCTTCCTGTTCGCTCTGTCCTTCCTAAATAAATTTAAACCTTGAAGGTTGACATCCCAAACATGTGAGGAGTCTAGCCATGTTTCAGCAATACCAACCACATTCACCTGCTCCTCTAGAGCTAGCACCTCTAACTACCCCATTTTGGTTGCTAGACTTCTGTCTATTGTGAATAGACATTTTAAGTTCCCAAAAAAGCCCACAAACAGTTTGCTGAAGACAAGCAGAAAAAGGACATGGATTACTGGAACCATATCCTGTGGTTGGATAAGACCAAAATAAACTTACTTGGTTCAGATGGTGTCAAGAATGAGTGGCGGCAACTAGATGAGGAGTACAAAAACAAGTATGTCTTGCCTACACTCAAGCATGGTGGTGGGAGTGTCATGGTTTGGGGCTCCATGAGTGCTGTCAACTATGGGGAGCTAAAGTTTATTTAGGGAACCATGAATGCCAACATGTACTGTGACATACTGAAGCAGAATATGATCCCCTATCTTTGGGAACTCTGTAGCAGGGCAGTATTTCAACATGATAACAACTACAAACACACCTCCAAGATGACCACTGGCTTGGTAAAGAAAATGAGGGTAAAGATGCTGGACTAGCCAAGCAGGTCTCAGACTTAAACCCTATTGAGTATCTGTGGGGCATCCTCAAACGGAAGGTTGAGGAGCACAAAGTCTCAAACATCCACCAGCAATACCAGCTCCATATTATCATGGAGGAGTGGAAGGGGATTCCAGTGGCTGCAACCAGTAAAGCTATAGTGAACTCCATGCCCAAGAGAGTTAAGGCAATGCTGGAAAATAATGCCACACTGGGCATTAAGGGTGTACTCACTTTTGTTGACAGCATTTTAGACATTGGCGATAGTGTGTTGAGTTATTTTGAGGGCCCATCAAATTTACGTAAAAGCTGTACAATGACTACTTTACATTGTATCAAAGTGTCATATTTTCAATGTTTCCCCTTGAAAATCTATACTACTATAGCTACAAAAATGTAAAGGGTGTTGCTGTCTTACTTTATAAATATCATTATAATAATAGCAGTGTAAGATGGATTCCTATGTATTATGGAGCAGAAGGAGGAGGCTGGAAGCAGAAGCAACAGGTAAATCCTATCATACCTCTATGCTCAGCGTAGTGTGGCTGCTGCAGTCTCTATGTGTCAATGTAATATTCCAAGTGTTTGTTGTGATGCCCAAATTTATTTCACTTGGATTTTATAAGAGAAAAAGAACAGAAATTACTGCAGTTGATAATAGGTGAAAGACAACATCATTGTTAAAGTTGATCCTACAGAATTTTTTCTTGGAGCCTTTTATTTCTAGGCATTAACTTTTGTTCCAGTTCTAGGTCCTGCTGTAATTCAGTGTTGGACTTAAGGTCATAGTCAGGTACAGAACTGGGCAACATAGTGTTAACAATATTGACTTACCTTCAGGGGCGTAGCTACAGGGGCTGCAGCAGCAACAGTTGCTACCAGGCCCTGCATCCTGAGTGGGTCCAAAAGCCCTTCTGCCACATAAGAAGACACAAGTATTGTAAATGGTACATAATAACTGGGGGGCCCTATTTTACTTTTTGCACTAGGGCCCAAGAGTTTGAAGTTAGGCCTCTGCTTACCTTGTCTAAATCATATCTTCTCAAACCTTACTTAAACGTCTACAACATGTTCACTAAAGTCCAAAAGATTCAGCGAGTGATTAACAGTACTGGTATTTTTGTTTCAGCCACAACCTACAGCACAGTATCACATAAAGTAATATCAGACTGTCTGGTAAATAGGTTTTTGCAATGCCATAAATATACTCTTTTTGTATTACAATTGACGAACAATGATCCATAATGTTAATATATGAAAAAATAGAATGGCATAGCAGCATCTCTCGGCTGTGTTTGGAATTCCCATTAACCTCAATGTGATAGTCCCAACCACTACTCCATTCTCAGTGAAAAGGATTTGGGGCTAATTTTCGAGATAAATGCAAGTCCCATAGGTGGAAACTACACCTATCAGACATTAATATCCTACCAGTACATCATAAATGTCGATAGTGAGATAACCCCTTTAAATACTAAGCTAATACTATTATACTAAATTCAGAATTACAACTGGTGAATCATAAAGAAACATGCCGGTCTAAAGTTAAAAAGTCAGCCATTACACATATATTTATATATATTCCCTATTTTTATATTGTAAAGGCATTGTGCTTCCTATTATTTCCTGTTACTACATAATTCCCATATTGTCAAATGGCTGCTATCTTTGTGACTCAATTTTCTTCAGGACAGTCATGAAGTCAGCTGTACATTAATGACCGCACCTACATTAATAGAAGTAAGCAAATGCACACAGCTAAGTCCCTCCCATAATGGTGAAAACGTAAAACCTGCAGTTAGGATACTTTGTTTATCATAGAGTCTGATAGACATAAGGCTGAGGTAGACATGCATCTTTACTTTATTCAAACACTATCTTTATTGGTGTTCTGTTAGTATCTTGCAGAGGGCACTCATCATTATACCATTAGTGTATTTCTTATAATAACAGTGAAGTTGTTTAAGGGGTATTCCCATCTCATTGATTAGCTTTGAAGGTGTGGGCAAAGGCAAATAAAAATTATTACCAAATACATTACTCTTCCGATTTTGCTTCCTTTCAGAGTTAGAGCGGTTTTTATCTCCTGCTTGTGTACAGAAGATTTCTTATGTTACCGACCACTTCTCTCTGCTCTAGCAGAGCTGGCTGGGATGGTGGCATCACTCCCTGCTGTATCTTATCAGCAGAACAGGAGCTTGTTTATCTTTTATTACTGACAAATGTTTACTATTTAGAGCTAAAAAACTGTGTCTAAAGGGGAATTTTTAATATTTAAATAAAACCCTACCAATCAACAAATGGATAAAATAATAACAAATTGTGATCAGCTGTGAAAGAACTAACCCGGGAATCGCTAAAACAATGATGGTCAGCAAACAATAGTATGCTGTAATGATGTAAAAATAAAGTGACGCTGTCACACACAAAGCGTGGAAAGTAATAACATAAGGCCAAACTATAATGGCCAGCAATGATAGTGCGTCTATGGATGATAAATATGATGACCTATTAATACAGCGATGTTGTCACATACATGGCATATAGCATGGCATGAGTGCCGTCTCGCGTTGGATGCTATTTTACACTGTCCTGTAAATGATATAAGGAATAAAAATTTACGGAAAGAGCACCCGCTGGAACTTCCGTTTAATGGCTTCATGTTTGGCTTTTGGTATTAGCATATGCACAACATGGTTACAGGCTACAGTCATACTGTGTATAGTTTGATCCTGTATTCATAATTCCTTTCATCTGTTCACTATTGTTTTGTATGGGGTCATGGCAGCTATGTCACACCTGGGGACCTTTTGCACTCCAGTATAACCCCACTGAACTACTGGCCCCAGCCCTCTCCTCTCAGCACTGTCCTAAACAGTGTGTACTGCCTCAGTGGTAGCCTATACAGAACACTGTAGGCCACCCTTCTTTACAGCTATACTTTCCAAGCCCCATAATTATATTGGCTACTCTACTAGCTCAATTCTATGGCAACCAACCTAGTAAAGCAGCTGAACTGCTTCCTCCCCAAAAACTTGCTCTTTACTCTACAGATGATCCTCTCGTGCACCTCTATGCAGACATGTGTCATACATCCTAACCTCTAGCTCATCACTGCATCCATAAGGCAAACCAACCTCCAGACTTTAGTTCCACAGTTGCAAACCATTTAGAGTGCTGAGGCTGACCCCTACCTAGTAGTTATAATACCTACAATTATCATGTGTTAATCAAAAATAGACCCCAATGCAGGGAAGTTGCTATGCTGTTTTATCCAGGGCTTGTGACCCAAGATAAAATGTCTGCTGCCCAAACCTGTCCCGAACTACAAGTCCTCCCAAATGGACAGATTCAACTGTATGTGCATCCGGAGGACATGCATGCATGTAGTTTCATCATGCTGCCAGCCCCACTATCTCATCTAGGCCACAAAGTCTAGGGTACTCTACCTTAGGCTTTGCAGCCTAGGAGTTTCCAGGAGTTGTGTCACGACACAGGTGGCATGATGATGTCATGTTGCCTGCACCAGATGCAATTTGGAAGAGAAAGTAATTTGGTAGGGTAATGGGGAGAGGTGAGTATTATTATTTTTTTTACTTTGGCATATTGAGCTTCCAAGGGAACATTTATTTCCCTACCTACTGAGAGGGCACCTATATCCCTATCTACCAGAGGGCACCTGTATATCTGCCTACTGAGGGGGTACCTACATACCTACTGAGGGGAAACCTTTATCCCTACCAGTCACTGGGGTACTTATAAACCTAACTAATGGGAGGAACCTATATACCTATCTAATTGGGCCATCTATGTACTTACCTTCCTACTGGGGGGCTTATATAACTACGTACCTACTGGGGGTGCCTATGTACCAAACTATTGGGGGCACCTATATCTCTACCTACTGAGGGCACATATATACCTACCTAATGGAAAAAGAAAAAAAAATCAAAGGAAGTGCTTCTTTCTGTGTTATTGAAAACAAAATTAATAATGTATATAGGAACATGATTGTACTCATCATAGAACCTATTTCTCTGGTTAGCAGCTCATCTTTTCACCCAGGTTTGTCGTTCGGTGCATGGAGATGGAGATGACCAAGTGTGTAATCACATGAAACACTTTGTTTCACTTTTTTGTACCCATTATTTATTATAAAGAGCTCTTCTATCTGAGCACTGTCTATGACTATTTTGGACTTGATATTGCAGATCCTTTCCTCAGAGAATACACTTCTCAATAGCAACAATTTCTACCTACCTACTGACTTCCCTATATAACTACCTACCTACTAAGGGAACCTATATACCTACTTACCTACTGGTGGGCGATATACCAACCTACCTACTGAGGAGACCGATATAACTATAGGGGTCTGACAGATTTTTTTCTTAGTAACAGTATGACGGTTATATGTATGTTAGATTTGCTCCGTGGCAAATTTGTCAGTGCTGAATTTTATTGTACAGTGTACTACTGAGTTGATGGATAGGTATCTATGTGAAATACGTGTAAAATTAGTTACTAGAACATGCATTTTTTTATCCATAAAAATACATGCCACAGTACTTGTGCTATGAAAAATTATGTGTGAACCCAGCCTTACTGTGCAAACTGTAACACAGAAGGCCTGTTTCCTGGATGTTTTACGACCCTAGCAATGCCCCTGCCACAAAGAACTGGAAGAAGGTTGCCTAGTCTGATGAATCACATTTTCCTTTACATCATGAGGACAATCAAGTGCGTGTGTGTCACCTACCTGGAGAAAAGACGGCCCCAAGATGCATTATGGGAAAAAGGGAAGCACTCAGAGACTGTGTAATGCTCTGAGGTCATGGATATTACTCTGATACATACCACCTACTAAACCTTGCTGCAGATCAAGTACACACTCTTATAGTAATTGTACTCCTGAATGGTAGTGGACTGTTTCAACATAGTAACGTACAATAAGGATAGGCCACCAATTTCATAAACCTTGGTAACCCTTTTAAGCATACGAGTCCTTAAATTTATTGTGTTTAGTATATAGTATGTGGGGGTATGTGGGATGCTCGTAGTGTAGCCGGAGTGAGGGCTGAATGTGAATTGTTGTGGGTGTAGTGTATCCCTGGATTTCCTGATGTCATGATGAGCCCCACAGTCCCTACTCCGGACCGTGGACACACTCATGTCTCCGTCCACCTGGGCCACTGTTACTCACTTCTCCCCACTCCTGCTCTGCTCCCACTTGTTATGCCTGGCCATCACACCGCTGATTCCAATCAACAGGCACTGGACCCTTTATTAGGGTGCTTCACTCTGAACTTCCTACCAGTATATTGGTGTGCATCCTGAGTGCCTTGTATAGGGTTCTGCTATCTGGATTCTGACCCGTGCCTGTGACCTCGACTATGCTATGCTTGCTGCCGGCCCCGACCTTATTAACTTTCACAGACCACGTCTCTGCCTACACCTCTTGTACATGGGAGTTTCCCAATGTGAAGCTCATCCCACCTTGTGGTGGTTTGATTCCAAGGGTATCCGTAGTCTTCCCTTCATGGAATGGTTTAATAAGTCATCTCTTGCGGTGATCAAGAGGATCCACTACCCTCACCCGTGACACTGTAACATTTGACCTCAGAGGCTCATTTTTCTCACATGGATACGGATAAAGCCAACCGATTCCGAATACTATTTCATATCTTGGAACACACTGATCTTCTTTTCATATCAATTTAGCATGTTCCATCTGGAGATCTCAGAAATATTATATTTAATATGACTTAATGTTTTAATTGAATGTTATGTAAAGCTATTCTATCCCGTGTGCTTTGTTAAACTCCCCTGCATAATATGTCAAAGTAGACACAGCATCCATACTGCTTTGATGTTGTAAAATTCACCATCCCCAATTAGTAGTATGCTGTTTATGGATAACATTTATAGTCATTCTCTCATAATAGAACTTCCCCTTATCCATCCATTTTCAAACAAAGGTTATTTTATAGCTATCATAAGAGATTAGGGTCCCCAGCATTTGCAGTATTTCTTCTATAATGATTTAGTTAAAAGGGCTTCACTGTGATAGCTCTCCAACTTTGTTCCTTCCTGTATATCACTGTTCAGGGTCAAAAGCTGGAAAAAGGGCTGGTCCCAGAGGCCTAACATATTTCACCAGTGGAGACTCTGGCTTTTCACTTCTCCTTCTCTCCTCATCACTTTATGCCTAAAGAATAACAGATGTGGAAACATTTAGAAGAGAACTAATTGAATTTCATAGAACACAATTTAGCATTGTTCAAGGAAGTACCAAAATCAACAGCACATTTTTTTAAGCGTCCGATGTCGCCTAATTAGAACACCAAACGTGTGACTAATTGGCCACACTTATACTAAAAGCATGGCCACAGATGAGCTGCTGCCTATTCATCTCTGCTGAACTGCTGAACATAGTACAGCGGTTTGGCTGCAAGATAAGTGTGGTTATTTGGAACGAGTCGTGCCAAACTAAATGAAAATGCTAGGCAACTGCAAGAGCACAGATCCCATTCAAATCAGAACCTTCCACTTTGGGCAGCACCCAAAGGATTACTATAAGATTATCAGCATATAAATTATTCCCTTCTTGGTACGTTGTAATTGGGGCTGTTAATGGCATGTTTCTGTATCATGTCTGGTTTATTGTCCTAAAAATGTTCAGCATCTAATTAACAAATAATCCTCTATTATCAAGGACGGCTCCAGTTTGCCCAGAATTTCCCCACTAACAGATCTGCTTTTTGCATGCAACAGGATGTTTTCTTTTTAATGATGTGCAGTATAGTATGTGGGAACTGACTGAATATTTCGAGCCAAGGAGGACTGTAATACGCACACAGCTGAATTGTGAAAGTGATACTTTAAGGATTCCAACACTACTAGTTCACAGGGGCTAAAAGCAGGGCTTAAAGGGAAGGATGAATCATATTTTAAATGAAGTATTATCATCATGAAAGTATGTTACCAAAATCTTTTTAAATGGAATTAAATTGAAGCATAGATTTTGCAGCTGATGCTTAAACCTGCAGATGATGGGCAGTAGTGTTTTTGCTACTTTTTAAGTAAAAGAGAAAAGACATGCACCCATGAACACATATGTATACGCAAACGCTATACAATACCATTTTGTTTTACAATTTTTAAAACATGATTTGCAAGATAATCTAGATTTTCTTTAATATGCTATGAAAAATTTGAAAACAGCAGATGGCCAGAATATAACAACCGTGCATGAATAATAGTAATGTCGCAATTCAAGAAAGATACATACAGTGATGTCACTTTACATGAATAATGTAAGTCATAACGTTAAGGGAAGGTTAATTGCACTCAGTGATGTCACAGTATAAGAACTATAATAGATTTGAGATAGTAACCAGCAGCACAGCCTAATTACAATAGGGGATGCACAGCCTTCCACCCCTGAATCCACATGGTTAAAACGTATCCAGCAAATGGTTTAAGAAGACAGCATCCAGCAGGTTAAAAAAAATAGTAAAAAATATACATATAAGAAAATAAATATAAGTATAATAATTATAGGACAGATTTATCAATACTGTCTAAGACATAAAGGGGTTGTCTCATCTCAAAGTTTCATAGGATGCATGAATGAAATAATGCTGCTTTGCTCTGTCACTTCCTGGTCAAGCTGTCCGTAGTTAGCATATGAGCTCCGTGTATTCAGACCTCTGCTAATTAGCTTACACTCCTGCTTTCAGGACCAGGGAAGCTTCTGAGGTAAAGTAGACAGCAGTAATTACTGGCTTTTGTCTGACAGATCAGATAACAAACAAGCTCTCACTGTCTGAAGTTGTGAGCTGCTGTGACCCGTGTGATGATGTCACTCTCTGCTATCAGATAGAAAAAACAGCAGGGGAGGAGAAGTACACAGGTCGGTCACTTGGGGAACCAGAAAGCACTCAGAAGATGATAAAATCATTTGTAGCTCCGTAACAAAAGAAAATGCAAGGCACGGTAGGGGTTAACCCCTCTGGTCAGTCGACACATCCATGGAGAGGCTGTGCTGATGAGCTTAGGAGTGACAGCTCGGCGCCTAATCAAGTCAGAGGGTATGTCGCACTGGCCAATAGGAGGGCCCGGAGGCCGCACCAATTGTCTTCTGGGGTGGGCTCCAGGCACCTCATTTAAACTCCCTAATTTCTGTTTGTCCTTGCCTGAGAAAGGTTCTCCCTTGTGCTTCCCCTGTATTCCTCGTTTGTTTGTTACTCCTGATTTCCTGACTCCGGCTTGCTCCCTGACTACGTTTCCGTCCTACGATTTTGTACTGCGTGACTTCCTGTGTTTTTGACCATTGGCTTGTTTACCGTTGTTCTCCTGGTTTCTGATTCGTACCTTTATCAACCCGGACAGTCTGACTCTGCGGTTCCCTACCGGCCCTGCACGTGTAGTGTAGGGACTGTTGCCCAGTTGGGGTCTGCCATTGACGGCAGCACGCCAAGAAGGCAGGGACAGTGGGCTGGGTGGCAGTCAGGGCCCACTGCACCTCCTCTGATGTGACAACATCTTTATTTAGTGTTCCCAACATGTTGAAAGCTGATCTTTGTAGTTGTGTGAGAAACCCCAGAAAATAAGAATATATAGTGCAATAATACTAAAGATAAGCAGTAACTATCTGTCGCCATACAGAGTGTGAACAACTTACAGATGCTGTTATATCGTATATTATTGCCATGTTGGATCTTTCTCCCCACTGGGCCAATGGGTGGAGCTACAGTCGCTAGGTGCGCTATTTGAAAAATACATTTCCCACAACAGCCTAATTCCCCTAGCCAAGCTCTATATTCTATATACTATATCCACATCAAATATATATATATGTGTGTGTGTGTGTGTGTGTGTACAGCCCTCAGTCTCCTTTCTACTCTGTGGAGCTGTCCTTCATACAGAACATCTGTCAGACTGACTGAGCACAGCACATGCCCAGTGATGCCAGTCAGCATAACCAGGAAGTAACTCAGAGTCTGTCCTACTTCCTGTAGGACAGGTTTCTGCTGAGGAAGGAGCCCGGTGGCCATTTTCTTCTCCTAAAATGATTATCCTCTGGACAACACTAGCAGACTTTTCTAATTAAAGGTATTTTGGATTTTTTTCATTAAGACATGTAGTTTATGTTTTCAGTTTTCTTCTTTTCCTGGAGAACCCCTTTAAGCTAGATAGTCATGCAATCCGCCACATTTATGATAGTGTAGACAAATCTGGGGCATGTCAGAACTGTCTATTCTAACTTTACATTAGAATATGAATATAGTGATGACATACATAAAGGGCAAGCCAAAGTGCCAGGCATAGAAATGCACGAGCAAGCAGAGGGAACGGATGTCAGTCAGGTGGCAGACTGGCGTGGCGGCAGGTAAAACAGCAGGTAGATTGGTTACAAAAACCAGGGGATGTAGGAACATCAGCGAACTGATGGTGAGCACAGGAAATATGTTCCCAGTGGTTGTTGGCCATTGGCCAGTTTATTAGGAACTGACCCTTTAAATCTTAGAAAGCACATGCCCTCCCTATGGTGCACGCACTGGACACAGGCAAGAGATGGGAGTGGAGTAGGAGCGTGGAGAGGTGATTAGACACCAGCAGAGGGGTTAGGGCTGGCATCGCCAATACAAGCATGCCTGCACTCATGCATCGTGACAAACATCCTGGATCCTGAAGGGCAATTGTAGATTTTAGAGGCTGCCCTGGTGTTCTAGATGGTTGGCTTTATATGTCCTATGCTGTTTAACTGTTTGCATGTCCTCAGCTAAAAAGTTTGGTGAAACAAGGAGCCATATAGCCTTGTAGACTGCAGGACACATGATGTCATGGGAAGTGATGGCACCATAGCATCATGCTACCTATGTCTAGTCTTGTATTCCATAGGCTGTATTGGGCCTGTGGTCTACCAGATGTCAGAGGAGCATCCTGATCCAATCAGATTGATGATGCTTAATTGCTGCTTATCGGGAAAACAGGACAAAATAAGTTTCATTTTTTAATTTTATTGCACTAAATGGGGCTCTACCTACCTACCTACCTGAGGCCTTCTCTGCCTACTTAGCTACCTGTGACCTTGCCTACATACTTACTTACCTGCCTGAGGCCTTGCCTATCTACCTAGCTAGAGCCTTGCCTATTTACCTAGCTGAGGCCAAACCTACCAATGACCCTACCTACCTACTTACCTACCTACCTACCTACCTACCTACCAGAGGCTTACCTACGTAATGACTTTTCTATCTACTTAGATATCAAATTTGAGGACATACCTACAAAAAACATGGTTCTGCCTACTCTCTGCCTTACTAATTTGGGGTGCTGTCTACTTACTTAGACCTACTTGTGATCTATCTGCCTAAAATGGAGTCTAACGATCTGCAGGGCTGCCATAGACAATTCCATTGCTTTTACCACTTACTGATGAGTCATGCTAAAGCTGCCCAAACAATTTGCATATATATTAATCAAATGCTGGTTAGTAGTTTTTGAATTTTGACATCTTTCCCCTGACTATATGAGACCTGTTGGACGATGCTGGACCATGTTTGATCTGTTTCTTTCATAAAATGATCAAAAATGGATTTTATTTGTTTTTCTGTTTTTTTTTCCATTTTATTCAATTGTTAGAAAGGGAGATTTTTGACAGACACCTTTCTATTCCTATTGTTGGGACTTGGTGGCAGCCCATAGTGTTTTTGTCACCCCAAGGCCAATACTAATCCACCCCGCCCTCACTATGAAACCACTACCCAATGCACCAGAGATGCTGAGAAGAGTTGATGTACCACCAGAAGCGGACCATTTAATATGATGATCTGCCTCTGGGGTAGCTGTGGGCTGGTATTTTTAGAGTGAGAAGGTACCAATGTCCATGGACCTTTCCATTCTAATTGTATCAGCCTGCAGCTGTCAGTTTTTTACTTGTCTGGTTACAAAAATGCAGGAACCCCATGTCATTTTTTTAAAATTATTTATTTATTGAAAATGCGATGCAGTTCAGGCCTCAGCTGCAGTCCTATCTCCAGAGGGTTGCCCCTCTACCCCATTTTTTTTTATAACCAACCAATGTAAAACTGATTGCTGCAGGCTGATATTATTAGGATGGTCTATGAATATTGTTCCCTTCCCACCCTAAAAATACCACCCCACATACGCCGCAGGAGCAGACCACTACATTTGAAGGTCAGCTCCTGATGGTAACCTAGCTCTTCCTTGTGCCTCAGGAATGTCTGGTAGTAGGGTGACAGTGAAAAGGGATAAGTTTCAGCCTTTGGGGGAGAAGAAACACCACAGGCTGAGACAAAGCCACATCACTAATAATAAAGAGGTGTCTTTTAGACACCTCCATTACTAACACTACAATAAAATGGCATAAAGAAACCAATAAAACACTTTATTTAAATAAATACCCCCTTGTTGACAACATCTCTTGCTGACCATTTTATTGGCCCGACATAGTCCAATGGGTTCAATAAAATCCAATGGGGAGATTTGTAGAAAAATAGAAACAGTAGAAAAACATTACAGGACTAAACTCCATCCTCTGCACTCACTAAAGATCATGTCTATGGCTGATCTTCTGGGAGTTCAAGTGATGGGGTTCAGGCCACAGCTGCAGTGCTATCTCTATGGGGTTGGCCCTCTACTCCCCAGAAAATTGTGCCTTTAAGCTGTGGCTTGAACTCCCTCTCCCCCTCTTCCCAAACCGCTGAGTTTTGCAAGCTAGCGCAAAAACAAAATATAGCCTCACCTATTACTCCAAAACAGGTGAACAGGTTGGGAGGTGCTAGAAAAGGGAGGATTCTAAAATATTTTTGTGGAAAATTCTCCACAGAAACATTCATTTATTGACAGAAAAGTCATAGCTGAAATAAGTTGTTATGACATTCTGGGCTAGATGGAGAAGAGAAAGAAATCTTGTAGATAGCAAGCCTTCGCGGACAGGGTCCTCTCTCTCTCTGTACTAGTTTTTAGTCATTTATTATTGCCATTTTACTTTGACATATGTTATGTATGTAACCCCCCTTGAATGTACAGTGCCCTGAAATTAATAACATGTTAAAATGAACAATAAAAATAATAACACAATGCAAACAACATTTAGGACAAGACATCTTCTGTGAGACACTGGATGCAACTGGTCTCATTTATATGGTCTGCAGAGATCTGATATACAACTAGCATCTACAACTATATGGTCACTGTGTGGGGATAATATGGTTTATATTCAGAAACAGCACAGCAGTATTCTTTATACATCTTATGGTAGTGATATGTGGACATGGTTTGGTGGTATGACATTGTCTTTGTATAGTGGTATTATTGGGTAACATTTGCATTAACACATACACATTTATTTATATAATAAAAACATAATTTTATATAAATACATCTTTTATAGGCCCTGGCAATATTGTTTTGCCACTGGTCTCCTGGGGGATGCTGGGCATAATTTGATGTGCTTATGGGTGTGACCTGGTGTAATATCATGTGCTTGGGTGTGGTTAAAGGGATGGCCTTACACGTGGACAAAATACCCAGACCTTTCTGTTGAAGAAAGAAAAACCCACATGGTCACTGAAATAATTTGAAAGTCAAATCAGTTCTTACCGTCTGTTTGTTTACACAAGCTTTCCTAGGTAGTAGAACACCTCTCTTTGCTCTACCATAGTATTGTCTGGTGGTGTCACTCTCTGCTGTGTCTTATTTGCAGGATGGAGCTTGCTTTTCAGTTTCTGATGTTTTCTTTCCACCCATTAGACCAGAGAGAAGCCTTGTGCTGTCCTGTCACGTCAGCAGACCACATATCTGTCTATTTACTCACTTGGCAGCTAACAAAGTATCTTGACAGCATTTAAGTTTTTCTCTTTCACTGGAAGCTTCTTCTTATGACAAATACAGCTCTGCCTGCTCACATTTATAGCCAAACATCCTACTTGGACAGTGTCCATTACCAATGTCTCTGTAACTGGCTCAGGTAGGGATAGAAACTAACAGAGATGAAATGTCAGTCACTGTGAACCTGCCTACAGCCTGCACAAGAAGTGTGAGCCTGAAGAGTTTGTGAAGAGCCAAAACAGCTAGATGGGACAACACCTTTATAAACAAAGGAGGTGAGATAGTCCAGGGATTTGTAGGTAGGGGAATACCAGGTCTTAAGACAGGATTCCATGCTGTAATATTGGTTTTCACTGCATACAATTTTTCATATGACAGCATTGTAAAAACTTTGGATCCAACGGTTGTTTGAAAACCATTTAGAGCCCATAAGGCATTCTATGCCATGCAAATAAATTGTGCTAATTTGTGTTGTTGACTTTTACATCAAGAAGGTGCATTTCCCCCCCAAAAAAAACACATTTAAGTAGGTAGATTTGATCCAGGACTTGTGAAATGCAGTCTTTTGGTTGTAAAACTGTGAATGATCCATAATTGTATTAGTTGCAATCTTGTTAACATCATAACTTAGAGTGATGCTTTAAAATAGAGTGACCAAAGAATATAATACCTTTTCGGGTCAGGTACACCCGATGATGTAAACTTTGTGGCACATTTGCTAATATTGCCTAGTATTTAGACAATGTTAACTTAGACTACACAGCCTAAAATATGACAGATTTAACACAATGACCCATGCTGTATGATAAATCTGACATGATTAGACGTTTTTTCTAAATTTCTAACACTTATGAAATGGTTACATAGTTACATAGTTTGTAAGGCCGAAAAAAGACAGATGTCCATCCAGTTCAGCCTATTTTGCTAAAGTGTTGATCCAGAAGAAGGCAAAACCCCCCAATTGTAGAAGCAATTCTTTCCTTAGCCTCCTTTGGTCCATTTTCAGTGTGGTAAATACCATGATACCAAACAGCAACATTTGAAGACATGTGTAACGCTAATTACAGGACACACTAAATTATTTTTAATCCTTTTAGGGCACCACCAGGACAGGTTTTTTATTTTTTTTTCATTTGAACCACAGTTCAAAAGCAACATCTAATTTTCATTTGATTTTCAGTAAATTTAAACTTATCGTACTTTTTTAACAGTTTCAAATTATTTCAGTGACCATTGTGGATTTTTTTTTTCTTTAATGAAAGGGTACCAATAATTTTGTTCACATGTGTATAATACATTAAGAGCTGATATTATCTTATTACCTACTGTAATAGATGGCTATTGGACCCTGTCAGGCTACAAAGCTCAAGAATCACACCACGCATAGCTCTTCATTTCTGTTTTTAAGCCTAACCGTTTTTAAGTGTGTAGAATAATTTAGGGATATGCAATAATACCAATGAATATTATACCCTTTTTAGCACCAACTTTTTCCATAGCAGCCTTATTCTGGGGAAGAAAAAAAACATACAAAATGACCAGTAATGAAAATTAAAACAAATCAACAAACAATTTTAGAGAAGAAGAGAGAACCTTACCAGTAGAAGCTTACACTTACCAAAGGAATTGTTTACTATGTACAACTTTATAGATTGATCAGTGGCGGAACTACCACCATAGCAGCCGAAGTGACTGCTACGAGGTCCGCACTCACTCTGGGCCCGGTGGGCCTTGTCATAAGATGCGTTGCGTCACTAGGGGACAGTCTGGTCCCAACACTGTTACACAGGGCTGCTAAAAAGTAACCCAAAAGAGCTGCTCCCTTAGAAGTCCCCCTCCTACCCTCCATGAAACTGAAACCCTGCTGACACTGACCTGAATTACAACAGCCTTCAGCTGCTGTCAGTGATGCTGCTCGGTGTCAGTGCACGGAGGTGAGGAGGAGGGTGACTGCACTGCCGGGTTGAGAGCAGGACACGACAGGAAGCTTCTGCCATGTGACCCCCCCTAGGTCTTCTCAAGACTTCTGGACTCCCTGGACCTCATGAGTGAGCCAGTTGCACTGCATAAAAGTAAGTGTATGTGTATATGGATGTGACTGTATGTATATATGTGTGCGTATATGAATTTACTAGTGCATCTCAAAAAATTAGAATATCACTGAAAAGATGATTGATATCAATAATGTAAGTCAAATAGAGAAACCCATATATTGTATAAACTCATCACAGTATGAATTACAAGGTTTAATATAATACATTTGTGAGCCCTATAACAAATAAAAATATAGTCCTGGAGAACCCCTTTAATTTTCAATGATATTCTAATTTTTGAGATGCACTAGTATATATGTGTGTGTATGTGGATGTGTGATGTTTGTATGTATATATTATCTACTTAAATTACCAGTATTCAGTGCATAGTACAAAGGGTGATGCTTCCAAAACAATAAAAATGGAGTAAAATCGATTGTGTAAGCAATCAAAGAATTTCAGTCTGCTAAGAAATATCCGTAACTGTCCAGCTTGTGAATGATGTGTGCGGGATGTATCTGGCCTGTGAGTGGTGTAGGAGAGGTGTGTCTGAGGTGTGATTGGTGTGTGCGGGATGTATCAGGCCTGTGAGTGTTGTATGAAGGAGATGTTTTAGGTGTGATTGGTGTGTACAGGATGTTTCTGGCGTGTGGGTGGTGTGTGCGGGATGTGTCTGGCATGTGAGTGGTGTGTACGGGATGTGTCTGGCGTGTAAATGGTGTATGTGGGATATGTCTGACATGTGATTGATGTATGCGGGATGAGTCTGGCATGTGAATTATGTGTGTGGGATGTGTCTGGCGTGTGAGTGATGTGTGCGGGATGTGTCTAGTGTACACTATTTTTCCGTTATTTCTGACAGAACATGCACGTGATAAGTTAATTTTTTTATGGAGCGGTGGTGGGGGTCATTGAAAAGTTTGCTATGGGGCTCTGTCATTTCTAGTTACACCCCTGAGATTGATGGTCATAAAGGAGTTTTCTCACTACAATGATTAGCTTTCAACATATAGGGAAAGGTAAATGAAGACTATTATCAAATACATTGTTTTTTATTTTTCTTTGTTGAGGAGATGAAGATTTTCTCTCTTCTGAGTGCACATAGGTTTCTCTTGGTCACCAACTGTGAGGAAAATAGGCCTTTGAGGTCAGATATGAATTCCAGTTTGCTTAATTATGTTGTATATTAATATTGTGTATGATGTATAATTGTATCATGTCTTTGTATGGAAATATTACACTGATTCCTGTGAGTGGGGCTTTTAGCATGTGCAGTTCTAGTGAGCCCTTTTGTCAGCTATGTCAATTAGCAGGGATGTGTTAATTAGGACAACTGGGAGAAAGGTAAACTTGAGTTAGAATATTTGTCACCAGGGACTCTGAGCACATTTGAAAGTTAAGATGATGGCAGAGGACAATGGAAGAAGTTATACATCAAACAAATCTTGGCCATAATCCATGTTTCCCATAGCTCACTTATGAGATTATGGCCCCGGAACCCAGTCACACCTTCTGTCTCGTGCGCAATAATTTTAGGCTTTAGGAAACCACGGGAATGGAAATTGGCCCAAATTATGAATCTGTCAACTTAATTTTTGGCATGCCTGGGTTGGTAAATTCATACTGGAGAACTTGGCAGTCATGATATCTAGCTAGGAGACTCTTAGCAGGAGTTATGACCGAAGCTGGAAATTATGATTTTGTTAGTTGTTGGGGTTGTGAACCATTTGGGGGTATGTGCTCATAGTGTAGGATGAGTGAGAGCTGAGTGTGAGCTATTGTGGTGTATCCCCTGGTTGCCCCTAAGTTGCGCAGAAGGAAGTGGGGCCTTGTAGTGTATCCATAATGGATTATACCCTAAAGACCCCTTTGCATGTGATTTCCCCTTTCGCTGGATCATAAGGTTGGTTGAAAGCCTTTGAGAGGCCATAATGCATTCAATGCCATGCAAATGAAATAAACTAATTTGTGTTGTTGATTTTTACATCATGAAGGTGTATTTTCCCAAATAAGCACATGGTTTAACTCGATAGGTTTATCCAGGACTTGTGAAACACAGTCTATTGCTTTAATCCCTTAACAACCGCCCACTGTCTTTTGACGGTGGGTGTTGCAGGTCATTAATCTGCAGCGATGTCTTAAGATCTTCTATATACTCTTTTTACAAATTAGATTATAAAACTATTCTCATTGTTTCGGATGTAAAGTATCATTACAGTAGACATAGGAAATTCTGAAATGCCTGTGTAAAGTTGCTTTGAGCAATGTTCACAGGAGGAGGTAGCTATTTAATGGTGTCAGGAAGCTGTTCCCACCTGGGTTGCAGGTGTACATGGAAATCAGGCCTTCCAGTGTGGGGTTGCTGGGAAATGTAGAGCATCGGCGCTGGAATTAACCAGAGAGGCTCTCAGCTTGTGTCTTGTAGCCTTTACTTAGGGCACCAAATTTATAGCACATTACACTTCATAGGTAGACAATTCTCTTATGTAAAGTTCTCTTCTTTACACTACAATTGCTTCCATAGCAATTCCTCTCACTTGAACTCAGTAGGTTTTCACTCCTTACTCCTTCCTCTGGGTCAGCAGTCAAGCCCTAGGGCTATTAGCTTTCCTTACTACGCTTATCTAAGACAATTCAGACAGATGTGCTTCTCCTTTAGTATCCCTAGACTTCGGTGGCCTTTCCCTATAGACTTCAGCCCAAAGGCAGCAGTCATGCACAAAGCATACTTGCTCTCCTTGATTCCCTGGAATAATGTAGGCAGGCATTCTGTTCTCTCTCTCTCTCCTTCAGCTCCCCATTTTGCCCTTCTTATCCCACTGTGCTCATCAACTCTCCACTCCCAACTTCCAGTCTCTGTGCCTATCTTCTCTTTCCTCTGTGAGTACTCCTGGCCCTGATGGATAGGGACAGCCTGGTCTTAGTCCACAAGCAGCTTGTGGCCAAGTGGCCCCTTAAGTTTGAACATCTCAGAGCAAACTGACACAATTCTTGAATTCCTGAACACAACAAACTGCAGCACATGGTAGGCTCCCTTTTATATTTGTGTACCCGCAGCCCTTCACCCAGCCATTCTTTCGCCTTTCTGCTATGCTTAAAGTACCCCTGCCAGGACCAAAGTGCTTAGTAACCTTAACCCCTTGCTATACCCCATATATACAATATACAAATTACATTAAGTGCACATTAGACTTATATGAACAGACACACATTGTTCATAAGGGGTAGGCCCCTAAACCTGTTCTAGTTGTTGGTGGCCCATCAGTTTGTATATATTTTAAACTTAGCTATAAGCCATGGTTTAGACTGTTTTTCTCTGTTACAAAAGCAAGCAACACTAGAAGCTTTAAAACACTTCCATGAGCCTTAAAAAACAGAGTGGCAAAATACTTTAGAAGAACTGGCTTTAGAGGAAACCTTACAAAAATTCATATGAGGAAAATGAGATGGGCCTTTATCACTTAATGACAGGAAATTGAAAAACAGCATAAGTAATAATATTTAAAGGTATAAAAAGGTATATATTATAGTGCCAAATATCAGAGAACCCACATAATAACCCCATATTTCAGACAGTACCACATGTCAGCCACCATCTTGTTATTCGCCACAAAAAGATTCAGGGTGACATGTGAGAAAAGAGGCGCCTCCACGCCAGTTTTAAGGCACATTAAATGAGTGTATAGTGCTCCTGAATGAATGAACCAAAAATCTGGCACCTAGTATTCCTTGCATAGTATAATCTAGGCTCATAGCATAATTTAGGCATAGCATAGCATATCAGTGCTAACATATTTGATGCACCTACTTTAGGCACATTCAAATGTGTCCTGACTGCGTAAAATTTCACCTAGTTTTGTGTTACATTGGATTTATTTTAGAGAATAGGCTCAATAGTTTTGAGTGAAAAATACGCCAAAAAAATGACGCAACCCTAATGGGACATGTCACTCTCAATGTTCTTGCACTAGTGTGGACTCCCTCAGCCTTTGCCCATAGAAGCTACTACCGTGTTTCCCCGAAAATAAGACAGTGTCTTATATTAATTTTTGCTCCTAAAGACGAGCTGACTCATTTTTAGGGGATTTTTTTTTCTAATGAACAATTAATTCACATTTATTTTGAACAAAACATAAACAGGTATTAATATACTGTATGATTTCTCAAAACATCAGCATAAGCACCAAAACTGAATTGCTAAAAAAATACACTAGGGCGACATGTATGATCGAGATTTTGCGCCGCCAAAACTCCCCCTCAGGGCTCGATCCCCTGTCGGACGCAGGGATGCGATGTTAGGCGCAGCCTTCGCCACTTTCGGCTGCGCCTAACATGAAGGGGCGTGGGCGTTCTGGGGCGGGACGCGGCAAGTTCAAAAACTCCGAGGCATGTACGATCGCGGGTCGGCAAAGTGAGGCGCATTGCAGCGCTCGACAGCTCTGACAGGCAGACCTAGTTGAATGTGGTCTATCTGAGCTGAGAAGTCGAAGTGGAGCGCGGTATTCTTGTAATGTGCTCGTGTTCTACACTTACAGCAGTACACTACACAATAAATGAATTGTCAAGAAGAAAAACATAATTAAGCAAGAAATCCTGCTTGGCGGACCACAGGTCCCAGCAAGCCTTTTGTTATATATACTGAATTGCATTCAACTTCTAAGCAGCCCCAATACATAAAAAATTGTTGTTATGGAAAATGTGTAAGAAAACATCTGTCCAACATCTGCATTTGCTTGTGTGATGTAAAATTAGTGTAATTGTCACAGACTTTGCAATACATTTTGTAGGGGATATTTTTTTCTTGGCAGCTAATATATAAATTGTCCCTTAAGTTATTGTAAAAAATGTATTAATACATTGATTTAATTTTTTCCAGCACTTGGCTATGTCTGTTTATTAAGTAATTAATTTGTTTGACAAATGCATTTTATTCTTCATCTTCATACTGTGTAATGTAAATACGTAAATACGTCCGGATTTCCCATTGGTAGCCATTCTAAGCTACTTGGTCATTATTTTAGGCTCAGTTGGTGATGTATTTACGGACGTAAATACGTCTGTAAATACGTCCAGAACTAAGCCCTGGGAACATAGAAATCCTGCTTGGAGAACCACAGGTCCCAGCCAGACCTGTGCTGTGCTGGCTCTTGCTGGACATACAAAATAGAATACAATGTGAATGAAGAACAAATACATCTTCATTTTTGAATAAAACAATAGACCAAAATTCACATCTGTACAAATACATCTTCATTATTTAATAAAACAATAGACCAAAATTCACATCTGTACAACATCAGCATTGGCTTATTTAATGTAAAATTAGTTAAATTCTCTCCATTTTTTTAAGACCTGTTCTAGCTATTCTTTCTTTCTTTGGAGAGCTTATATATATTTGCTTTAATTTTAAATGATCAACTTTTTCTATACATTGCTATGTCCTTTTATTCAACTTTGATTTTTCTCTTTATTCATTAATTCATTTGAAAGACAACTCTTTTTGCTATTCACTAACATGTTTAATGATTTCTCGCTGTTTTCCAGCCTGTCTCAAATCGGAATACATGTTAGGCGCAGTCCTTCTGTGCCTAAGTTCTGCACTGCGCCTCACACACTGGTGCAGGTAACTTTACACCGCATGTATGAGCGCACTCGGGCGCTGACATAAATGAGGTGCCGCTTTCACTTTAGATCGGGCGAAAATGAGCGCTCCAACGCGCCTGACCTTCATACATGTTGCCCTATGTCTTATTTTCGGGGGTGTCTTATTTTCGGGGAAACAGGGTATGTCTGCTATGGCTATTGTTGAATTCATGGCTTTAGCCTGCATAGAATAAATGTAATCATGGAGGCCTTTTCTAGCTTTATATTAATATAGTTATTATTAAGGTGCATCATTTTAAGTTGAAATCCATTTGTACTAAAGGATTTGTGGCATATAAGCAGGACAGGTTCTAGGCTAAATCACTCTCAGGGTGTGGAGATTTTTCTAACATTGAAAATACAATGCTGAATCCTCATCTAAAATCTGCACCTTTATAATATTAAAGGAGACGTGTACAAATATAGCAGCATCTATGTTTCTTGATGTGGATTAGTCCCATTTCACCAACATACAGATTTCCCATTTAAATCAATCAGATGTGAACTTCAGTTGGATTTTTTGAGTCTTGCAGATTTAGTGAATTAATATGAGTATACATACTGAATACATACAGTTAGCTCCTCCATACTTGAAGCTGGCGCTCCCCTTCCCTGCCAGCAGAGACTAATGTTCACATCAGATTCCACTTCAAATTCCATCTTCAAATCAGATGTGTGAAAATTAGTCTCTGCTGAGTAAGAAGGGGGAGCGCAGGCTCCAAGTATGAAGGACTTAAGTGTCTGTATGTAAATATTTGCACTCACATTAATTTCCTCTAGGATTTCTGGTCAACAGGGAAGCATGATCAAATTTCTCACAGTTGGCCAAGTTAGTCTCCTAGACATGGGGCATGTAGACTTTGGGGAACTCATCCTAACTGTAGACCATCAGTAGGCAAGTCTTGCAACATGACCAAGACCGTTTAGTACTTTGGTGTATCCAGTGCAAAGGTTTCATGACTGCTACCCCTGCCCAACATTGCTTGTTACATTAATACAATGAATTAAGCATTATAAAAACAATTATATCTATTTAGGGACAATTGTTTTAGACATATCAATGGTAAGAGCTTGACTCATAGGTGATGTCTTCTTTGACTTGAGGTGCTTACCTTCTCTTTTTTCTTCTATTCAGTCCACACTGCTGTGACAACTTCTCTTTAATCGTGTTTCCCACCTATTCCCCACCTCCACGAAAACTTCCCTTACTACTGCTACCCTCACTGTTGTCTCTGCCCCATATCTATACCTAATGTGCATCAGGTATAATAATAGTGCCACACAGCTAGTGACCTCAAAATAACAGTGCCAATTAGTGTCCCCAAAAATAACAGGACCAAACAGATAATGTCTCAAATTGTGTCCCAGACAGTAATAGCGCCTAAAAACTGTCCCATGCATATATGTGTCACATATAGACTAGTGCTCTGACCTCCTTCTCTCTTACATATAGACCATTGCCCATGGCCCCTCCTCTCTTACATATAAACTGCTCATCTGGTTTCCATCTCAAATGCAAACCACTGCGCATGCTCCCTTCTCACATATAGACTGCTCCTCATGCCCCCTTCTCTTCTCTCTCATATGTGGACGAATATTCATACCTCCTACTCTCTCACACAAAGACCACTTCTCAGGCATCCAACTCACATATATAGACCGCTGCTCTGAAACACTCCTCTCTCACATATAGATTACTGCTAATTACTCCTTCTCAAATACAGACTGATACTTTGACAACCTACCTCACACAACACTGCAGTTTCTCTGGATCTCTGCTTACCTAAAGGGCTTTGAGAGAAATGGAAACATTTAATTTTTATCCAATATATCTAACATGCGTTTATAGCAAAAATATTTCATATTCACAAGGAATATGGAAAAATACACCTCAAAATTTCTTACGCTATTGCTTCCAAGTACAGAAATACCCTGTGTTTTTGATCTTGTAGAGACTGCTGTATTTGGATGCAGTAGTAGGCATACAAATTGAGGAGCACAATTTTGTTTAATGAAATTCATATTTGGGGTGTGTGGGTGAATGTTCCCATCCGAGTGTAACATGTTAATACCGTTTCAGATGTCACCTATAAATTTTTAGAATCAACACCCCTCTAGAGTATTGCGTATTATGGAGAGTACATTTTTAGTGAGTGCGCCACAGGGTTGGTATTCACAGTTTTTACACCATTGCTGTGAAGATAGAAATAATAACAGATATTCTAGACAGTTTTGTTTTTTTGTAGAGGGTTTTATTTAACTGGTCTCTATAGTCTTGTATATGAGCTATGAGAACATATACAGATGTGTGGCATGGTAGTTAGATTAAGTACAGTGGATATCTGAGAGTATTTAATCTTTACCTACTTTTACACACAAAAAAAATGCTTTTGTAAAAAATTGTGTTTTTATGTAGTCATGTACTGACAGCAATAACTTTTTTTATTTTGTTCTGATATGTGGAATTGATTAAGGTGATTTTGCGGATTAATTGACGTTTTTATTGGTGCCACTTTGAGGTTCACATGAGTAGCCGTGTTGAACGCTTTGAGCAAAGGCTTTGGAGACAGGATAAGAAATACAGCAATACCATTATGTCCCCCTTTTATTGTACTTTGCTTTAACATGCTTACTAGACACATGTTTAGTTTTACTCTTATAATGAGACAAAATATTGACAGTGATGACCCAATGTTATTATCAAGATTATTATGTTTGTAGCTAGAGAGTGGGGGGGGCGAATTTCCCGAAAGTTCCATTTCGTTCACATATCGCCGAATTTGTCTCAGGCAAAAAATAACTTCGTGTCCGAGAGATTCAACTTCTCTGCGACGTAATCACGTTAAAAATCAGCTGCAGTCATATGAAGCTCGATGTTGCGGTGGGCACGAAGAGCCCAGCCATGTTGTGCTGTTAGGACTCATTGTGTGTTGCCGATATGCTTCGTAACAGTATTTCAGTGAGATGGAGGGTGGAGCATTGGTGTTAAATTGGTTTCATGTCAGTACAGGTGGTAATGTTGTTGAGTTTATTTAATATATACGACTGTCACAGAGACTGGTGCCGTCTTCTCTGGTAGAAATCACTTCACGTGAGTAAAATGAGGTCCCCCTGTGTGGGCGACTTAAAGGTGTGGGGCAAAACTGACCAACTGAGAACTGGAAGGGTAGTGTAGTGCCTTATAAAGTCTGGCCAGCTAAAGTCGCAGGAAAAAAGAGAAAAGCTTGAGGAGCCTCAGTTGATGCAACATCGGTATAAGGCTATGTGGAGGTGAAGGCGGCAAGCCACAGCAGTCATGAGGTCAAGAGCTGGCACAATTACAATCCGTGAGGTGCTAAAACAGGATAGGCCACGAGATTGAGAGAGGCCATCAGAGTAGGGGACTATGACACAGTGTGTAGTCACGTCAGCAAGCCATAGCAAGCAGCATGATTCAGACAGTGGCACAATGAACACAGGGTTGTGTGGAGGTCACGAGAGAAGTCACAGCGAGCATCATGATGTCCAGAAATGTCGAGCAATGACAGCATGGAGTGAGAAAACTGTGGAGCTCAGCAGCCTTGACAGGTCAGCTAGTCAGGGAGGTGTTCAGACAGTAGTGCCACAATGAGCGCAGTGTGTAGGACATACGGCAGCAGCCACACAGCAGCGGGTGAGTCAGAACAGGTGTGGCACGAGGATTACAGAGTTTTGTGGAGGTCAGCGTGCGGACAGCCGCGCAGTCGTGATCGCGTGCAGGTCAGGTGCATTTGGCACAATGAAATGTCTTGGGAGGTTGCAAAAACAGGAGTTAGGCCCACTAAATAGAGTATTGTTTAGTGACACAAGTATAACTCAATTGTAAAGTGCGTTTAGAAGTGAGTTCCAACAGCATTGCAGCGCGTCCTTACTTTGGTGCTAGGCGTTCATGAGCAAGATAGTTGATAGATTTGTATTGATCGAGTGTGATGCACAATGGATTGTGCTCTTTTAGACAACTGTGTCAATTGTGATTGAGAGTGTGGGTTCTTAAAATGCCATTTGATTTAGGAAGAGTAATACTCCGGGTCACGTGTTTTGAAGGGAACTATCTGAGCAGCAGTTGCTAGGATAATAGGCCATATAGCGCGTTATCCATGCCAGCAGTTCAGCAGTCTAATGAGGAGTTACAGATCGCTTGTTGTGCACAACTTGTACTGAACGTGCTTGTTGGAGGGAGTAGATAGTGTGTATATGATTATAACCTTGTGATGAAGATCTAATTTATGATACACTAGAGTGGGACCAGTTGACGACGATGTTGAGTAAGTAGAGTACCACGAACAGTGTCGATTCCACATCGTTGGCAAGGCATGAATGGAGTCAGGACAGTGTCATCATTGACACAGATGTGAGAGTATGGTTGTGCACTTGTCACATAGCCACACAGTCAGCATGAGGGTTACATAATTCAAGTGATGCACTTATTAGTGAGCTATTCTTAGTGGTGAGGTTGGTCAAATAAATCGATTATCTAAATGTTGGCCTTTAAGTTAGGATTAGCAGCAATGAGTCTCAGGTGGTGGAGAGGTGGGTTCAGGGTGATAGCTTCTTGACTTTCAAGAGCTGAAATTTTGAGATATCAGAGTTATCATTGTAACAAGGAAATTGTTAGTTGTGTTAGAGTACTCGGGATGCATCAAGGCCAGCAAGAACAGCATAGAGTCAGACATAGGCACTAATGGACACAGTGTTGTATGACGAAGGTTCACAGCTAGAAGAGCCAGGCAGCATGCAGGCATATGTGGTAGTGAATGTACTAGTATGTGCACAAGCTATAGGGTATGATACTATCTAGTGTAGTTGGAGAAGAGGTGGCACTTGGATCAGCAGCATAAGCTGAGGTATCTAAGTATAGTGGAACCGTTGTGCACATCCAATGTTCATTCATGGAGTAGTTGTGCGACAAACAGAGGAGTTTACTGTGGGCACGAGAGGGTAAGAGTGAATCAATGTACTATAGTGTGAGATGGAGTGTGTCGACGTCAGCAAAACAGCATTCATAGAGTGGTCGAAGAATCGATGATTGGCACAAGTTGAAGTATCAGTATTTTTGGTGAGTTGTACTCAACGGAGAGGTCACGAGGTCAGCAAGATAAGTGAAGTGTCTCATGCGAATGTGGGGTCAGCATAGTGTGCATTCTGGAGGATAGGCAATTAGTCAGGAGTTGTTATAGCTTCACAGAGTTAGTGACAGAAGTGACACATTGTTGGTGTGAGATGGGGTGTTTGACGGCAGGCAGACCGAGTGCAGCAGCACTTTTACCTAGAGTGATATTTAGGTTTGAATAGAGTAGATGAGTTAGAGAATGATCTGGAGAATTTCGTTACTTTGTTGGAGCGAGAGCAGAACACTTTGTATAGATGAGTCTGCAGGGCTGTTTTTGTATTGAGTAGATAGATGGTATGAATGTTATCGAGCTAGGTAGTGGGTCTTTGCTGCGTTTGAAGGCATTAGTTTGTGGGTGGGCACGAATGGAGCAGTGTGTGGCTGGAGGTGGCAAAAACAGGAGTAGGGGCACAAGTGGGACAATGACAAGTGTGGAGGTCACGGTCAGGCAAGCCACAGCAGCATCAAGTCAGAAACAGGGCACATTGACAGATTGGAGTGGGTGCAATACCATCCCTGGTAAAGATGGTTGGTGGCTTGATGGAGAAACTGCGAAGCAGATTGTTGGCGATCAAGGCGGGTGGCGGCATCATAATAAGTGGCTGAGGCAGTTTTATGAACACAACTCATTGCCTCACATTTGGGCAGCGTCATGGCTGATGTATTCTGACGCCTAAGGCATGGTTGTGAAATCCTGCCCGATCCACGCCTGATTCTGCTTGACAAAGTCAAGTCGTGCACATTTCCCTGACAAGCGGGTTCCCTTGGGGTAAACATGGCCCCCGCCGCATTGGGGGGTGGTCTGAACACCCCGCTATTGACACACTAACTGGCCGGCAGAAAAGTCTTCCCACTGCAAACTCGGCAAGTTGCGGCCACACATCAGTTTGCTGCCAGTAAGTCCAGCGATCTCTAACTGGGGTGACAGATTGCTGCCAAGTAGCCACTACCTGTTGTTCAGGGACTGCTCCAGGTCCTGGCTGCTGCATCGCTGCTGTGACTACCCCTCCTCATTAGCGGGTGAAGGAAGCTGCTCATCATGACTCCAGACTTAGTTACTGCTGAGTGGTGCTGTACTGCTCCTAACCCCCCCACCTTCCCCACAGCCGCGCAAGTATTACGTGATCCGCTGAGGAACCCCCCCGGTCAACCTGTCATAGGAGGGACCCGAAATGCGCACATTGGCAGCGGCAACTGATTACGGAGGATTTCCCTATACTATTTGAGTTTGTCCCTCCCGCTCAATAGCTGGGAAAAAAGCTCCCATTTTGGACCGGTAGCGAGGGTCCAATAGGTGGAGAGCCAGAAGTCATCCCTCTGCCGGATCTTACTATTCGGCAGTCACTAGCCAGGCAAATAAGCATGCTTCGGGCCATCTGAACAAGGTGACTCCGAGTGGCTCCCTGCCTCCATTTCCACTGTAAACTGCCACAGTGCTTGGGTTCATCCGTGCCTCGACTCCTTCATCCATCCACCTCCTCCAGCTGCTCCTACACCTCCTCTCTTGTCACCTGGTAGAAAATCACTCATTTCACAGACAATGCTTCTGTCTCACAATGTCCTCCTCCTCCTCCTCCTCCATTTCAGTCCCCACCGACTCATGTACCATGAGATGTAGTCGTCACGTCTCCAGTCCCCTGCCCAGACAATTTTTCAGCAATCAGTTCCAGGACAATAAGCAGTGAATGACGTTATTTCATCCCGTAGTCCTGCACTGACAAATAACGTGCCTCCTCGAATGGCCTCACAAACGCAGGTTGTCCACGCATGAGCTGCCACTGGCTGGCCATCAAAGTTACACAGGAAGTAATTCTGTTCATGCCTGGATCAATCAAAAAATCGTTAATGGCCTTTCTCTGTTCATACAGTCGGTCCAACATTTGCAGGCTGGAATTCCAACGATGGAAACATCACATATCAGAGTGTGTTTGGTTTGAAGGCCGTTCTTCTGCTGTTAACTCGACGAGGGTTTCCTGGGCTTTGTACGAATGGATAAAGTGCAGCACAGTTCCCGGGCCATTTTCAGATTTCTGAAGATTGGTGGAAGACTTCAAGGAACCTTTTTCACAACCAGATTGAACAAAGTGCGCCATGCAGAGCGCATGGACCATCCCTACCTCGGTGCAGGCGGACACCAGTGCCTCCATTGTCCATCACCATGGTTCAGAATTGGCAGGTTGGCGCGTAGAAAGCCACTCGTACCAACGATTCTTGCTGCAATGATGCGGAGCAGTTCCTCGCCTCTGTGTGACTTCGTTCGCCGAGGCAAGCCGGTGTAGAACCGTGACACCGCTTTGCCCTACACATGTGGTATATGGAGCAGTACTTGTGGAGGCGGTGATGGTGGTGGGGGGGGAGGGGGGCGAGGCGGACATTTGCGCAGGAGCAGCATTTGAGCAACGTGGAGGAGAAAGCTGCGTCTCCTGTCCAAGTTTTGGTGTGCCTGGGCCGGAAGCACATTCACCCAGTGGGCCGTAACAGGACATGTACTGACCCTACAGAAGTTACAGCACCAGACGTCCTAGCTGCCGTGCACCTTGTAACAAAACGATAAGCTAAAGGACTGGCCACCTTCTGTTTCTAACATATTTTTTTTTTATGAAGTGCTGGGACGCCTTTTTGAAAAAAATTATGGTTGGAACTCTCCATCATGGCTTCTGCACAAGCCATTAGTTCTCTGAATGTTGCATGAGTCACCATTTGGAAAGGGAGGACTGCAGTACCAACACCTTGGACAGGAGCACGGTCAGCAGCTGCTGCACCTTAGGATGGTTGGGACGCATACTGTTGTCTCTTTGCAATCGCCTCTCTGAACTACTGCTGGCGCCATGTAGTAGTCGAGGAGCAGGAGCAATCCTTGGACCGGGAAGATGATGTCAAAGAGAAATACAGCTCCTTTCTGCAGAGGTGGTGGAGCCTTGACTGGCTGCAATGGCGATGCGTGCCACTGGGCACTAAGCTGCTGCTGCTTTTGCTGCGGCGGCAGGATGGACCACCACATTTGAGCCACGTTTCTCCCAGGCCATCGGGATGGTGACGCTGCATGTGTTGACGCAGGCCGTGTGCAACGTTGTCTCCCCTCGCCACGCTTCACTTTCTGCTTACACAATCTACATATACCCATATTTTGGCTCCTCGTTTCTAGCAAAGAACTTCCACCACCGCCTAAAGTGGGGAAGGGGGGGGGGGTATCGTATTTTACCGCAAACCCCCGCACTGAGTGACTACTGCCTGCCGCTGCCTCGCTGAGCCCCTTTGGCCGCTCTTTCTTGGACTGCGAAGCGGGTTTTTTTACCCCGTGCCGCTTGGCTCCCGACCTCACACTGCTGCTATCCGCTGACTGTCACGGCCACACGACCCACTTGCTGGCTGCGCGCTGTCCTGACGCGCAAGCTGACGCCCTCTTTTTCTCCTGACGATGATGAAGCCCTTTCCTCACCCGGCACCCAAGTGCGGTCGGACTACATCATCATCTATTTTGTTTCATCGACACTGCTGCCTCATCACCGTCTTTGGTATGCAGAGTCTGACCCCTCACAACATGACCTCCCATGCCACTCACAACATCTAAACTTGGCGCCTACTGCAAGAAGCAAGGGGATATTGCCCCATTTCTTCGCTGCCAAGTACTGCTGACTGCCCTCCACAAATTGTTCATCCTCGCTATAAAGTGGCGCTGAACCCAGACCACATAGTAGATCTCTGGCTGAGGGAACCGGATGGGACAGAGGCGGGTTGAGGACAGGTGAAGGGCCGCTGACCCCGCTCCCAGGCCATGCCAACTATGGGTTTTTGTCTGACGTTTCCCACCAACTCTTAGCTGGAGGGTTTGTCAGATGTCATCTGGGAGGAAGTGGATGACCTAGTCAACCAATCAAGAACCAATGGTTCTAGTCATAAACGGCCTCTCGATGACAGCGGCAGTTGTGGCCTCACGAGTGACCCCCTGCTAGCGACGTCCCCTTGCTGTGCTGCACCTGCACCAGAATGTTTGTGCCTCTGCCACTCGCAGGTGAATGAGCCTGCACCTCTCTGTCTGACATACTGTTTGTTCTAAAATGTACAGACACTGTTTGATGAAGAAATCTGCATATGATAAATACACACCCTGTATTTGACTCCAAAATTAACACACAAAGAAGCTTGGGTAACCATGATTAAATTGCACTCCACAAAGGCCAGGGAGAAATTGACTTGTATGTGCCTGTTCAAAAACTCTGTGTATTTTACTGAATATAAAAGCACAAACAGTGCTTAATTAACCTTCGGATATGAATTATGCTACAGAATTTCTTCTGTTGGGCGGTGAAAAACAAAGTTTCTTTTTACTGAGTACAACTGCAGGAACAACGCTTAATTAACCCCTGGATGGTAAATTGCGCAAAAGAATTGAGCAGCCACAAACTACTAGCTTTGATGCGTGTTACAATTGCGTGTTCTTCTACGCTACACAACAAGAGAAAGAATGTAATTAATCCTTGTGCCTTTGATTATAATTACTGGACAATGTATTTTTTGGCGGTTAAAAAACCGGTCTATTTTTGTCACCACAAGCACAAAAACAACGCTTTAATTAACCCCTGGATTAAATTGCGCAAAGAATTGGAGCAACCAGAAACTACTCCTTTGGTAGCGTGTTACAATTGCGGTGTTTTCTACGCTACACAACAAGAGAAAAAATTGTAATTAAACCTTGCTTGTGAATCATGGTATAGGAAAATTGTAAATTTTTGGGCGGGTGAAAAATCGGTTTTATTTTTTGTCACCACAGCACAAAAACAACGCTTAATTAAACCCTGGATGTAAATTGCGCCAAAGAATTGAGCTAACCAGAAACTACAGCTTTTGTAGCGTGTTACAAATGTGCGTGTTTTTTCTACGCTACACTATCAAGAGAAAAAATTGTAATAAACCCGTTGCGTGTGAATTATGACAAAAATTTAATTTTTGGCGTTGAAAAAGACGTTTATTTTTGTCACCACAGCACAAAAACAACGCTTAATTAACAACTGGATGTAAATTGCGCAAAGAATTGAGCAACCAGAAACTACTAGCTTTGTATCGTGTTACAATGCGAGTTTTCTACGCTACACAACAGAGAAAAAATTGTAATTAACCATTGCTTTTGAATTATGGTACAGGAAAATTGTAATTTTTGGGCGGTGAAAAAGATGTTTAATTTTTGTCACCACAAGCACAAAAACAACGCTTAATAACCCCTGATGTAAATTGGGCGCAAAAGAATTGAGCAGCCAAAAATGAAAGTGGTATTTGTATTATAAAAACGCTGTTTCGTTTAAATGAATACAACAGGAACTTGCTTAATCCCCTTGGATAATTCAATGTGCTGTGAGCAGATAGCATTAAAATGTAGTATGCAGCTGCATGGACCACACTGGACTTCAGATCCAATACCCCACAAAATCAGAAATAGAACAATAAGAGAAGCAGTCTCTGAGACAACAGAGACACCCCACAAAAAGCGCTGTATAAAAATCAGTTCTTCAGTAGAAGCTATTTACAAGCAGTCGCGCAGCACCTTCCCTGAACAGTACATGAGAGGAGTGTGAGCTCCAGCCGTCGCGCCCTGGACCTTATATATTGCAGTGACGTCACAGAATCCCCTCCGGACATCTGATTGGCTTCACTCTGCACATGTCCATGCAGGCTATGCCCTTCTTCCTCCCGAGTGCTTTGCTCCCATGTAACGCTATGTGCTCGCAGGCCATTTTTATCAATCAAAAGTACCCTTCGTCCCTCCGAAGTAACCCCAAACTTCGACTTCGTTCAGAACCGAAGTTTCCTGAAATGCTAAACGAATTTCCACTTTCATTAGAATCAACTGTCGCCCCATCTCCTATTTGTAGCAACATAAAATAATGTTTATGAATCGCTATCTTCTGATAGACATGACTTTTTTATTTTTCTGTATACAAAGCTGTGTATTTTTTTGCAGGATTAACTGAAGTTTTTATTGGTACCACTTTAAGATTTATATGACTTTTTGATCGCTTTTTATTCCATTGTATGGGAATTTTTGTTTAAGGTGTTTATCTTGAGGGTTAAATAATGTGACAGATTTATAGACTAGGTTGTTATGCACACAGTGATACCAAATATGGGTACATTTTTTTTCGAGGTGATTGGCAATTGTCATGGGGATAGGGCGGTGTTTTACTTTTGTTGTATGTGTTTTATTTTTTACACTTTATTTCTTATCTGCCTTGTGAAAGCACCTGTCACTTTTTATAAATATTACAATGTGGATATTGTCCATTGAAATAACAAGTGTCTTATTTCCATTTTTCACATACTTTCCTTCTAAATTTTGATAACTTAAGGCACATGTAGGACAAGATATTTTCCAGAAGGTGATATCCAATAGATGTGCTTTTACTGTTCTATTTTTTATACATCAACCTGTTCCCCCAGGTGGCCTTTATTTTCTCACATTTTACATGCTCAAACGTAGGTGACACGGTAAGTTGGAAGAAATCTAAGACTATTGAATAGAAATGTGCTTTTTTACTGCATTCATCTGGTAATAAATGGCTAGCTAAGTGCCGTAAAAAGTTTTGTTATCTGGTGCTGCTACGTTTTATTCTCACCTTAATCGTTCACACTAGAAGTGAAAATATGCATCACATATTGAGATTTTTCTCCTGTGAGAACATTGTAACTCTCCGCTTCTCCAAGAATACTCACTGTGCTTTGACATTCAAATGTTTTAAGATTTTTCCACATATTTGAAGGAAAAAATTTATTATTATGCATAAAATAGTAATATTACAATTACACAGTGCAAATTAAGACATTTTAAATTTAAACTTTATCAAGAGCTCTCAAGAGACTTGACAAGGGATGGCCTTGTAGGACATGTGCCCTATGTGCTGGTGCACATATGGAGGGCACCACTGGTGCCAGCGGATAGTTAACAATGAACTTTTAACCCCTTAAGGACTAAGCGTTTTATTGTCACATTCGTTTTTTCCTTCCTGCCTTCCAAAAGCTATAACTTTTTTTAAATTTTATATATACATAGACATATGAGGGATTTTTTTCCTGAGGAACAAGATGTACTTTTTACTGCTGACATTGAACATACCATAGAATATAATGGTAAATACCACAAAAAGTGGAATGGAATGTGAAAACATTTGTACCATTTTTGATTGGGTTTTGTTTTTATGGTGTGCACTCTGTGGTGTAAATCATGTGTTACCTGTATTCTACAGGTCAGTACAATTCCAATGACATTAAATATGTAGGGTTTTCATATATATTTTAGTACTATCAAAAAAATAAAAACATTCTCTATTTTTTAAATTTTCTGTGAAGCACCATTTTCTGCGACTTCTGCGACTTTTCTGTTTTTCGACCTATGGACCCGAATGATAGTGCATTTTTTGTGAGCTGAAGGTTAGTTTGTAATAGATGTGATTTTTTTGATCACTCTTGACTCCAATTTTTTGGGACACGAAATGACCCCGCCAAATTTTTTTTCTTGTATAGTGTTTATTGTACGAGATAAATAATGTTATATTTTAATAGACCAGACTATTTGTAAAATGGCAAAGGGGTAGTGATTTGAACTTTTAATATTTTTTATTTTCTTTTTATATTTTTACAACTTTATTTTACACTTATACATTTAGTCCCCCTAGGGTGCTGCAGAAGGATGTACAAAAATGATGCTCCTATGACTTCCTGCCTAGACCAGGAAATCACAGGAGCAGTAACATAGCAGCCATGAAAAGCCTTCATAAGGCTTCTGGCTTCCATAGCAACCACAATCTCATTTGAGTGTGGGCAATCATTCATTTAGACCACAATTGCTGCAGCATCTAATTGGTTAAACAGCAGAGATTGGATCAGATTTCATTTAAATTTGCATTATGTTTTCCTGGACACATGTGAAGTGGGTATTTTTTTCTCAGTATCCTCAATTCAGTTATACCAGCTTGGGTATAGGGGTCTCAACACAAACATTCCAATAAATAAAGGTGTGTGAATGATGGTAAATAATAGCCGAGTTGGCTCAGAGCATACCAGGCAATAAAAATACATAGCATGTACAAAAAATGTATACGTCCAAGACATCATTGTCATAATGCATGTTTTGGTGACGCACTCCTATATTTATAATCAGGGAACTCAGACGCTTCTTCTGTATCAAACTAATTTTTCAGCCATAAGAAGCCACAGAACTAAGAATTGCTCCAATTATGAACCATTCATATTCACATTGAAGTGGTATGATTATTTTTTAGTAATATTAGAATAACTCTTTTGGGTATATTTTATACTATACTATTCTGTCTAATCATATCAGCTTTGTTGAACTGTCACTTGATGTTAACCTAATTAATTTATATTATTTTACACTATTCATTTAAAGCAGCTGTCCAGCAAAGGAAAGTTATGTGTAAATAGGGCTTGTCTGCAGAAAGGAAAAAAGTAAATTATAAACATAGGAGAGGTCTTGCTCCATTTTATGTGAATGAAGCACGAGCCTCTCCTGTGTGGTGGTATGAGAACAAGGAATTGATGAGGAACAGATTCTGGGAAGCTTCAGAGTGGTACAGAATTTTTCTCTACTGGACAACTAAGCACAGATCTTTTGTGGATATTTAGTTGCTAAAATCCTTCTGTCTCTTCATTTAATCCCAGACTGACTTGATCATGTTAGGATCAGGGCTATGTGGGAGCCATATCATCACCTCTAGGATTCTAAAGGCAAAAGGTGATCACACAAAATATTGATTAGATTTCTGTTATGTTAATTCACTTTGCATTTTGTTAACTGATAAAAATTACCCCAAAAAACGATACTGTATCTGCATATACATCTATGGGGAAAAGGACAACTTCCTTCAGTTCTATGTTATTTTCTGAACAGGTGTGTGCTCACCAAATTTTCACCATAAATTTCAATATATGACCCAGTGGTAAAGTTACAATATTAAGTTACACAATGGTCAAATTAGAATATTAATTGGTCCAGGGACTACCATTGTAAGTTGAAATTACTACAACCTGAGACCATAACACTACAGAAAAAATGGCTCTAAAGCCTTCAAAATGTCAAGACAAAAAATTAAGAGTATAGATAAAAAAATATTCAGAAAATTAATACAGATAAGCAAATTCTTTTTTAAAAGAGAGAAATATCTGCTGGAAGCTGTAAATCTCTTTTTTATTTTTGGAGATAGGAGCTTTAAGTGGTTCTCAACCTGTAGTACACTAGGGGTAAACTGCAGATTTAAAGGATTCACTTGCCAGCTGAGGAACAAGAAATCTAACTGCCCTGGTGTCCAGTAGTTTTATTGCTGGTTACTAGGGCTCTGACTTGCAAGCTGACATGCTTATGTTGTAAAGACGTTAGCTATTAACACCTGCCCTCCTTGGGAAGCCCACTCTCTTCTTGAACTGATTCCTCTGCCACGTAACTTGCTGACCCCCATGTTCTTGCCATGTCCATCCTAATGTGGAGTCTGTATAAATAAGGAGGAACTGTAATTTTTAAGAGATATGATCTGGAGTCTATATATACAGTACTACCTCAGTAGAAGTCCGCTTTGGTATAAGTCTAACTTGCTATAAGTCCTGTTTGGACACCAAAAATTTTGTTTGGTATACAACATTTGTTTGGAATAAGACTTGAGGTGGCCTGGACCTGCATGGCAGCAGAGGCATAACAGATCAGTTTGGCACAACTTTCAGCTGGTTATCTCAGGGGACGACGAAGGATTTAGAAGCTTTCGGAGGTGAGCACTGCTTTGGTCACACAACGGTATTCCACATGGCTTCTATTACAAAGCACTATCAGTCCTCTCATAATTGCCACACCTCTATAGCCGCTGTCTCCCCCGCATCTTTACACACGATCGTCTCATCTCCCACTCCGTCTTTCTTTGGAAAAGACTGCATGGTAGTCGGCTCGTTCTGAGTATGCAGTGTGTATGAAGTAGTTTGGGACTCTGGTATACCTCTCTCACCTACCTTCCGACAGACCCGCCATCTTCAACCCTCTACAGAGTTCTGTTGATTTAGCTCTGCTAAAATAAAGTCACCTTGCAGTCAGCTCATAGTCCTCACTAATACATCTTCATCCAGGTTGCCTTTGGAGAACGTGAGTAGTATTTTATGGGAAAAATTGGTTTAAAATATGTCCTGTTTGGTAGAAGTCCAAGGACCTGGAATGGATTAATGACTTATACCAAGGTACCAGGGTTAGCATACACAGAGAACTCTAGTCTGGGTTCATTATACAGTGGGGTTCTTGTCTAGTGTTTGCGTAAAGAGGGATCCTGGCTTGAGGATTTTTATTTATGGGGTCAGTTAAAGCTGAAAAACAACGAAGACCTGGTGAGAAGATCGGCAGGCACATTGCCGGAATGAGCATCAGTGAAGAGGTACGTTTGTGAACTACAATCCTCAGCCACCCCACTGCAATATCTGTTGTATTATGTTGTGTATTTGAATTGTACGTTTGTGAACTACAATCCTCAGTCACCCCACTGTAATATCTGTTGTATTATGTTGTGTATTTGAATGGTACGTTTGTGAACTACAATCCTCAGCCACCCCACTGCAATATCTGTTGTATTATATTGTGTATTGAATGGCACCGTTTTTGTGATTCTACAATCCCAGCCACCCCACTGCAATATCAGTTTATTATATTGTGGTTTTAATGGAATGTTTGTGAAGAGATAGCATCCCACTCAGTGTTCCCTAATTACTCTGTGTTATTAGTTGAGCCATTTGATGCCAAACCTTACATTTGATGTCCTGTTCACTGTGAAGGGCCATTTTGTACTCCACCCATTTTACGACACCTAGTTCCTAGAAGATATGAATGACAGCTGATAGCACCCTATACATCAAGACTGAGGACACTCTGACACTCCATCGGTCAAACTAACAGCAAAAGCATTGCATGATTTAAAACTGCTAGATTTGACAGTGAAAGATTGTAAGGGGATTTTAAGAAATATGACCGAAATGGGACAGAAGGGGGCATAAGGGGCCAGTAGGATCGCTTTTATTGTGAGTACCTACTCTTTATAGTCCCCCCCAACCTCTCTCACACTAACCCCACCCGCCCAACTCCGCGCCTCCCGTCCCCCCTACACTTGCCGCCCGCCCCACACCTCATTCACCATGTTCTATTTGCTATCTACCTTGCACCATCTCCGTTCTACTGTACATCCAGTCTCACCCTGACAATTCTATCTAAATCAGCTCCTCTCTCCTCTTCTCACCATGTATGCACACTGTTCTCCCTTTTAACTACACAAATCACCAGCTTGCATAGTGGCCCACAAAAGCGCCGCTCATACACCATCACATTAACCATCTGCTGTCGCTTTTTATTCTCCTGCTTCTCGCTGCAGGAGACATCTCTCCCAACCCTGGCCCTCCTTCCTTTACTGCTCGTCCCACCTCCTCCGCTGCCTCCCATAGAAACCCTGCTAACCTGCTTGCTATTCTTGCTGTACGTCTTTTTCTGCCCCTTTTAAATGAGCTCCTGTGGAACTACCTGATCTGTTGGCAACAAACTCACTGCTGTTCATGACCTGTTTCTTTCTCATTCTCTCAACCTGCTGGCTCTCACAGAAACATGGCTCCAGCACTCTGACACCGCTTCCCTTGCTGCCTTCACCTATGGCGGCCTACACTACAACCACACCCCCATACCTGAGAACAGGCTGGGTGGAGGGGTCGGCATACTTCTCTCTCCACACTGCACTTACCAGGTCATTCCTCCTGTAACCTCCCTCACTTTGCCCCATCACTTGAGGTCCACACCCTCAGACTCTTCCGGCCGTTTTCTCACAGTAGTCGCGGTGTGTGTACAGACCCCCTGACTCTCCCCGCCAGCTTCTGGATCATTTCGCCGCCTGGCTCACTTATTTTCTCTCTTCTGAAATGCCCACACTCATCATGGGTGATTTCAACATCCCCATAGATGACCCCATGTCTCCTCTGCCTCTCAGATTCTTCACTAACCTCTTCCCTTGCCTCTCGCAGTTTACAGACTCTCCCACGCACAAGTATGGGAACTCTCTTTGATCTGGTCTTCTGTTATCTCCAAAAATTTCCTAACCCTCACAACTCTCCTTATGCGCTCACATGATCACAACCTTATCTCTTTTACTATCAATAATTCTCAGCCCTCTCTGGACCACACTGGCCCTTCACCCTTCAGAAATATCCCGCTCCATTAACACCCATGAACTCACAGACACCAGTACAGTCCACACTGCCCCAATCTCCTCCTTCTCCTGTCCTGACCTGGCTTCAATGTTAGCAATGAAACTCCACTCAACCACCCTGGACATATTGGCACCACTCACACACCGCACCACCAGAGTCAGACGCCGGCAGCCTTGGCACACGCCTCAGACTCTCCCTCTGCAGCGCTGTTCCAGGTGTGCTGAGCATCTGTGGAGAAATTCAAAGCTACCTGCAGACTTTCTCCACTATAAATTCATGCTGAGGACTTACCACACTGCCCTTCACTGCGCCAAACAAAAATATTTCACCTCCCTCATTTAAACCTTACACAACAACCCAAAATACCACCTTTCATTCCCTCCTCAGGCCCAAAGCTCAGGCCCCGGTCACTGACCTCTGTGCTGAAGACCTGGCCATTCACTTCAAAGACAAAATTGACAGAATCCGGCAAAACATCACAGCGCAATCCCCAAATAATAGCAATTATATCCTTCCCCACACGTCCTCTAATCTGCTCTCAGCCCTTGACCAAACAACATAAGAAGAATTATCAAGGAATCTCTTGTCTGCTCACCCCACCACCTGTTCTAGTGACCCCATTCCCCCCACCTGTCCAGTCATTTCCACCAGCTGTCCTCTCTCACCTTACTGGCAATCTATAACCTCTCTCTCCCACTGGGATCCTTATCCATCCTCCTTCAAACAGGACTACTATAACCCCCTTTACTAAAAAAGCCCCATCCTGCCTGCCAACTACCGACCAGTCTCTAACCTGCCCTCATCTCAAACTCTTTGGAACGCTTGGGTCCTACTCTCACGTAATCCGCTATCCTCTGCTGACAATTCTCTTCTCGATCCTTTGCAATCAGGTTTCCGCACTTTACACTTCACAGATACTGCTCTAGTTAAAGTCTCTAATGACCTTCACACTGCTAATTCTCAGGGTAAATGCTCTTTGTTGGTTCTGCTGGATCTCTCTGCAGCATTTGACACTGCATGCTCCGTGCCATTGCCTCAGGAACACCGCTCTCTCTTTTGGTTCTCTTCTAGCCTCTGAACCGCTTCTTCAGTGTCTCATATTTCAGGTTCTACTTCTTCTCCTCACCCTCTTGCTGTTGGGGTAACTCAGGGGTCGGTTCTAGGTCCTCTCCTCTTCTCAATCTATACAGACCCCATTGGCCAAACCATCAGTAGATTTGGCTTCCAGGACCATCTCTACGCTGATGACACCCAATTATACATCTCTTCCCCAGACCTCTCTCCTGCCCTGCTACAAAACACCAGTGACTGCCTGTCCGCTGTCTTTTTTTTCCAACTGTAATTTTTATTGAAATTTTTCAAAATAAGACAAATTAAACAGACAAACCATAAGGGCATTGATAAACATGATGAGTCCACCAACCGTAGACCCCACAATAAGAGTATGCAGAACAATGCCCATATATAATATAATCACATAAATCATCTTGAATGTAATCTACAACATTTATAGCTAACCACACATAAAAAATAGACACATTAGGGAGGGGAGATCAACAAAATAATAGGTAATGAATTATGCAATAATAGTTATTCCATCCACACCATTGGAGAACACAGAATTACACATTAGGCCCTCAATTCAAAGACCATTAGATATCACAAAGGTATCCCACTGGGACCAGACTGCTTCAAAGGACTCTATTGAATTATTCAAAGAGGCCGTTAGGTACTCCATGTATCTGATGTCTTTAATTCTTCGAATGAGGTATCCACCCTCTTCCAAAATTGGGAAATTAAACATCTTGCCGCTGTAAGAATATGTAAAGTCATCTTTAGAGTCTGTTTCCTCAGTGGGAACCTTGTTAAATTGAGAATGAAAAATAAGGGGTCCAGAGAAGTTTTTAATCCTGTAATATCTGTTATAAGCGTTTTAACCATTCCCCAGAACCTATGACTACCCTGACATTCCCAAAAAATTTGGAAAATATGTTCTACCGCTTTATAGCATCTCCATCATATGGCTGCTATAGTAGGGTTGAGCTTATGTAGAAAAGAGGGCGTATGGTACCATAGGAACATAATTTTATATTGGTTTTCCTTATACACGCTACATAGAGACGTTTGTGCTGCCCTACGCCATATTATCTGCCATTCATCCTTAGGAATATTTCTCTGAACATAATGTTCCCATTTAAGCATATATAAATGTTGTATAGGGTCTTCTGGGAAAGGATTTGACAGAATAGAATATATGTCAGAGATAAGACCTCTTGTGGTAGAACTTGTTTTACATATATTCTCAAATAGAGTAGGGGGGAAGCAATAGGTGACCCCAAAACAGTGTTGAAAAAATGGGTCATTTGTAAATGTGTGAATTGACTTGACTCAGGAAGAGAATATCTACGTTGTAGGGCCTCAAAGGACAGGACACGTCTCGAGGATTGATCTATTAAGTCTGCATAGTGAAACAGCTTGTTCTCAAACCAAATCCGCATTGCAGGGTTGCCTAAGCCTCCCTCAGAGCACGGGGAACATAAATGAAACGTTTTGGCACATTTCCTCCATACTGCCCTTGTTACTACCATGGGACCCAGCAATGACCTATCCATTGAAGCAGAGGCTGTGCCCCATAGCATGGAATTTGGATGGAATCTGTTTTTGAAGTGTTTATTTTGTATCCCGATATCTGGTAGAAGGTCCGCAAAAGAGAATGAAGATTCAGTAAAGTTGTATGCGGAGATGTAAGCGTCAAAAGGATATCGTCCGCAAGTAATGCTAATTTAAATTCCCTATCTTTAATTGTTATGCCCTTAATGTCCGGATTGTGACGTATGGCGGAGGCCAAGGGCTCTACACATAAAACAAAAGGCAACGGAGATAGGGGACATCCCTGTCGTGTGCCATTAAAATTTCTAAATAAAGGTTAGTTTGTGTTTGGTAATTTGATTGATGCGGATGGAACTGCAATAATACCTTCAACGCCTCAAAAAAGGACCTTTGAAGCCAAAGGCCCTAAGGGTAGCCAACATATAGGACCAATTTAATCGATCAAATGCCTTTTCGGCATCAAGGCTCAACAAGAGGCCTGGGGAATGTAATTTATTAAGAGCGTCAATAAGGTTGATAGTACGTCTCGTGTTGTCACCTCCCTGACGACAGAGCACAAAACCTACTTGATCTTTATGTATGAGGGAGGGGATCAGTAAGGATAATCTAGCTGCTAAAATTTTTGTAAAGATTTTTAAATCACAATTGAGAAGTGCAATAGGACGATATTTTGGCACATCCATCTGATCCTTGTCTGGTTTGGGTACTAGGAATAAAAATGAATGCAAAAAACTTTGGCTTACAGATTGGCCTTCCAAAATAGAGTTATAGACTTGTAACTGGAAAGGGGAGAGCTGCGTGGCGAAAGTTTGGTAATATAGATTTGTTAGTCCATCCGGACTCGGTGCCTTCCCCTTCTTTAGACCTTTAAGGGCCTAGTCGAGTTCCTCCTGAGTAATAGGAGTGTTAAGCTTGTCTAAAGCTCCATTGAAAGTGAGGGTAATCTACATTTAGACAAAAAGTCTTGCAATACTCTCTCCTTCTCTAAGGGATTGTATGGGAGGTTCTCCGGAACGGAATATAACTTGGCAAAGTAAGTATGAAAAATTTTGTCCATTTCCTCAGGGTCATAAGTTATTTGTCCTTTGTTATTCCTAAGGGCATGAGGATGTCTGCGTATGGCATCTTCTCTGAGTTGTCTTGCCAGCAAAGACTGAGCTTTGTTACCCCTCTCATAATATCGCTGCCTTGTATAGAGCAGTAGCTTTTCTGTTTTATCTATTGCCAATGTTCGTAGTTGAAAGCGTATATTTACTATTTTCCTTAACTTTGACTTAGTCAGTTTGGCTTTCAAAGATGCTTCTAACTCTGCTAACTGTTTTTGCAGTTGTAATTTATGAGTGTTGGCATCCCGCTTCTGTCTCGAGCTGATCGCTATACAGTTTCCTCCCATAAAGTACTCAAGGAAGCAACTGAGCCTTCGTTATTGGCAAAATACTCAGAGATATGCTTTCTAATCTCTTCCCTTGTCTGCGGATTTTTAATTAGTCTTTCATTAAGACGCCAATGGCATTTGTGTATCAAGTGATAATCAGATCTTAGAGTCAAGGTGACAGGGGTGTGGTCGGACCACGTGATGGCCCAATGTCTGCGTCCGCCATACGCCTCAATGCCGGAGTGTTGCCGAAAAAATTATCGATCCTAGAATGGGATTGATAGGTGAAAAGAAGGAAAACCCTTTCTCTGTTGGATTAGCTATTCTCCATAAATCAAACAGGCCGCATCTCCTAATCATTTTTCAAAATTTCTTAGATAGCCGGGTTTGCATAAGGTCCGCTGGCTTCTGACCTAAGTGAAGCCTGTCCATCTTTTCTGAAAATGCTAAGTTAAAGTCGCCACCCAAGATTAGCATTGAAGAGGTGGACCGGGTTAGTTTATTTAGGACGCGTTTCAGAAAACGCAACTGTGCCTGATTAGGGGCACTGTCCGCTGTCTTTGAAATCATGTCCTCTCTCTTTCTCCAACTAAACCTCACTAAAACTGAACTTCTTGTTTTTCCCCCACCCACTAACCAACCTCTTTCTGCTATTTCTCTCTCAGTGTGTGGAACCATCATAACACAAAGTGCAGCAGGCCCGTTGTTGGGTTAATCTAGACTCTGATCTGTCCTTCACCCCCTATATCCAACCTTGCCCGCGCCTGTCACCGCACCTCAAGAACATCTCCATAATCTGTCCTTTTCTCAACTGTGTAAACAGCTCAAAACATTCATTGCCTGCACTTATTCTTCTCGTCTTGACTACTGTAACTCCCGTGCATATCGTCTCCGACTCTAAAAACCCTCTCCTCTCCATTCTGTCCTGAACGCAGCCAGGCTCGTCTTTCTATCAGCCGCTAACTGATCCTCTACCCCTGTGTCAGTCACTGCACTGGTTTGGCCCCTCCCAGTACAGAATACAGCATAAACTAATCACTTTCACTCATAAAGCTCTCCACAGAGCTGCACCCCATACATCTCCTCCCTCATCTCTGTCTACCCACCCTGCCCGCTCTCTCCGTTCAGCTACGGACAAAATTACAGACATCAAATTACAGACCACAATCATCCGACCATGCCCAACTTCAAGATTTTGCATGTGCTGCACCCATTCTCTGGAACATCCTACCACGTACTATCAGACACAATCCTAACCTTCATAGTTTTAAGAGTGCCCTGAAAATACATCTTCTCAGTCTGGCCTACCAAGATCCCTAATTTCTGATCCAAAGAAATACTTCTATCACACACATTTCTGTCACTACCTACACTAGAGCAATCACAGCACTTATCTGTATATAGATGTACTGTTCATGTGGCAGGTTTTACCCAAATTTTATGTCAACCACCCCATATTTATGAAAACAAGGCTGGACCATTTAAATATAGCACTTCCTCCCACATTGTCCCCTCCCCCAGGCACCCTCATATTATTGTCACTTTGCAAGCAGGGCCCTCACACCTTGTGTCCCTCATCTGTAAGTAGCTTTCACTGTGTAACATCTTTCTTTTGCCTGTAATTATACCCTCTACATTGTAAAGTGCTGTGAAATTTGTTGGCGCTATATAAATAAAGATGATGATGATTATTATTATTATTATTATTATTATGGGGTCTAGTCTATGGACTGTATGCATTTTGAGGGGAGCTCTAGGAGATAACATCTACTATTTGTAATTCAAATGGCAATAGTTGTGGGTGCATGGCGTAAAAATAGGTGGGGCACATGTAAAAACTTTGCTCACTATGTTTCATATATCATTTATCATTGCTATCTTTTGGACAGAAGCTATGATACAGTACCAGATACACTACACAACTGACACCAGTGGCACCCCATTAACTTTTGAAGGCATCACCAATGTGGTGTTTGTTAATTTGATCAGAAAAATATTGAAGTCTGTGCTATTGTTCTCATTAAATCAGAAGAAACTATGGGGAAAATCCAAATATAACCTTTGAAGCCAACCTGAACATAGTCTTATTTTGATAACTAATTTTGAACTAATTGCTTCCTTGGGGTTATTTGGATGGAACTTTATGTTGCTAGGAAGTACTTGGTTTGAAAGTGTTGAGAAACACTGATCTATATTACACAGTGTACAGTAGCAGTGCAGGACATATGTTACTGTACTGCACAGAAGATCTACTAAACAGCCAATCAATGTATGCACCTCACTAATACAGGTGTTTAATCAGTGAAAAACGTATGCTGATTGGTTAGATCATCTAGCCGATGAAATGTGATGTAGATCTGGATTGTATGTGGCATTATGTGTCGAGTGTGGTTTCAGTTTCAAAGGATCAGAAAATACCGACGTGCAAGTTATTTGTTCTATAAGGTAAATTAAAATTCAGAAACCATATCTGAAAACTAAGTATACCCCTCCACAATCATTAAGAAAGCGTTAATAGTAGTCATGGGTTAACAATCGAACGATGAGCTAGCCTTCAAGAAGAATGTCTTCCATAGGTGCTCTGGAGCATTCACTTGATTCTACATCATGCAATAAAGAAAGAACATCAACCCCAGCCATAAAGAAGCTATCCATTGTTGTTGCTCTTCAATTTAGGAAGGGTTATAAAGCCAAATGCAATCATTTTGAAACTTTACATCCAACAGTAAGAAGGACTGAAAGTCTTCAAAACAGTTGCCATGAGTGGGTATTTCAGAAAAATCAGTGCAAGGTAAGACTGATTTATGCTTTGAGATGGAACAAAATCCCAAGAGCTATATCATGTAATTGATATGGATATTAATTATTTCATAAATTCTATAATTCTATAACAGTGTTTAAAAGTTTGCAGTTTTTTTAATGGCCAGTACTTTCCATGAAGTGTAGCTTAACCTTATCCTTTTCTTCTTGGCCTTTGCTTTATATTGTAAAAACCAGCTTTTCGCAAAGTTTGATCTCCCTCATAAGCATCAACATTCTTACTTGTTATGAACTTGTGAAGGACATATCCTAATTTAGATTAGGTTAGAGATAAAACCACAGGCCATGCTATTCTGGCATGTGCAGTAAAACAACTGACCTTTAGATATCTCAAAATGATTATGTCATGATTATATTGTATTGTCCAATAAAGATATGCTATCTGTTTTGCATAATGATACTCCTACCACTGAAGCTTATAAAAACTCTTGCCAAACTTTTAATAAAGATTTTGGAAATCTCTCTTGTTCTTTCAACAATGTATGTGCACATTTATCATTTGGACACCACACAAAGAAAGCTGGGAGATATTTTAGTCTTAATATCATAAGTGCATTAAATGTTTATAGGGAAAAAGATGAACCAGCTCACCTCTAGCAATTATATCAGCAGGGACTACACAGCCATGCAGGAAACTTCAAGAGCATAGAGGGAATGTCCAGCTGAAGTAAGATGCAGTAAAATCCATGGTTTATTGGAAAGCGAGCAAAGAAAATAACATACAGGACAGGAACATCTAATCCATTTCAGGCCCACAAAGCACTGGCCCTTAGTCGTACCATACATAAAAATGAATACAGGCACACCTATATAATCACGTTAATGACATAATTATAAACACATGTTCAATTGGTGTGCACAAGATACGGAAGAAAAATAAGACAACAAACAACAGAACATACATGTAAGGATAAAAAAATGTTTAAATTAGTACTACAAAATAAATTTTTATGTTCATTGAAGCAACAATAGAAAAATACTGAATAACGATGGCTTTCATAGAAAGGTGGCTAGGAGAAGTCTCCTTTTCAATAGCAGCACCATGCAGACTTGCAAAAATGCGTCTGAGCAAACCACATATTTTCTGGAACAATATCTATTAGACTGATAAGGCTGGGATGCTTGGTCTTCATTCACAATGTCATTTTTAGCAGAAAACAATACAGTAATTTTTCACAAACTGTCTATCATGATGTTGGAAGAATGATAATTTGGGCTTGTTTTACTGTGACAGAAATTGCTAAATTTATAAACACTAAGAAAAGAATAACCTTTCTTTTAAACCAGAATATTCTTTGAAGAAATATGAGGCCAACTGTACTGGGTAATGCAACAAGAGAATGTTCTTAAGTACACCTGAAATTGAATGGCCAGATGAGAAAAAACATGACAGTGCTGGAATGGCCAAGTCAAAATCTAGACCACAACCTGGTTATAATATTGTAGGGGGATCTTAAGAAAACTGTGCATAAATGGATGTCCTCAAACATCAATGAACTGAAGCAATGTTGTAACACAAGTAAACCAAAATGTTTCCATCTTGATGTGAGAGACTGATAATCTACAGAAATAGTAACAGTTGAATATATGCATATGTCCACCAAGTTCAACCAGAGTTGGAGAAAGGAGGTGGATGAAAGAGAGGGGTATAGGCAATTATAAAGCTTTGTTTTTTATTTGCCTATATTGGTGTTAACACTATTTTGTTGCAAATAGTTATCTAATCCTTTCCTCAAGCCATCAACTGTTTCTGCTGTGAGCAGATCTTGTGGCAGGCTATTCCACAAATATACAGATTGAATTTGGAGATTGAACTTTTTTTCTTCAGATGGGAGGGAAATACCCCTTGTCTTGTGATTGGATTCTACACAGAACAAGCTTTCACCATATATATAAATATTTATATATTTATATAAAGATTAATCATGTTTCCCCTTAGATGTTTTTTTCTCAGGAATAAAAAAGTTTAATTCTTTAAAGCTTTTCTTATAACTAAGATGCTCTATGTCCCTTATTAATTTAGTTGCTCATCACTGTACTTTCTCTAAATCCAGGGCATTTTTTCTATAAACTAGTGCTCAGAACTGAACTCTATATGTTAGATGAGACTGCACCAATGCTTTGTAGAATGACAATATTACATCTATGTCCTGGAAGTCCATGCCTGTTTTAATACACGGCAATATCCTGCTGGCCTTAGAGGCAGATGATTGACATTGCATGGTGTTCCTTGATTTACAAGTACATCCAGATCCTTTTCAAAAAGCAATTCTTCCAGTTTTTCACCATCAGGACATATGATTCCCATAGATTATTAGTACCCAAAGGCATAAATTTACCTTTTTACGCAATGAACCTCATTTGTCAAGTGAAGGTCAAGACACTCAGTGTGTCCAAGTGATACAATTTATGAACATCTTCCATACATTGTACTACAATACATAGCTTGGTGCCATCTTCAAAAATAGTAACAGTAATATTAATCTCATCATGTATATCATTGCTAAAGAAATTGAACAGTGGACCTAGCTATAAACAATGGGGTAAACTACTTATAACTGGGAACCATTCAGAGTAAGAACCATTTACCACCAGTCTTTGGATATGATCAGTCAGCCAGTTTTTAAGCCAATTACAAACTATTTTATTTAAACCTGTAGATTTAAATTTACCCATAAGGTGTTTAGAAGGAACATTGTCAAATGCCTTTGCAAAGTCCAAAAACACAAAGTCAACAGCTGCTCCACTGTCCAGACTTTTACTCATCACTTCATAAACACAAATCAAGTTGGTTTGCCAACTTTTGCCCTTAGTAAACTTGTGCTGGCTATTACTTATAATACATTTTCTACCACATACTCCTGTATGTACTCCCTTAAGATCCCCTTTAAAATATTTTCCCTCAATAGATGTTAAGCTGAGTGGCCCATAATTTCCTAGGTAAAACCAAGAGCCCTAATTGAAGATGGGAATCACAGATGCCTTGAGGCAGTTCCTTGGCACTATACCAGTCACCAGAGAATTTGAAAGTTGTTTTTTGTGTGGAAAAATTCACAACTTATTGAAATCTGTGGTGTTTAATTGTTGTCACTGGAGGTTGTTTGTTTACTTATATAAAATGTTGAAGTAAATATAATTGTTATTAAGATCCTGACAGATGAAAACAAAAAAGTAAGGCTATGTTCATACGGGCTACGATTGTATTGTACGCACGGAGGGATAAGTGACATGTTAATTACTTGCGGCGAATACGCGTCACAAGTAATGAATGTCTATTTGGTTTGCAGGTTGCCGCCCCCCCGCGCCGCAGCAATACACGATGATCAGCGCAAGCTCCCGAAACACAAGATGTACTGCGGCTCGTACTGTACGCGCCGCAGTACATCGTGTGAACATACCCTAAAGGATGGTATATTTTTAGAGTTGTCAAAAAATTGGTAAATAATATGACAGTTCAGACTTAATAAACACATACAAACATTATACAAAGTAAAGTCTGTTGTATTGTACTATCGAACGAAACTTACAATTACACTGAATATGAGTAATTATCTAGGCTTAGACAGTCATCTATTATGCACAAAATGCAAAAGAACCATTTTCTTGCCATGCTGACTGACTATTGTAGTAATAAAGTATTTTTTATTCGTCTTGCAATAGTACTATATTTTATGTTTGCATTGTTCCTACTGGAACAAATCTCAGGGATAATTGTTCCTTTTTTGCTTGAGCGCAACCGGTGGTTTGAGAAGAATGGCATGCTCTGTTTGTTCTTTTTACGGCCTTCTACTTTACAGAAATAGTCTGGTTTTCTTGTATTTTTTCGGCATTAACACTAAACAATAATGCCAATGTATACAACATCCTGCCAGATTCTCACTTACATATTGGCTTTTTCAATAAATTGTGGGATCTTTGTCTTCTGCCAAAATCACCCTAATGACATACTATGAACCTTCAAATACAGTATGCCTTAAATGAACAAGCCGTTTCCAAATTACAAAAAAAGCCGCAACGCTTTATTTGCTTTGATGTTTGCCATACTTTCATTAGGAATCATTATGTATCTTTCATTTCATTTTGTACATCTGTCATCAAATTTAACCATATTCAGTGTATATTATAATAGCAGTTAAGATAAATCCCTTATTTGGCGCTTATCACAGACACAAAAAGTACAATTTAAATACTGTTAGTATCTGTTAAAGAAATATCCTCTACATTTCTTACAGATGGGTTTATAAATCAGTCTTGTATTTCTATATTAAAATCCCTCAGTTTGATTTCGAACTCCCTTACATGTACACATTAGAAGAAAATAAGTGAACTGTATGTGGGAATTGTAAAGAAAGAAATAATCAAAAAATAGATTTTAAACTTTGTAAAAAAAATGTTGTTTATATTTTTTTGGGGGGGTTATGTAATATTTTTTCAGTGTCTGATAGATCATTTATTTTTTAATCGAAAACATTTCTTACTACTACTAAGGCAAGGACAAAATACTGTTCAGATTCTAATTAGAATCCAACCAGTAATTTCACTTGGTTCTTGTTTTTTTTTTTCATTTTTTGCTAATCTTTTTTACACTTTTTTCAGTGGTTTTTGGATTTCTGCCTTTCCATTTAATTGAGCAGTACTATAATTCACTGCTTTCCATTAGATTATAGAACATGTTCTAAGTTTTTTCAAAACCGTCGGTTTTGAAATCTGACCTCAGAAAATCAAAGCTGTGTAGATTACAACTCGGATTTTCTACTGAGGTCTATGGGGATAATTTATAGTCGAATTTTAGGTATTCTAAAATCTGTCTACAAGCCAATAAAGTGTAGACATCAAAAGATGTTGTTTTATATAATTGTTTTACTCTTTTTATCTTTAAATTTTGGTCATTATTTTTCTGATAGGATCCTCACTTCTATGCAGCTTCTGTCATTTCGTGAGGACCACACTATAGAACTAATGCCTGGTGTGAATCCTTATATTGTTAGTTTCCGTCCAACATTTAGGGCTACATGTTTGAGAACTGTGTATGTCTAAAACTCACTTTTTTGTCCATAGTAACCTATGGGCAAAAAAGTGAGTTTTAGACCTAAACAGTTTTCATACATGTGGCCCTTAGTGCTTCCAGAAAGCAGTCAGGAAGGCCCAAGTTTTGGTATCATGTATATCAACCTTATATTCAAATCTATCAAATTGCAAGCGCATTCTGTTTGTGTCGAAAAAAAGTCTGGTTTTGTCAAACATATCAATGATGAAGGGCACAAAATCAAAAAATTCAAACTTGAATCCAAGGCTTCATTGACAAGTACAGTTCTTGATGTATTTTTTTTTAGGAGCAGCCAGAAGTGGATATTAAATCTGCACCAAAAACAAAAACAAATGTATTTAAAACATGCAAGTATTATACATTTCTACCTCACATATAAAGACCATCGGCCACATGTATGAAAGCTGTATCGGTCTAAGACGTTCTCTGTTGCTCAGAGCAACCAATCAGAACTCCCCTTTCATTTCTTTCAGGCCACTATATAAAATTAAAGGGGAGCTTGGATTCTTTGCTATGGACAGCATAGAAAGTTTTAGACCTAAACAGTTTTTATGCATGAGGCCCAATTTATTTTTTTGCATTCACTCACCTATTGCATTACTATTCACAAGCAATATCATGAAAATACTTACATTCAGAAGAAAACCTTATTAAAACTTACATGCTGGTAAACAAACAGCCATGATCCCCATAAAACCTATATATGGTATCTAGTCAAGGGTTAAGCAACTTTCCTTAACATACTAAATATTTTATATCATTCCTTCATCAGTTATAGTGAGTTATGGCAGAATAATGTGTTCTAAGTCCTGTGTTGTTGAAATATTTTCAGTGGTCCTCAAGACTGATTTAGCACTGTGTGAATTGTAAGCTGTTCTACCTAAAGACACATAAATTAGGGATATGCTTAGGTCAGTTACAGGTTGCCATTGTGTTTGTTTCAGTAATAGATTTTAATTATTTTTCTGTTCCATGCTAATTTTTATTTTAATACTACTATTTAGTAGAGATTTATACTACAAATTTACACTGTTCTGCAGTCTGTATAAATGCTCAGAACACATTAAAGAATATTGCAATCCCACAAACATTTTTTGAGTAGAGAATAGCATTTGAGAACTCCAAGAATGTAGCTTTAAAATTTGCTTTTACTCCAAATTTATATGTAGATGAAATAAGTTCAACAATTGCATGACATATTCAAAACTGTGTGACATTTTGTTTCAACTTAGGGACTGTAGGATTTAATTATCATGAATCCTCTATTGTGAGCTCTGTGATGCTGTTTATTGACAATACTATACCATTACTATTACCATTGTACCAGTGGAGGCTCGTCACACTGGCCTGTAACTTCTCGAACTGAACCGAACATTTTACTGTTCGTTCGAGTAAAGTTCTAGTTCTAGTTCGACACGCCACTTTCAGTTTAGTTTTCAGCAGCTTTCTGCACTTTTGACGGCCATCCAATCACCTTTCTGCACTTTTGGGGGCCATCCAATCAGTGCAGAGCACAGAGAAATGTCAAAAACATAATCGATGAGGTGTAGGGCTCTCATTGGCTGCTAAAATGTTGTGACCATGTTATATATATTTCACTGTATTGCCTTGTGAACACCATTTTCAGTTCACTCTCTGTACTGTACAGACTGCTCTTAGTTAGTTAGATAGCATTTTCCTCTCCATAGACATCAATAGTTAGGGATTCTGGTATTGCTGGCTGCAAGTTTCCCACACCGAGAAGCTGTTATTTGGTGACATTTGCAGGCTCACATAATGCCTAACTCTCATATACATGGATATATATTATATAGAGTGCTTGGATTTGCCTGATTTGGTTTTTCACTCTCAGTCCCCAAAAGTTCAGTATTTACAGTTTTGGGAGTTCAGTAATTGTATAACACACGGTCTCCAAATCTCCCATGTGTCAAAGGGGCTTTTGGGCTCCGTCAGGATGCAGGGCCCCGTAGAAGCTGCTACCGCTGCACTTCCTATAGCTACGTCCCTGCTTGCAAGCTGTCCTCATCTTTTCAGTTAGTCATTGAAAGGAATGAAGTATTTTAGCCTCTCAATTGTTTTTTGTGACTCTTATAGACAAATTTTCTTAACTAAGTTGTTCCATGTATCCAGTTTTCTGTTATGGATGGCAATTACAGCTTCTCCTCACCTGTATAGGTATAAAAATTAACCAGAATATCTACTCCCAAAGACTTAAATTGGGTTCGAATTTCGAGTTTGAATAGCACTTCGAACTGAACTCACAAAAGTATGAGGATCTAATTGAACTAGAACTTTTTACTGTTTGCTCAACACTAGTTGACATACATCTCAAATATAGTCTCTGTCTGGTAGGAAAACCACCTATTTTATGAGGGCATAGGAAGGTGCTCATGAATCCCATAGTCTCTCATATTCGAATCTTTGTACAGTAATAATCTTCATATTTTATCCCCTGCTATATATCTTATTCTCTAATAACATCCGAGGTTTTTGCCACTGCCATGTTTCCTGAATTGTAGATCAACTGCAACACAAAAATGACAGTATTTTACACAAGAATGATACATTTTACAGCTCTCTAGTGTCTCCTGTAAGTAGCGTACAGGAGTTGGTGGTACAATACACTACTAAGAGTTAAAAATACAACCTAAAACTAAATTGCTCAAAACAAAGTATACAGGTCTAATAAGCATCATATATTAATATATAACGAAATCTCTTAGAGGCAAGACTTCTTAATAGATTTTTAATATATATTGTGCTAATAAAAAATTAATATAACAATTTTTCTTATTGTGATTTAGCTTGATTTTTTTTGGGTCTTGCATCTAAGAGCTTTGTCGGTTAAATAAGAGTTAAAAATGTTAAATTTTTTTATTATTTTCTGCATTAGTTATTAGTTTTTTTTTATTATTTTCTGCATTAATTGCACTCTATGAGTGTATAGTCATGCTGCCTTGCAGAAATCTAACATCAGTCACAGTCACTTAAGCACTAGTGGCGGGGTTTCCATCATCTGTCTAATCAGCTAGTCAGAGATGCAAACTGTCATGCCACCCTGACATAGGCTATGCTGCCCTTGGGCTCAGGGGTCAACCTTAACTGCTTTCTCCATGGCTGCATGGGAGAGGAATAGAAAGAGAGGAAGATTGCAACTGAAAAAGGAAGTCTCAGCTGAGCTAAGCAGGACGTTGGATTACTACATTTTATGAGATAACCTAGTCCACCAGACCTCATGGCCTCTGGGACTCAGTTAGCCTCTGGCCTTGTCCAATACCCCAACTTGTGAAGATATCCCAGATCTCCTATCTGGAAAGCATATAATGCAAGGGACTTTATATGAGGGAATCACTGTTCCTCTACTAGATGGCTAAGTGACTGTGACTGGTTGTGGAGAGCACTGTAATTGCAAGTAACCCTCTCCTGTGTGTGTAACACCTTGCCTGGTTGAGTAAAAAAGGGCCTCTGCTGATTGAAAATGTGAACCCTATGTCTCCTACCCATCATTCTGCATCACACATCTAGGGCACCTCACACACCATCTTGCACGGGTAGTTAAGGGAGAGAACACCACCAGAGTGTGTCCCGGGGGAACTACTATTATCATCATCCTAATAGTGCCGATCCCCTCTTCACTGGTGCCGGGTGCTGTAGGAACAAGAGAGGTGTGGGTAGCGAGGTACTAGCCACCATGACAGAGTGAGGGCACGGGGCCTGCGGCTTATCGCTCTCACCCTCCTCTTTTCTGCCTCCCTCCATGCACGCCAGTCCACCAAATGTAGAAAGGGAATACACAAAATAACAATCAACCCAATATTTCTTATTTTGCATCACATGTGGTAGTCTTTTAAGGGTTATTTCTACCAACTATTTTCAAGGTTAGAAGCTAGGACTGAGCTGTATTCAGGGAACAGAGTGGTGGCCACATATTCACATCTTTCTCCATTCTCTTCCAAGGGAGTTTGAATAGAGCCGCTTGCGTGTGCTTTACTATATTTGGAGACAGCTGTGTGTACATGACCACCTCTGAGTTCTCTATAGCCGTATTATTCCAGTCTCCAAACCCAGAAATTTCAAGATGGGAATAGCCCTTTTAAGGACTATAACTTCTTTCTTTCATGGGACTCCTGCACAGTTCTCCATTGGCCCTGTTACTCATAAGCCTCTTTATCTTTTTTCTACCTACCTGTCTTCCATCTTATAGTGTACACAAAAATCTTTGTGTGCACCCATTTTGAATGTTGACACCTTTTGTTATAAAAAAGTAAAAAAATTTCCTCTTCGCTTACACCGAGGCCCTTAATGGTCACAGTTACTTAATGTGGCACTTGTTGAACAAACATTCTTAAACGTTAAAAGCACCAACTCAGAAATGTTAGACAGGCCTTACAAGATTCAACAGTGCTACTGTGGGTCTTTGGGAGGCTAGCTCCTGCCACAGCCTGACCACCTAGGGGTTGCACCAGCTAATTACAACCACTAAAGGGGATGTATTGCTTCCTTAGTTCGGCTGAGTCACACTGCTCTCAGCTTCTCAACTCTGGAGATGCAAGGGCGTTTCTTCCCCTCCCAGCTGGGTGACATCATCCCCCCCTTCACTGTGCATGCTGGCTCCCGAGACTCTCCCCCTCCCCTCTCTGCCTGAATCCACATGTCACTGTGTCTCTCCCTGCAGTCTTATTTTGTAAGAGCTTTATACATACCACAGGCTGCATTCAATCTAGACTGAGCAACTGAACTCTTCTCCTGTCACAGCTGGAGATGTGTTACAGCTTTCTACGAACAGCACAGATCTCCCTTCTATGCAAGAGAGTTAGGCACCGGGACAAAACTGTTATGTTTTCTCATTGTATAATCTGTTGCAGTCTGTTTCTGCTGGGTGTGGAGAGAGAAAATGCTACGGCCCCTAACTCTGAGTCAGGCAGGGATTGACACAAATTGTGCTATTTACTGATTGTGTAAGCCCTTCAGTGTAATTCTGTTTCTTCTGCCTGTATAAAGTGAAAATGTGACGATCCCTTACTCTGAGTGACAGACACAGCTCCATGAATCGACCGGGAGAGGGGTGGGGGGGCTGTACAGAATGTAAATGAGCTCTCAGCTAGTGAAATGCAAGGAGGAGGGATCCAGAGGGATTTGACCAGCACTGGATACCAGTGTAAAAAAAAAACACAAGATAAGGAATACTGTGAATACAAGACAGCTTTGCTAATGACATCCAATTGCAAAGCTGCTTGTTTTCACTGTCCCCTATTCTGAAGACCATTTAATGAAATGATAAAACCCCCTTTAAGTCACTACTTGAATATGGAAGTAGGAAAATTTTCGAAAACACTCACTTCACAACCACGGCACAAAATGGGGAAACCTTTTTAAAATAATTGGAATCCCCCTATCTACTTTACCAATTATGTACCCCCCCTTTATTCACTGGATTTTTTTCTGTAAATTTTTATTTTGAATCCTCAAAAATGTGGAATGCTCAATAGGATTATATTAAATAAGTTTTTCTCTGCGGTTATTGTGCTAAGGGGTTTTTCTAAATAATTAAAACAACACATGGTACAAACCTGGGCTTGGGGCAGAAGCTACGGATTCTCTGTCCCTCTAACAGTTCTTTGCATGAGTCCTTATCAAATGAAAAAATTTTACTTGTCTTCATCATTAGTAACAGTCATGACCAATGAACTTTTGAAGACCCAAAAAAAGTAAGTGGAGTTTACCCTTTTAAAAACGTTTAAGCAGGTTTAAAACCTTTGGGTTAATGCACCCTACAAATATTTCTTTGTTAATGAAGATATGTAGTTTTTAGAACCTCATTTATGTGTAGGCACACGGGGGGCTTAACGACTTGCGATAGCTACTCTTACAACATAATGCCCCTTTTAAAATTGTCCATTATGCTGAAAGATAAGGTGTTGAACACATAAATTCATTAGTGAGTAATAGAGTAACCTCCTTTATCTCTGTCTTTTCCACTGTTTTCCTCATTTCTCCCATAGTCTCATCACACTCACATCTGTGTCTCTGAGCCAGCAAAAAAAAAGTGCAGAAAAACTACTGTTAACGGGGGAATAATTGCACACGGGCAAAAATTTAATTTTAGTCACCAAATGGGGGGAAAAGGGGCCAACAATTGGGGTTTACTCTCTTTCCCCCCTTTCGGGAAATAATAATCAAAAGTATATCACACGGCAAAGTACAAGGTCTCTTTATGTATAAGGGCCTTTTACTTCACATATTCCTAATGGCGTTCTTTTATTTATTTTAAAACACATTGGGTACATTGTATTATAAGGGAAAACGAAGGATGGCCCATGAGACCGTCATTTTTTGGGAAGTCATCTTTACCCGGGCAAGTCGTCAACGGGATCTTAAAAAAATTTTAAACCCAAAAAGGAAAGTCCAGGGATAGTGGCTTGTAAATAGAAGGCTTTCATGGGGAATTAGCTTCCCCAGTGAAAAAAACCTTGGAAACAGCAGTGAATAGCAAAATATTGACACTTGTCATAGACAAATGCACAAGGTAAACCACATAAAACATATTTTCTTAACCCTTTGGCTATAAAACCCCCATCATAAACTGTGTTTAAACGAACTGCCAGGCGTATCACAGGCCTTTTTTTATATCTTCTGCCTCACTTTTAATGCCCTTTTAAATTAAATTTAAATCACCTCAGCTTTTAAAAAAAGGGAAAATTTAGGCATGTTTTTCCCAACCCCTGTATTATGTTACAACGATGGGAAAAAAATGTGATGCATTACAGTTTTGGTAGATTTTGAAAAAAAGTGTAATTAAAAAAATTTCTGCTTTATGTTTGTGCAATTCTGTTAATAAAAAACATTTCATGTTTGTATTAAAAAAAAAATCACAGGATATGAGAAAAAAAAAAAATTTAAATGTTAAAACCAAATTATAGTCAATTATGCAAAATCTTTTTCACTTATTGCATGAGAGTTACATAAAAAAAAAGGGGAAAAGTTCAAGGATTTAGGGATCATGTATGAAAACTGTTGAAAATCTAGGCTTTCTTTTTTGGGCCCTTACCAAAAATAATGTTTCCCTTTTTTTCATAAATTTCTGAAAAAATAAAGGGGGGGCTCTGATGGGTTTCTATGGGCAACAAAGAAAAAAAACAAAAAAGTTTTAAATGACAGTTTTCATACATAATACCTAATTCTTCTACAATTATTGTCAAAACACGCCAGTGAAAGATCTCAGGCTTTTAAATCATACCCTACTACTTAGCACTGGAGAATTACGATGCCCCGAACACATGCAAAATTTTCCTCCTTAGCACTGTTGAAAATACGCTTTTGCAAATGCTATTTTTAACACTAACGGCCGAGGCTGTTTTCTGCCTTTTTACTTTTGTATTTCTCGGCCCCGACACTCATTTCTTTTTGCATTGTCTGAAAAATAATGAGGATTTTACACCCACTAAATGAGTGCGGATTTTGAAAATGCCATGTAACAATCCTAAATGTACAAACAGAATCATATTTTAAAGTAAAAAAAATTTTTTTATCAGACAAGGGGGTGAGACTCGGTTCTAGAGATAACTTCTTGAGAAAGCAGGGGTGAAAGAAAAGAGAAAGTGCTTTTTTATGCAATAAAATAGTATCTTTAAAACAAAAAAGCCAGTACCCATTCATTTTTTGCCTAAGCACAGAAAACAAAATAGAAGTGTTGGGGGGTAAATTAAAAAAATGCTTTTTTACAGCAAGTAGAAACGAAATGTGGTTTCTGGTAATTGGTTGTTCCCAAAGGGAGTGAACTCCAAAAACAGTGCATGTGAGAAAAGTCTTTGGGGACAGGATGGAAGATTTATACTTTGGAGGGTTTGTCTTTTAAATATCAGGTACACTGTGGAGAAGGGGGGGGGCTATTGAGGATCAGTGTACATGCCCTATGAATAAACAGCACCGATGTTAAATCTGCCAATCTTGGTGTTCTCTGGCAAATGCCAAGCGCCCTGCATGGTTTTGGGCTATAAGCACACTGATTTGGGGATGTTGGGCCCTCATACCAACCTCACGGAGTCTGTTTCTGACAGTTTGAGAAGACCGGGTCACATTGCTGCCCAGTGTCGAGAGACCACTGAGCCTATGGAGTGCTCTATAGGCCGGTGCACTCTGCATGCAACGCTATACCCATAGCAGGGAAAGGACTGCAGGGGTGAATGGTGTTGATAAACAGCAGTAAAGTGACTGGACTCCTGGATTTAGGGAGTTTGAAGACCCTGTTAAGGGCTACACTCCCTCATGTTCTGATCCCTGGGAAGCGGTTGGGGTTCCTCAGGGACCCGTTCTAGGTCCTCTCCTCTTCTCAATCTACACAGCACCAATTGGACAAGCCATCAGCCGATTTGGCTTCCAGTACCTTCTCTACGCTGATGACACTCAACTATACACCTCTTCCCATAACATCACTCCCGCTCTGCTACAAAACACCAGTGACTGTCTGTCCGCTGTCTCTGAAATCATGTCCTCTCTCTCTGAAACTAAACCTCAATAAAACTGAACTTCTAGTCATCCCATCTTCTACTAACCAACCCCCCTCTGCTATTTCTGTTTCAGTATGTGGTACCACCATAACTCCTAGCAGCGGGCCCGCTCCCTTGGGGTTATACTAGATCTGATCTGTCCTTCACTTCCCTACATCCAATCCCTTGCCCACTCATGTCACCTGCACCTCAAGAACATCTCCAGAATCCATCCTTTTCTCACGGGTGGAAACCACCCAGAACTCTTATTGTTGCTCTTATTTTTTTCTCCACTTGATTACTGTAAGTCCTTACTTATTGGGCTCCCTCTTGTAATCTCTCCCATCTCCAATCTGTCCTGAATGAGCAGCCAGGCTCATCTTTCTTTCCAGCCGCTATACTGATGCCTCTACCCTGTGTCAGCCCCCCACATGCGTCTCCTCCCTACATCTCCTCCCTCATCTCTGTCTACCACCCTACCCTGCTCTCTCCGCTCTGCTGATGATCTGAAATTACACACCCTCTCATCCGAACCCCCCTTGCCGGTCTCCAAGATTGATCAGGCAAACTCACAACCTTCATAGTTTCAAGAGCGCTCTGAGTGCTCATTTTCTTAGGCAGGCTTACCAAGATCCTTAATTATTAAGCCCCGTAATACTCATTCATCACTTCCTGGACTTGGGCATTCACAGGCACTTATATGTATATAGTTGTGCGGTGCAAAAACATATAGCGTACCTCCAAGTTTCACAACCGCATGTAACAGTCCAGACAGGGCGTCCCACCCTGCAATAAACCATAGAAGCAACCTTCTGGGCAGCAAAATTAATACTTCCTCAAACGGAGCTTCAAAGCAATCAATATAAACATTTAGGGCGACATGTATGAAGGGCTTTACGCCTGTTTTCTGGCGTACACTGCGCCTCCCAGCCCGAATCCCGCTGTCGGACGCAGCGTTCGCCACTTTCGGCTGCGATCCGCATGAAGGGGCGGGCAGTGGGCGGGCAGTGGGCGCGGTGGGGCGCGGTGTAGGCATTCCGGGGTGGGACGCGGCGCGCTCATATAGTCCAAGGCATGTACCATCGCGGCTCGCCAAATCGCGGCGCTCGGCAGCTCCGACAAGCAGACCAGGTTTTTTTTTGGTCTAAATCCTCCGGCAGAGGCGAAGTGAAGCAGATCCGAACATGCGAGGAAGCGGATCGAAGATCGCGACAGAAATCTCGGCGCTCCACTCCGTGCAGCAGGAGTATGAATAGGAAAAAATCGCCTTTATAAAGGCGGAAAACAGTGTCAGAAGAGAGCTGCACGTAAAAAAATACACATAATAAAAAAAAACATCACTTTTCCAAACTCTAGAACGGCGCAATATCAACAAATATGATATTGCAAATTGCCAGGAAAGACAGTAATTCAAATTCTGAAACCTATTCTCATTGGTCGGCAGAAACCGGACAATCAGAATCGGAGCGACAGTGAACCATTAAAAGCTATGTGGAAGATATGACCAATCAAAATCCCCGGCGGGATAATTCAAAATACAGTAAAAATGCTGAAAAGAGCTGATTGGCTGAGCTAGCGGGTGCTCGGCTAGCTCAGCCAATCAGAATAGGAGCGACAAGTCCCATTCTAGCCTATGGAGAAGTGTAGACCAATCAGAATCCAGGGCGGGATAATTCAAAATACAGTAAAAAGACAGAAAGAGCTTATTGGCTGAGCTAGCAGGGTCTCGGCTAGCTCAGCCAATCAGAGCGCGAGCTACTTCTCCCATTATACTCTATGGATAGATGAGCGCACTCAAAATCTCGGCGCTCAGCGCCACGCGCGCATGAAGTATTAATCAAAAAATTATTTTTATACAGTGTAAAACATTCTCAGATAAAGACCAGAACACTTTTTTCAAAAATAAAGCAGCTCAAAACCCGAACAACGCGTTCGTCGCCGAGACCGGCGCTACATAGGGAATTGCCATAGAGAGAATTGCCGGGAAAGACAGTAATTCAAATTTGTAAAGCTATTCTCATTGGTCGGCATAAACCAGCCAATCAGAATAGGAGCGACAAAGTCCCATTCTAGGCTATGGAGAAGTTTACACCAATCAGAATACGAGCGACAAAGTCCCATCCTAGCCTATGGGAAGTTTACACCAATCAGAATCCTCGGCGGACAGTTCAAAATACAGTAAAAAGGCAGAAACGAGCTGATTGGTTGAAGCAGCGGGGGCTCGTCCAGCTTAGCCAATCAGAGTGCGAGCTGCTTTCTCATAGAGTTCTATGGGGAATCGAAATTTAAAAGAGGCGCCGTAATTTGGACCAATGGGAGAGCGAGCAACGCTCCTATGGGTTTTCTAATGCAATCTGGTATAAAACTGTACATGGCTGAAATCAAATTATAACACTACAGAAGTTGTGCCGATGTGTATATAAAAGGAATACTAATATGTGGCTAACGAAATAAAAATTTGAAATCAAGAAAATCATGCTTATTTCTTTATTTTCGATGCACCCATACTATTGATCCTTGGCTAACGAAAATAAAGAGGACGCAGTGAGGTCTGCTTGAGAGACTTACATCCAGATAAGCAAGTACCATATCGGCTATATATGTTCATTTGTCTACTACATATTCAACGTGTAGGGAGCGATGTGAGCCGTGCCTGGCTTAAAACACTCCTGAAGATCAAGCGTTGATGTATGTTGAACCGCATTGTATGTACATGCTGTATTTAATAAGCTAGCTGCAAGCAAGAAAGTTTGATTGTACTAAGGAACAATAAAAGTTTATATTGATTGCTTTGAAGCTCCGTTTGAGGAAGTATTAATTTTGCTGTCCAGAAGGTTGCTTCTATAGTTGTGCGGTGGCAGGTTCATCCACTTTTTGTGTACACTACCCCATATTTATGTATCATGGCTGGACCATTGTAAACTGAGAACTTCTCACCCCTTTGTCTCACTCACACACCCTAATAGATTGTAAGCTCTTGGGAGCGGGCCCTCCCACCTCGTGTCTGATCTGTGAGTGACTTTTTACTGTGTAATGTTTGTTCTCCTTGTCTGTACCTATACCCTCTAAATTGTAAAGTGCTGCGGAATATGTTGGCGCTATATAAATAAAGATTATTATTAATGTGTATCCATAGAGACTCGTAGCATTACTCCATGGCCCAGGTGACAATAGGCACAGATTGGACTACAGTGTCCCACTCTGTTAGTGTTGTAAAAAGTGTTATGCATTGTTATTATTGGACAGGATTTTCCTTTGTTCTGGGATCTGTGGACGAAATAGGTGCTGCCTAACTTCTCATTAGGCTGACAAATTGCAAGTGATATAGGTGTAGAAGCGCCCCAGAAATTTCCCTTTACAGTGTTGGCAGGAGAGGAGGAGGAGAAGTCATACCACAAAATCAAGTTCCCTGACCAGGGGGTATCACGGGAAAATTTTAGAACTGCCCAGTTCAGGGATCTAACACTAAGGCCATGTTCACACGGCTTATTTTGGGACGGGTTTCGTTCCATATTTCGTGCGAAATACGGCTGAAATCCGTCCCAGTCATTATGGTAATCCACAGTTCTCATAGAGAACTATGGATTTAATCTCCTCTCCCCGCTTGCCGTATTTCGCGAAAGTGATACGCGCCGTGGATAATGAATGTCTATGGGGCCGGCGAGCTGCCAGGCCCCCGCTGCATGGCACACGGCGTAATTGCGGGCAAAGTCCGTCCCCGCAATTACGCTGTGGATAAGCCGTGTGAACATAGACTAAAAGGTGCACCTGAGAATATGACTGTGCTAAATGAGGTCCCGAAGAGCCAGGGGCAGATGAGCACTATCCCCATTTCACTAAAAACAATGTGTTATTGTACCATGTAACCGAGGTGAGGGATAAGATAATAGATCAGCTATTGATGCCTGTATTAGACCTTGCTCATTTTCATGTTAAACTGATCACCTAAGGGCAGACAAGACTCAGTAAACGGGTCTTGGGAGAGTTTCTACTGACCAGTGCGTTTTAGGTAAATAAAGACATTTTTGTCAGTCCTGTCCTATATATATATACAGTGCCTTGCGAAAGTATTCGGCCACCTTGAAACTTTTCAACCTTTTCCCAAACATTTCGGGCTTAAAGCATAAAGATATAAAAATTTAAATTTTTTGGGGAAAGATCAACAAGTGGGACACAATTGTGAAGTGGAACAAAATGTATTGGGATATTTTAAACTTTTGTAAAAAATAACCAAAACTGAAAAGGGGAGCGTGCAATATTATTCGGCCCTTTACTTTCAGTGCAGCAAACTCACTCCAGAAGCTCCTTTAGGATCTCTGAATGATCCAATGTTGTCCTAAATGACTGATGATGATAAATATAATCCGCATGTGTGTAAAACAAGTCTCCAATAAATGCACCGCATTCGTTTAAGCGCAGAGATCATCATGAAGACCAAGGAACACACCAGGGAAGGTCCGTGATACTGTTGTGGAGAAATTTAAAGCCGGATTTGGAAAACAAAAAGATTTCCCAAACTTTAAACATCCCAAGGAGCACTGTGCTAGCGATCATATTGAAATGGAAGGAGTATCAGACCACTGCAAATCTACCCCAAGACCGGCCGTCCCCCCTATACTTTCATCTCAAACAAAAGGGGAAGACTGATCAGAGATGCAGCCCAAAAGGCCCATGGTCACTCTGGATGAACTGCAGAGATCTACAGGCTGAGGTGGGAGAGTCTGTCCATAAATAACAATCAGTTGTACACTGCACAAATCTGGTCTTTATGGAACAATGGCAAGAAGAAAGCCTTTCTCAAAAATATCCATAAAAAGTCTGGTTTAAAGTTTGCCACAAGCCACCGGGAGAAACCAAACAGGTGGAAGAAGGTGCTCTGCTCAGATGTAACCAAAATCCAATTTTTTGGCCACAATGCAAAATGGTATGTTTGGGCGTAAAAGCAACACAGCTCATCACCCCTGAACACACCATCCCCACTGTCAAACATGGTGGTGGCAGAAATCATGGTTTGGGCCTGCTTTTCTTCGCAGGGACAGGGAAGATGGTTAAAATTGATGGTAAGATGGATGGAGCCAAATACAGGACCATTCTGGAAGAAAACCTGTTGGAGTCTGCAAATGACCTGAGACTGGGACGGAGATTTATCTTCCAACAACACAATGAGCGAAAACATAAAGCACAATCTACAATCAGGGACGCCAACAGAAATTTCAGGGCCCCATACAGCTGAACACCTGGGCCCCCCTCTGTAAAACCCCGCCCCCAGCAACCAGCTCCGCCCGCCCCCAGCAACCTGATTGCCCCGCCCCAGCAACCCGATCGCCCCCGCCCCCAGCAAAAAAAACAGCCTGTAGGATATAAATGCGCCCATTTTACCACATAATCAGTATGCAAAAAAGAACTGTATTTTGTAGTTACTATACAATGAGTCACATATCTGTCTGTCTCACATAGCTGTCAACTAGCATATCATAGACACAGGGGTAAATAGCTCCATCTATATCCCCTCCACCCACATCCAATATCCCCCTCCACCCACATACAATATCCCCCTCCAAACCCCCAAACCAATATCCCCCTCCACCCACATACATTATCCCCCTCCTCGTTTCGCTTGGTTCACGCACCTCACCACCTTCTAAAATAATCACCAGCAAGAAAGTACAAGTGTAACTCCTATCACAGGGTCAGGTGTTCCCTCACTCACTCCCTCACAATCAGGGACACGTGTGCGCTGCCACTATACCCGCCCCGATATAACCTAGAACACTACTATATGGAGACTACATAGTGATCTGACACCAGCTCGGATCACCATCACATACAGTGAATAAAGCACTGATCCAGTAAAGAAGTAAAATAACCCCTGAAATTTGAGACTCACCGGAGACGTCCTATCTGATGAGTCGTTCTCTTCTCTTGGGCCGTTCTTTATCCCTTCCCATCTGCATCCGTTCCACACCGTCATGGTGACTTGTCCCGGCCACAACTCATCCCTGCAGAAATTACACACAAATATCTTAGAATCCTCACTTTTCCAGCATCTCTGTAACGAATGCTGGTAGTGGATTCGCTGGACCACCACAAGCGATGGTGTAAGCCATACCAGGGGGCGGAATCTAAGTAGAACCCGGTTTTCACCAGAGCCCGCCGCAAAGCGGGATGGACTTGCTGCGGCGGAGAACTACCAGGTCGCCCCACTGGCGTGACTTGCTTGCGGTGGCAGCCAAGGCAGTTGGGCAGTACCGAATCGTGAGACGTAGGCGAAGTCGGGGACAGGCAGGAGGTCAAGGCAGGCGGCAACGGTTCGTGGTCAAGACACAGGAGCGAAAAAGGTTCGGTACACGGAAGTCAGGCAAGGAGGCAGAAGAAGCTTTCTCTAAAGGCAGTACGGCACTAAAGATCCGGCAAAGGTGACCCGGAAGGAAGGAGGTTAAATGGGTTCACCTGCAACCTTAACCAATAATGGGCGTACTGGCCTTTAAATCCCCGACAGCCGGCGCGCGCAGCCTAAGGCGCGGGGCATGCGCACACGGCCGGCAGGAGGACGGGAGGACGCGGGAGCGCGGAGAGGTAAGGAGGAAGCCGGACACGACCCAGGGGACCGGCAGGGGCCGCGGAACCCGACGGGTGGCAGCACGAGTGCGCCCGCAAGCCCGGGCGGGGGGCCCACTCGGCCCGTACCCCCCCCCCCCCTAGCCTCCTCTCTTTCTGGTTCGGAGGAACCTCAATACGAGACCGGGGGTCCAGGATGTTTTCTTCAGGTTCCCATGATCTCTCCTCCGGCCCGAATCCCTCCCAATCAACCAAGAATTGCCGCTTACCCCTAACCGACTTCATAGCCAAGATCTCTTTGACCGCAAATATGTTGGAGGCTACAGACTCAGGAGAGGGAGGGACAACTTTTCTGGAGAAGCGGTTCAACACGACGGGCTTCAGGAGGGATACGTGAAAAGAATTAGGGACCCGCATGGTGGGTGGGAGTCGGAGCTTATACGCTACTGGATTAATACGGCTCAAGATTTCAAAGGGCCCCAGGAAGCACGGACCAAGCTTGTAGCTGGGGATTTTCAACCTGACATATTTGGCGGACAGCCAGACTTTGTCTCCAGGGGTAAAGGTTGGAGCTGGTCTCCTCTTTCTGTCCGCCTGGGCCTTCATACGGGCAGCAGCACGCTGCAGGGACTGACGAGTCTGCTCCCAGATGCCAGATAAGTCGTGGACCAAGGCATCTACAGAGGGACCTCGGTGGGGGTGGGCAGAAGGAGAGGTGGGCGGGGATGTCGACCGTATACAATAAAAAAGGGGGGACGCGCCCGAAGCCCTGAATCCAGTGAGTTGTCTGAAAATTCGGCCCAGGGTAGGAGGTCAGCCCAATCATCCTGGCGAGCAGAAACAAAATGACGTAAGTAGCTGCCCAGAATCTGATTGACCCTCTCTACCTGGCCGTTAGATTGCGGATGGTATGACGAAGAGAAGTCTAACTTCACCTACAAGCGGGAGCAGAGTGCGGGGCCAAACTTGGACACAAAACTGCACCCCGATCAAAACGATGTGCTGGGGCAGCCCGTGCATGCGGAAGATGGACTAAAGAACAGGGTGGCAAGACGTGGTGTGGAGAGTAACCCGGGCAGTGGAACAAAGTGCGACATCTTCGAAAACCTATCCGTAATGCCCCAGATCACGGTGTTACCCGAAGAGGATGGAAGGTCGGTGATGAAATCCATCGCCACAGGGGACCATGGAATACTGGGCGAAAGGCAGGGGTCGCAGAGCCCGGAGGGACCGTGGCGGGGCACCTTTTTCGGGCACAAGTAGCACAGGCATCCACGAAGTCCTTAGTATCTTTAGCCGCCCTGGCCACCAGTAAAACGAGAGTCAATTGGAAGATCTAAAAAACGGGCCCCCGGATGTCTGCCATCAAAGAGCAGTGTCCCAATTCAGGATTCTCTTGCGCAGCGATGGCCGAACGTAGGTCTTGCCAGGAGGTATCTGCCGAAGGAGGACAGGTGTCTGGGATCGGGCGTTCCGGAGGTATAATTGTGTTGGGGCTGCGGTCTCCTCTCCAGTGACGTCAGATGCCGGGGAGGAGAGCATCTGCCCTGATGTTCTTTTCGGCTGGGCAAAAATTTGGATCCGGAAGTCAAATCTAGAAAAAAAAAAAGAGACCACCGTGCTTGCCGGGGATTGGGGGCGCTGGGCCGACTGGAGAGACTGAAGATTTTTGTGATCCGTATATACCTAAAAAGGATGACAAGCTCCCTCCAGAAGATGCCGCCACTCTTCCAGGGCCATCTTGATAGCGAGTAATTCTCGGTCCCCAATAGCATAGTTCCTCTCCACCGACGTGAAGGTTTGGAGAAGAAGCCGCAGGTGATGGTTCTCCCTTGGCCCTTTTGAGTAAGGTTTAGCTCCGGCCCCCACGGAAGGAGAGATCCACCTCCAGAGAGAAAGGCTTCTCAGGTCAGGGCGTGACAAAATAGGTGCGGAAGCAAAGGCTGACTTCAAATCCGAGAAGGCTCTTTCGGCCGCTGGTGGCCAACATTTGGGATTAGCCTTTTTCCTGGCGAGGGCCACACTTGGAGCCACCAGAGTAGAGAAGTGTGATATACCCTGCCGATACTAATTCGCAATGCCCAAAAAAACGTTGTATGCTCGAATTTCCAACAGGTCGTGGCCATTGCCGGATCGCAGACAGCTTAGTGGGGTGCGTTTGCAGGCTTCGGTCGGAGACGATGTAACCGAGGAAAGGCAGATGGGTTGGTGGAACACGCACTTTCTAATTTGGCGTACAGGCGTTTGCTGCGAAGGGGTTGCAGGGACTAGGCGCACCTGTGATAGATGGGTCCGGAGGTCAGGGAGAAAACCAGGATGTGTCCAGGTACACGAAAGACACACGTGTAGAGCAGGTCCCTGAAGATGTCGTTTACGAACTCCTGAAAGACCGCGGGGGCATTGCACAGACCGAATGGCATTACTAGATACTCAAAATGGCAGTCGCGGGTATTGAACGCAGTCTTCCACTCATCTCCCCCACGGATCCTGAGGAGATTGTATGCCCCGCGCAGGGCCAAGTTGGAGAAAACCTTGGCTCCTGTAGACGGTCAAAGAGTTCCGCAATTAGTGCAATGGGTTTCCGGTTTTTTTTACGGTAATCTTTGGTTCAGGCCCGGTAGTCAAGCAAGGAGACGGAGAGAACCGTCCTTCTTCTGTACGAGAAAAACCCCGGCTCCGGGGGTGATGAGGACTTGCGTATAAAACCCTTTTGCGGTTCTCACGGATATAGGGCCGACATGGCTTAGTCTCTGGGCTTGGACAAGGGTAGACTCTACCCCGAGGAGGACTGGTCCCCGGAAGGAGGGTCAATGGGACAGTCATAGGGGCGATGAGGAGGAAGGGATTCGGCCTGTTTCTCCGAAAAGACGTCCGCATAGTCCCGGTATTCAGCGGGAAGACCTGGCAGGGACCTGTAAGACTGATGAGGTAGAATGGCCCGGACTGGCCGCGGAACTGAGAGACAGCGATTCTGGCAGTCGGAGCCCCAGCGTAGAACCTCCCCGGTTTTCCAGTCGAGGGTCGGGGCATGGAGCTGCAGCCACGGAAGACCCAAGAGGATCGCTGAGGACGACCGAGGGAGGACGTAGAAGGTGATCTTCTCCTTGTGTAAAGCCCCCACGCGGAGGGACAATGGCTTGGTCACGTACCGAATGGCCTCACTAAGAAGCTCGCCACTCACGGAGGATATCACCAGGGGCTTCTCCAGACGGGTCACCGGAAGGCGATACTGGGACACCAGGGTGGCGTGAATAAAGTTCCCGGCGGATCCAGAGTCTAGAAAGGCGGGTACCCGAAAAGCGAGTCCGGCACCAGACGAGACCTCAACCTCCATAGTAAGGCGTGGAGAGGAAGTGTTCACACCTAGGGACGCCTCTCCGACATAGCCTAGGTGCGGGCGTTTCCCTGCCGCTGAGGGCGAAGCGGGCAACCATTGCGAAAGTGATCCGGGCTGGCACAGTAAAGGCACAATTTCTCTGCCCGACGGCGGGACGCTCCTGTTCGGACAGATGTGCCGGTCCACCTGCATGGGTTCCCTTCACTGGATGGAAAACGGAAGCGGCAGCTGTGGGCTTTGGAAGACCGGAGCCAGGCGAGGCAAACGGGTGGGTCGGGCGAGATAACGTTCCTGGGTAGTTCCTCTTGCCGCTCGGCGAAGCGAACATCGATCCGAGTGGCTAGGTGGACCAGTTCGCTTAGAGAGGACGGGATCTCTCTGGCCGCTAGGGCGTCCTTAACTCTGCCGGACAGGCCCTTCTTAAAAGTGGCACATAGAGCGGCGTCGTTCCAGGTCAGCTCCGACGCCAGGGTCCGAAAACGAACTGTGAAGTCGCCGACAGAGGAGTCACCCTGGCGAAGATTCAGTAGAGCGGTCTCTGCCGAGGAAGCCCGTGCCGCCTCTTCAAAGACACTGCGGAACTCTGAGAGGAAAAACCCGTAGGTTTCCCTCGTCACCGGATCGCCCCGGTCCCCGAGAGGGGTGGCCCAAGCTAGAGCCTTCCCGGACGCAGACTGGACCAGAAGGCCACCTTAGAATGTTCAGTGGGGAATTGACCAGCCATCAACTCAACGTGCATCGAGCACTGGGTAATAAATCCCCTGCACAGTTTGGAGTCCCCTTCAAACTTGTCGGGTAGTGGTAACCGCAGCCTAGAAGTCCCGGGTGCTGGCGGAGGTGTTGCCACAGGAGGGGGAGTCGGCGGCTGGTGGTTAGCCAGGAGCTGCTGCAGCATGGCGGACAACTGGTTCATGCTGGGCTTGTTGCGCTAGTTGTTGTGACTGCTGAGCCATATCGCCGTGAGATCCGGTTCGCCGGGCAGAGGTACCTTGGCGGGATCCATGGCGGATCTTACTGTAACGAATGCTGGTAGTGGATCCGCTGGACCACCGCAAGCGATGGTGTAAGGGCCCTACCAGGGGGCGGAACTAAGTAGAACCGGTTTTCACCCGAGCCCACCGCAAAGGGGTGGACTTGCTGCGGCGGAGAACTACCAGGTCGCCCCACTGGCGTGACTTGCTTGCGGTGGCAGCCAAGGCAGTGCGCAGTACCGAATCGTGAGACGTAGGCGAAGTCGGGGAAAGGCAAGAGGTCAAGGCAGGCGGCAACGGTTCATGGTCAAGACACAGGAGCGAAAAAGGTTCGGTACACGGAAGTCAGGCAAGGAGGCAGAAGAAGCTTTCTCTAAAGGCAGTACGGCACTAAAGATCCGGCAAAGGTGACCCGGAAGGAAGGAGGTTAAATAGGGTCACCTGCAGCCTTAACCAATAATGGGTGTACTGGCCCTTTAAATTTAAGTCAGGGCCCCCTTTTAGGTAGAGTCAGAGCCTGCTTTCATAAGAAAAAAAACAAAAAAAAAGCACTTACATGAGCCCCGCTCCTGCTCCGGCTACTCCGATCTCCCCGCCGGCTCCTGCTGTCCTGTATAGGCGGTGCAGTGAAGTGACGTCACCGCGCCACCTACGTCAGCAGTAGGGGCCGGCGCCCGGCAGGCTGAAGGCCTGATGCCTTCAGCCTGCCAGGGAGATCAGCGGAGCGCAGCGCTAGTGGCGCTGTGCTCCACTGACACTGCGGAGCCCCGGGAGTCGGGGACATTAGTCCCCAGCTCCCGGGCCGGTCTCTGAGCGCTCAGGACATGGGGCCCGGGCGTTCAGGGACCGGATGCGCGGCCGGGCCCCGGGGAGCAACGGCACTGCCTCCGGGGCCCGCACTGTGGGCCAGCCTGAGCCTGGTTCAGCGGCTGCGCCGCTGGGCCCCGCTCTTACATGGCGGCCCTGTCTACAATGGAATGATTCACAAATAAACGTGTCCAGGTGTTAAAATGGCCAAGTCACAGTCCAGGCCGGAATCCAATCGAAAATCTGTGGAAAGAGCTGAAAACTGCTGTTCACAAACGCTCTCCATCCAACCTCACTGAGCTCCAGCTGTTTTCCAAGGAAGAATGAGCAAGAATTTCAGTCTCTTGATGTGCAAAACTGATAGAGACATACCCCAAGCGACTTGCAGCTGTAATCGCAGCAAAAGGTGGCGCTACAAAGTATTAACTTAAGGGGGCCGAATAATTTTGCACGCCTCACTTTTCAGTTTTTTATTTTTTACAAAAGTTTAAAATATTCAATAAATTTAGTTTCACTTCACAATTGTGTGCCACTTGTTGTTGATTCTTCACAAAAAAATAAAAAATTTATATCTTTATATTTGAAGCCTGAAATGTGGCAAAAGGTTGAAAAGTTCAAGGGGGCCGAATACTTTCACAAGGCATATATATATATATATATATATATATAATATATTATATATATATATATATATATTGTTTTCCTGTATCTATTTATGTCTCACTTTACATAGCGATTTGTCTTAAGTAGTGTAATAATTTTATTTGATCTCTTATGTTGGGAACATTAATGGTTAAGTTTCTTTTGTGAAAGTCCTCAGTCAGCCTTAAAAAAGGGGGTGTTGTTCCATTAACATTAATCATAGGATTAAGGGAGTTACTCCTGAAATGCTCAGTGTGTTTGTGCTATGTGAGACACTTTTGTCTTTTGGATTTTAATGAGTTACAACTAAAGTTGCCAGCAATTTTTATTTTTTACTAATATATATGTTTTCTGCTGCTAGACCCCGTGGGTCTTTTGTTTGTTGTGGCATTGAGAAAGTATGCTCAGCATCACAGAGTGGTGATCGTCGAAAAAAAATTGCTTTCCAGAGAAGCCTGGTGGATATTTCTGTTGAACACCAGGTTTCCTGCTTTTTTGAACAAACAACATGATATTATGTTTCAATATTAGGTTTTTTTCCCCCTCTTTCAATGTTTATTGTTTATATATTAATTTAACAATGTAATGATAAGATAAAAAGAAAGGGAAAGATCAATAGGGATAATTTGATGTTAATATATATATTTTTTGTTTTTTCCTATTACATCTATTTATGTCTCACATTACATAGCAATTTGTCTTAAGTAGAGTAATAGTTTTATTTGATTTCTTATGTTGGGAACATTAATGGTTAAGTTTCTCTTGTGAACACCCTCAGTCAGCCTTAAAAAAGGGGTGTCGTTCCATTAATATCACACTTTGATTAAGGGAGTTACTCCTGAAACGCGTCAGTGTGTTTGTGCTATGTGAGACACTTTTGTCTTTTGGATTTTAATGTGTTACAAATAAAGCTCCACGTTTTTAATGAGAAGCTTACACACTGTACGGACTCCATCGTTCTATGGACACGTTACATAGACGACATTCTAATTGTGTGGAGTGGAGTAAAAACAGAATTCATTGATCATCTTAACTGTAACTCTTTGGGACTCAGATTTACTTTTGAAATCCATCCAGATACCTTAAACTTCCTGGATGTTAAAATCACAAAAGATTTGAACGGTAATATTTTTACCACACTTTATCGTAAACCGACAGCTTCAAACTCTCTACTGCATTGGAGAAGTAGTCATCCTGTATCCCAGAAAAAAGGTATACCAAGGGTCAGTTTCTCCAATTACGGAGAAATTGCTCAAGTGTTTCTGAATATAAAATTCAAGCCCTGGACCTTAAAAGACGGTTTAGGGAGAAGGGCTACCCGGAAGATGTCATTCTAAAGGGCTTCCACCATGCATTACACTCTGAGAGATCAGGGTTATTGGTTCCAAAAATTAAAGAAACGGATCTTAATAAAGAACCAGCGAGAATCATTGGCACATTTGATGAGGGAGCCAGGGAGGTCAGAAAGATCTTGACAAAACATTGGGACATCCTATTGCTTGATCCCGACATACGTTGGTTACCTATAGAAAGGGACCTAGTCTGTATAATAAATTAGTGAGGAGTCACTACAAACCATTACCCACTTCTAAGACCTGGCTAGAAAGACAGCCTGTAGTTTGTTTTAAATGTAGTGGATGCATTGGATGCCCTTTTCTGGAAGATGGCAAAAACTTCCTTAATCATAAAACTGGACATCAGTTTTCCATCCGACACTTTATCAACTGTCGCTCCAAGGGGATAATTTACCGTATCAAATGTCAATGTGGAAAAGAATATATTGGTAAGACTACGCGTGAGTTCCGTCGCCGTATTGGGGAACATCTGGGGGACATCCGCAATAGCAGGGATACAAATGTGGCGAGACACGTGTGGTCCCAACACAGTGGAGATCCCAGATGTCTAAAATTTATGGGCATAGATATGATTTTGCCAAATGTCCGTAAAGGAAATTTTGAGAAGTCACTACTCTGTAAAGAGTCCTTCTGGATTTATACTTTGGACACGATGTCCCCAGAGGGCCTTAATGACCAGCTTAATTTTGGCTGTTTTTTGTGAATGTAAGGTTTCTGCCCCCTAGCTTTGTGTAATGTCATTCTTGATCTGTTATTGTATCTCTTGTTTTATGCAGACATGCGATTAATTTACTAGACACTATTGTTTGAAATTACTCACAATAGTTAATTCTACCATATGGGACTGCAAATATAGCCCCTCCATCTCTGTTGATAGCGTTAAACATAGCTGGCAAGAGATATCTAATATACTATACTCGCTCCTATACCTTTTGAATGAGCGAGATGCGTTACAAGCCTCGTTCCGTATGCCGATACGTCATGTCCGGTTCTCCGGTGTTTGAGTCCGGCAATACCATTCTTTATATCTCTGACGTGGGGTCTGGTCTCAAGCCTCGCCTTCGATGCCGGTATGTCACTTCCGGTTTTCCGGTCCCGGAACACGGCATTGCTATCTCCAAATTTCTGACGTGGAGAGCGGTGATTGGGCCTTTACATAGGTCCTGTACCTATTTAAAGCAGTCATAGTTTGTGAGTGGTGTGCGGCACACCATAGCTGCAACCAGGCTTTGGAGCCATATGCTCCATTCTAATTGTTCTTCACAACACCCATAGGTAAGCTTTAATGTGTGATGTGATTGTCTGTGTTTAAGCAACACTTTTCTAAGCTATTTTCTTACAGGGAATTTGTTTGTATGTTTTCTATTCACCTTTTAGCCCACTTACTTGTCCCCTGATATGGCCTTTGTGGGTGCCGAAACATGTTGGGATATTCCGGTTCGTAAGGGCATTACTCGGCGGTACCTATGATTGTGTTTTT
>JAODAL010002847.1:0-186054 GCA_025379985.1 Phyllomedusa bahiana
TTCAAAAAATACTGCTTCGGCATTTTTTAATTTTTGTGGGTGATGCAGGTTTAAGGGTCATGCTTGTGGTACAAGACAGGGATAGTGAATGGTTTGGTGTGACTTTTTTTTCTGAGGTTTTTTATAGCCTAAGGGTTGTGCCTAAGATGTAGCAGGTATCCATTTGACTGTTTGTGGGCTGTTAATTCCAGCTTCTCCAAAGCCCTGTTTGGGGTGTAAGAATGAAGGTGTTGTTGCTCTCCCATAGACTTTAATGGTCATTCGCTCATAATCGAACTGTCACTATCAAAAAAAACCTTATTGATGGTGGCCGACTATCGACTATCGCCCGATGTCAATAGCCAACGTAATCGCTCAACACTATTCCTTACCCATGGATTAGGTCATTTATGTCTTGCCATATGGTAGAAAATAAAGTATCAAACTTGGCTAAAAAAAAAAAGAATGAATTTGTCATCATCAACATTTGATTTGGGCCGCTTTTTAAGACAAAAAAAAAAAAATCACATATAGAAGAAAAGCATATCTGCCATAATTTTGTTCACTAGAGGGGGACCAGGCAACATTCAATCTGTACTTCACCTGAATCCATATGTTTGCCAGAAAGGAAATACTTTTACCAGTGTGCATGCAATAATGTCCTGCGGTCTTTCAAAACATTTGATTGAATGTTCAGTGCACATGTAATTTTTTTTTCTGGAACTAGTTAAAAGACATTCTGCAGAAATTATGTTTCAAGGTCATATGATCAAGTGACAAGTGACAGGAGGAATAGTCTGTGTTTTGAGAGTAGGTTTGGTTTGTATTAGAGGAAGCAGAAATTCTGATTGCTTATGCAAACAAAATCATAACTGGAACAGGACAGAGGTGTAAAGATTTTGCTATCATGTTACAGGTTAATCCAGGTGAGGCAGGAAATCAAATGTATTTGACAGACATATACTAATTCACTCACTGCTGTACATAGCTAAATGTCGTAATTTGAGCTTCCTAATTACAATTGTCCCTGGTGTACAGGGGGACTTTGCTCAGTGCCATAGTCAACATAAAATAAGAAGTTAAAATTACCACCCAAAATAAACAAATGGTCATGTTCAAGTGAACTATTCATTTTAGGTACAAAAAAACCACATCTTCCTAACTCATTCAAACATCTCTACTACTGTGTTTAACTCCTTATGGAGGTAAGGTGTAAGTGTTTTTATAAGGCATCCGTCCTACGTGGTATTACCCCCCACTGGGAAACAACAAACCAGTGTTTCTTAACCTTTTTTGCTCTATTTAAATCTGTTACAGTCAATAAACTTTATTCGATGTCACAAATTAAGAACAAACTCCAATTTTATGAATTGTACATAATGTAAAGGAGGTCATGCCTTGTTCAATAGTGGTAGATGCTTAAATGGATGTTCTCACCATAGACTTTAATGGCATATCAATTCTTGGGACCTATCAATGGACTGGATTCTTGGGGGCCCACCAATAGAGTTGCCTCTTGATGCCAGGTCTGCCATTCCCAGAGACCTACAGGGCTCCTGATCCCCTGTGGGCCAGTGTGAGCCTGTGCCCAAGCACGACCAGCACTCCCCTCTGAGTTGAAACTTTCGGTTTCCCATTCCTGAGATAGATATGGCTCCTAGAGGTGGGACCAACACCTATCAAACTTTGGTGGTATATTATATTAATATGCCTTCAAAGTCTATGATGGGAACATCCCTTTAACTAATGCATTCTATTTCAGGAAATGCCACAATGTCATACTGATTTGAAGTTAAACTATAATATTGCACATTTATATTTTCATCATCTGTCTGGCAACATATTAATGGAAATTCCTCATGCACCATAACTGCTATTAAGCAGTCAGATAAGGTTAGCTTGGTAAGCCCCCTACACAAAGTGATTGGTAAGCAAGTGGGTATGTGACCTATGCTTGCATAAACCAGACGGGTTTCTCGCATGTGAGGTGTTCTGAGTGAGTTAGTAGTGAGAGTGATCAGGGACAACAGTGTTCTTGGCCTACAGTATATGTGATAAGCAGCTACTGGCACAAGTGTTAAAAAGGACAGCCACAAAAGGTGGTGGGCTGCAACGGATACCAAAAGTAAGCAATGTTTGTAGAGATGTTTGTTGGAATGCAATAGACCGCCATAATGGGTCAGTTCTCATCCATCACAAAAGTCCACAGCAAAAAATAGAAAGAGACATCAAGGTACTTCTTTTATTCTTTATCCATCAGGGGTATACAAGGTATAGATTCAGTTTGATTGAACCGAAATGCTCCACTTTATTGTATACATCCGAAGTCTTAAGAATAAAAGTGCTAGTGTATGATTCTATTTTTTCTCCAAAAGACATGATGTCAGAAAGAGACTAGGAGTGGCTAGCTAATAGAAAGGCAGTGCAGGAGAGTGATATCTGAATGCAGATGTTACTTAACAGCAGAATGGGCCATAAGGCAAAGCAGTGCATCATGGCATGCTCAAACATATGTCATCACACCAGAGCACGTCTCGAGCCACCCCCAAGCACACCCAATCATGCCCAGAAACCTCCAACAGATCAGCCTCAAAACAACAATGGAGTTACTAGGGTCTATATATAGTAGATGTATTAATACAAAATAATATTTATATATATATATATATATATATATTTATATATATATATATATATATATATAAATACATACAAATGGAAAATGTTCTATGTACATCTAAATAATTGTCATACAATTACCAAATAACACCGCTACACAAGTAGCAAAAATTATCACCATACTGTTACTGACCAAATCAGTATACCAAGGCCAATAATACCACTATACAAAGACCAAATAAAACTGCCACACTATGACCAAGTATCTTAACCACATAGTGACTGCGTACCAGTTGTGATATTGTGTGATGTTTTTCTTTATATTTTCATTGTTACATTGTGTCTATACATTATCTGTTGGGGATCTGTCCACATGCGGGAGGGGAACATTGTTGGTGCAGTCAGTGTCATATACCTGACTGGACCCTGGCAATGCCCCCTGTAGTGAACTGGGCTTTGATCATTTGGCTCTGTTAGCTAGAGGTTGGAGGCACTGGAGACTGTCCAGAGGAAACCGGACACATGTGGGTAGTAGTATTAGTGAGAGTAGAGATATTAGCTGTAGGAGAGTTAGTTATTCTGTGGGATTCAAAGGAGAAGTTGGCTAGGATTCCTGTTTTGATGAGATTCTGGGCCCATGAGTTGGATCTGTGTGAGCTGAAGAAGTAAGAGGCCAGTATCCAAGTTGCGCATGGGAACCTGGAGTCAAGAGACTGGGGAGCTAAGTTAGAGATCCAGCACCTCTGAGAAATTAAGATTTGGACTTATGTATGGACTTTCTTAGAGCAAAGACTTGAGCTGTGGTAAACACCTTAAAGATCTATAAGCAAAGTACCAGTGTTGTGATTATTCTTTGGATGTGAAGTGTGTGTATCCTTGAACATCAATAAATTTGGTTGGTGATGTTCCCCCTTATCTACGCTCACTCTGTTGATTGTGTGTTGGTCACAAGAACCCCCTGACATTTGGTGGCAGCGGTGGGATCAACAGAGCGCAGCACAAAGCAATTGAGTACAGATGCCTGAAGACCAAGGTGCAGATTATGAGCAGAGTGGATGTATACTACCATCAGATGATGGGGAGACAGAAGCAACAGTGGAGGACAAGCGCTAGGTTTATTGGGAGGCTCTGCAGACAGCAAGGAAAGAAGTACCATATTGCTGCATGAGCTAAACAGATATACCAGGAGACCATGGACTGTCTTGGAGAGGTGGCTACACTGGAGGACAATTGCAAGGCCTGAAATCAAGCTCTGACAATGGCGAGAAGGGAACAAGTTATGGTGAGAGCTAAGATAATATACCAAGAGATGATAGATGTGTTTGGGCTAGAGATTACAGTGAATGGTAGCCCCATGATGTGGAACTTGGCCCTCACCCTAGCAGAGCAAGAGGTGCCACATGCATGATATAGACAAACATTGCAGTGTGACAAGGATTGTGCTGCTACAGGTTGTAATAACCAGAGATCTCCTGGGAAAGCTCCATAGTATCATGAGGTGGGTGCTGTGGAATCTGTTGGGAGCATGCAACACAAAATATGGGGAAGAGATAAAGAGAGAGAAGATTCTGTCCATAATGCCGAAGCACACCTGTGGATACTAAAGGCCCAGGAGGGGTCACGAACCCTGCACCTCGTGGTTTCACTTTACCCCAGTAGTGTCACAATCTTGAGGAGCCCAGTTGGGAGATCCTGAGGTCTGAGGTGTGTGAATTCCACGCTGACATGGATGTGACAACTGATGTTCACTCTACAGGAGCGCTGAAGGAGCAAGATGGGGAAAGAGTGAGTTCTGAGAGGAAGGAAGAAATACAGAAAGGTCAGGCCTGGGAAGGAGGACAAGATCATAGACCTAAGGGAGAGAGGTTGTGATGGTGTAACCTGGTACAAATGTGCTTTGTTTTGTTTTATTCTTTCATTGTCACATTCTATCTATGTATTTTCTATTGGGGATCTGTTATGTGTAATGTTATTATTAATATTATTTTAAAGTGCCATTAGTTCCAGGACGCTGTATATCCAAGGGAGGTTACATAAATAACATATGTCAAACAAGTACAATGGTGATGATAAATTACTAACAACTGGTACAAAGGGAGAGGGTACCCTGCCCTCGAAGGCTTGCAATCTACAAGGAGGGAGGAAAATGGGTTTTCAGGTTGTTTTTGAAGCTAGTGAATGTGGAGATGATTGTGTGAGGAGATGATAAGAGGAGAGCAGAGAAGAAGGTCTTGTGAGGAGCTGAGATTGAGTGAGGGGAGGTATCTAGAGATTAAAGCAGAGTTATATGGGGGAGGTGGGACAGGTTATGGAGAGCTTTGTAGGTCATGGTTAGTAATTTGAACTCGATACACTGGGTAATAGGTAGCCAGTGTAGGAATTGACAGAGGGGAGAGGCAGAGGAGGATCAGAGAGAGGTGGATCAGATGGGCAGCCAAGTTGAAGATGGTTTTGAGAGGAGCAAGAGTGCTAGACGGGAGGACACAGAGAAGAATGTTGCAGTAGTCTAGGCGGGAGATGCCAAGGGCTTAGAAAAGCATTTTTGTAGTATCGAAGTTAAGGAATGAGTGAATTTGAGAGATATTTTTCAGGTGGAAGCGGCAGGCAGGACTGAGGGCTTGGATGTGTGGTTTGAAAGACAGAGAGGAGTCAAAGGTTATCACAAAGCAGCGGACTTGCGGGAAAGGTGAGAGTGTGGAGCCATTGACAGTGATAGAGAGACCAGGTGGGGGAAGATTGAGATGATTGAAAGATGATAAATTCAGTTTTCTCCACATTTAGTTTTAGGAGATGGGAAGAGAAGAAGGTAGATATGGACTACAGACAGTCTGTGATAGACCCTGGAGATGCCCCCTGTGGTGACCAGGGCTATGATCATTCAGCTGTGTTAGCTGGAAACAGGACATGTGTGTGTTTGTAATATGGGTGACTGTAGTAGTTGTAGTCCAGTTAGTGAGTTAGTTTTGGGATTAGTTGTGGGATTCAGAGGGGAAAGTGGCCAGGTTCTCTGTTGTGACAAGAACCTGGGGCCATGAGTTTCATCTAGGTGATCTAAAGAAGTAGGAGACTGGTATCCAAGTTGTGCACCCAAACCTAGAACCAATGATACTAAGGAGCTGCGTTGGAGAGCCAGCAACTCTGAGAAATGAAGACTTATATGTGGACTTTCTTAGAGCGAGGAGTTGAGCTACAGTAAACACCTCAAAGGACTATAAGCAGAGTACCAGTATTGTGACTATTCTGTGAATGTTAAACTGAATGCAGGATCCCGCATCTGAATAGATAGATAGGTAAGTCTCCCATTGGATAGGAAGACATGTCCCCCATCCAGTAGATTGATAAATTTTCCAGTAATTCCATAGGTATGCTGATAGGTAAGACTCCAGTTAGATAGGCAGGTTGATAAGACCCCATGTAGATAGATAGACAGGGCCCTCATCTCTCTTCATTCCCCCAACAAGCAACAGGATCCCCTGGATGAGGCCTGGTGCAGGTGAAGTGTTGTTGTGACATCATGATGCCATCAGTGTCAGGACATTCCCATGATGTCATGTAGGTTGCAGACCCAAAGCAGCCTACAATCTAAAGGACTACTTAATGAGACATCACCATGTTTTTTTGTTTTTTTTTTTTTACTGTGCGTGTGTTCCGAGGATGCACAAACCATTAAATAAGCAGCCCGGACCACAGATTTAAGGCACATGTCTGGGACATACCTCCAACTATGTGTAAGCACTTTCTGTATGCCTCTTTAAGAGATACCTATCTGTTTGAGCTTCAGCCTGGGTTTGGAACGGAGCCTCAGGGGTTAATCCAATCCCTGGAGCAGGGTATTTAAACCCATCAGTTTGTTATTTCAGTGCCAGTGATTTGCTTGTGTGTCCTGGCATAAATCTCTGCACATTTTGCTATATAGTTAGGGACGACATGTCAGAAAAGAGGTGCCGCCACGCCAGTTTTAAGGAGCATTAAATAAGTGTATAGCGTGCCTGAATGTATGAACCTGTCATAAATCTGGAGTGTGGTATACCTTTCATAGCATATTTTAGGTGCATAAATTAGCTGCATTGAAATGTGTGGTGCCTGGTGCAAACTGTGCCAAGTTTTGGTCTACAACAGTTCACATATATATAGAATAGGGCTCCAACAGGTTTTTGGTGCAAAATACACCCAAAAAATTTTGAAGCCCAAATCTGATATGTCACCCTAGGTATTTCTCTGTATTTCATTTACTCTCCTGTTTAGTGATTTTGTACTGAATTCTCTACTGGCTTGACCTTAGCTCATCTGACCTTGTTAAATGTTTGTTTTCTGTTTTTCTGTGCCCTGTTTGTCTTTTGAACGTTTTCTGTCTCCTACCTATTTAAGACCAGGGTTTGTTCAGGATAGGTTCTAGTACGGTGTTGCCCTTTTCAGGGCGGTTGCTCTGCTTTAGGCAAGGTGAGCCAGGGAGAGATTAGAGCACTCCAGACACTATGCTTGTGAAGCCCATAGATAATTGCCTAACGTCTCCAATGGTTAAGACAGACATGTCTGATTGAGTAGCACTGGTGCAGTGCAGAGACTGTGTATAACAGTGCCCTTGGAGAAAGATCCAGAAACGTAATAACACTGCGCCTCTCATGTGAAGGCCTACTGAGAATGTATAAAATTGTACCCTTGGCCCAAGGTTCAGAGTAGAGACTGGGTATCAATGTGCCCTTGCCCTTGTGGATGTCGCGCCCTCATACCACCCTCATGGATTCTGTTTCTAGCAGTATGAGCAGACACATGGATAATAGTGGCTTGCTGGAGGTCATTTTGCAGGGCTCTGGCACTGCTCCTCCTGTTCCTCCTTACACAAAGGAGATAGCTTTCCTGCTGCTCGGTTATTTCCCTCCAATGATCCCCTGCACATCTCCTCTGTGAATTGGTATCTGCTCCATGATCTGGACACTGTGCTGACTGACACAGCTAACTTTCTTGCCAGAACTCGCATTGATGTGCCATCCTGAATGAGCTGCAGTACCTGAGAAACTTCTGTGGGTTGTAGACACCGATTTATGCTCCCTCTAGGGGTGAGAGCAATGACAAAATGCAAAAGTGACCAAAACAACAGTCAAAATATGATAACAGAGAAATAGTCTGTTGTCTGCACAAGCACTAGCTGTTGAAGCGATTTGCGTTGGTATCGAGATCGATCGATAGTCGATAGGGGGGTCGGCGGCTTTCGGAATAATGGTTTTTCGATAGTGGCATAGATTATGAGCGATTACCATTAAAGTCTATGGGAGGCACAAAACACCTTCATTATTACACCAAACAAGGCTGGGAGAAAGCTGAAATTAACACTCACAAACATTCAAAATGGATACGTGCTACATCTTAGGCAACACACTTTGGTTATAAAAGTCACAGAAAAAAAAGTACACAGACCATTCACTATCCTGTCTTGTACCACAGCCTGACCCTTTAAACCTGCATCACCCACAAATTAAAAAGCGCCAGATGGCAAGGTTATGATTTGAACATCATCTGACTTGAACTGGGACATTGAATATTCCCTGTCCTGGAACGCACGCATTGGAGCCCCAACCTGGCATGACCCCCAGATTTAAAAAGTGCGCAAAAAGGAGTTACTTTAACCACCATTTTAGTTGAACTGGACACTAAACTATATCTGTCCCTGTACCGCAGAATGACATTAAAACTGTCTGACCCACAGTTTAAAAAGTGCCCGGAAAAAGGAGTCTTTCAACCACCTTTTTTGTTTCACTGGACATTGACTATACCTGTCCTGGGCCCACAGCATGAGCCCAAAACCTGCATGAACCCCCAAATTTAAAATAGTTGCCGGAGAAAGGAGACTTTCAACAACCATTTTAGTTTCATGGACATTGGACTTTCACATGTCCTGGGGCCACAGCATGAGCCCTAACCTGCATGACCCCACACATTTAAAGTGCTGGAAAAGGAGTCTTCTCACCACACATTTTAGTTTCAATGGGACATTAGACTATACCTGTTTGGGCAACAGCATGCAGCCCCAAACCTGCATGACCCCCAACATTTAAAAAGTGCCGGGAAAGGAGCTTTCAACCACCATTTTGTTTCACTGGACATGACTATACCTGTCCTGGGCCACAGCTTGAGCCCCAAACCTCGGAATGACCCCCCACATTTAAAAAGGCCTGAAAAAGGAGTCTTTTCAACACCTCTATTTTAGATTTACAACTGGAACATTGACTATAACCTGTCCTGGGCCACAGCATGAGCCCCAAAACCTGCATGGACCCCCACATTTAAAAAGTGCTGGAAAATGGGAGTCTTCTTTCAAACCACCATTTTAGTTCACTGGACATTGACTATACATGTACCTGGGCCACAGCATGAGCCCATAAACCTGCATGACCCCAACATTTAAAAAGTTGCCGGAAAAAAAGGAGTCTTTCAACCACCATTTTAAAAGTTGAACTGGACATTGACTATTACCTGTCCTGGGCAACAGTATTGACCTAGGGCCGGAGTTTACAGTGGGTGCGGTGAAAGTCCAGGCTGGCGTCCGTCATCTATTAACACGCAGGTGTTAAAATGCCTGATGACGCGAGCAACGAAAACTAGTAGTGCTGAAGCAGTGTGCGGAAGAGGAAGTGTGAGAATCCTGCCTTCCTTGTACACCAGTCAATACCTGTTAGCCGCTTGCACCTCAGTGATGAGTGTGGACCAATTGAGCTTCACTTGGAAATACTGGTTGGTTATCGCTCCGTTACACCCAGGTGCCCTTTATGCTTGGCATTCTTTTTCTCATTTTACTCAAAACGTGCTGGAGGAAAATGGTCTCTGTACTTTGTTCTCTGTCTGTGCTCCATACTCCATGTTATATGAATAAAACCTACAATCTGGCTCAAGCTTTTCCTGTACCTCCCTTGTACAAATTCAGAGGAAATTTTTTTAAACAGCTATTTTGTACATGAAAGGGTTTTATAGTACTTTAATTCTAGAAAACAATTTTTAAAATCAGGATGAGAATCCCCCACCTTGTCTTTGTTTCTCTTTTTTTTGCATGTATTAAAGGGGTTGTCTCCAATAAAGGGATTGATAGATATGGTTAAAGATCTTGCAAAAACAAGTCATTTTGCAAATATGTGTCCAATTATCAGTGTCTACCTTTTCTGTTTCTGACGACAGCAGCACATCACCCGTGAGCCCACTCTTGACAATTGTGAAATGAAACAATTGTCTGTTAGAAAAACATTTTTTAGAATTGGACCTGTAGTATTGCTGCTTGGTCACAGCATAAATGACCCCCAAAAAATTCAAAGCATGACCCTGAGCCACTTTGGTCAATTGTGAAGAACAAAAATGTCTGTTAGATAGAACACAACATTTTTTAGAATAGGACAGGTTGGTATAGCTGCACTGTCATAGCAAAATGCCCCCATAATTCAATAGCATGTCCCGTGAGCCACTGTGGTCAATTGTGTAAGAACAAATGTCTGTTTAGAAACAACATTTTTTAGAATAGGACCTTTTGTATAGCTGCATGTATCTGGCAAAATGCCCACAAAAATTCAAAGCCATGACTTGAGCCAACTTTGGTCAATTGTGAAGAACAAATGTCTTGTTTGAAAACAACATTTTTGTTTTTTTATTAGGATCTGTAGTATTGCTGCATCTTCCAAAGCAGCATGGACCCCAAAAAAATTATTAAAATGACTTTCTAGCCCACTGATTTAAAATTGTGAGGGAGTAATGGCACTTAGAAGCTACATTTACTATCACAAAGGACAATAAATTTTAGCTGTATCTCTCTTTGCAAAAACTTGAAACAAAAAAATCTATAATATGACTTCTCAGCACTATTAAAAATTGTGAGGGAGAATGCCACTTAGAAGTCACATTTCTGTTCACAATGGACCCTTGATTATTGCTGTATCTCACAAGCACAGGACCTCCAAAACCTTGACAAATGCGAAAAAATTCTTATGATAAAGTGAGTAAATGGGGAATACGGTGTTTGTCATGAAACATTGCTGTCTTTTACAGTCTCCTCATCAGCAAAACCATTCAAAATGAACTGTTGGGAGGAAATGAGCATAAAAATTGCAGTAAAGGAAATGATCATTTAATAAAAAAAGTTTTCAAGTGGGGACCATTTCTGTTTGAAAAGGGAATGTTGAAGTAGACCGGGCAACTAATCGGTGACCTCGGTCAATTGGGGCACTACATCATACAGAGATCTCTTGCATGATTCATCTTTGATTGAAAGTCAAACGATCCACTTATCTGTGAAAAGCCGGATGCGTGTTTGCTCTGTAATGACTCCTCCAGCTGTGCTTGAAGGTCCGCTCAGATATGACGCTGGCTGTTGGGCAGGACCAACTCTCTTATGGCGTGATGACGAAGCAGCCCGGGCCATGCGTCCATTGTGGAATACAAGAAGTCTATTGGGTCGGACCACCATGCAAAAAACATCGGGTTGAGACGCAGATTAGTCGAGCACCATGTTTTAAGCTGATCATCTGTGTGTTGGATGTGTGCCCTGCATTGCAGCGTTGGTGAGGTGGTAAACAATGTATTGCCAGAGGTCACCACCATGTCGCTTCTGCCACCTTTGCCTGCTGTCTGCCGCTACGGCCTATACTTGGACACTCTACTGCTGTCACGTCGATGATGTTGTTCCCACCGGGACATTTGGGGAACGTGAAGCAGACGCACAGTTGTCCTGTCTCCAGTTGAATCAATCAGCAAGGTCGCCATTTTCATGCATTTTACTCTCTCTTTGGGTGGGGGTGAAGGAAAGTGCTGATTTTTGTTTTTTGTACCGGGGATTCCAGGAGGGTGGCCCCCAACCACAGAACATGTTGTTTCATTTTTTGATGGCCTTAATGCGAGGAATCATGTTGAGGAAATGGAGCATCCAAGCACATCATTGAGAGATGGAGCCTTGATTTCCAAAGGCCTCTGGGTCGAGGGGCCCTAGCAAAACTGGATCTTCCTATCTTCCTCCTCCGCCTTCACAAAGTCGCGCCAACCTCTTTCAAGGGCAGGACGATCCGGGTAAGGTAAACATCGGTGTCTAGGAATACCTCCTCCTCCTCACCCCCTACGCTGGCCTCCGGAACACAGCTTCAACACAAGCCCTGGCTTGCCTGAGAATGATGCACCCTGAGAGTGATTGCGACACCTAGTGCACTTGATCTGGACCACGGAACAATGCTATTGAAGACCGATGAAATGTGAAATGTCGGGCCTTGTGGATTTGACGGAGAGAAGGCTCCACGTGGTCCGCATCTGTGGGGGTGGGGGGGGAGGGGGGGGGGGTCCGTCTCCTCCTCCGTCGCATGGCGGGACCTGTTCGTTTCAGAAGTGTCCAAGATCGTTACCAGAACTAGATCACCACAATGCTCCATGCTTGACAAGGGCATTGTCACGCAACTGGACCATTTTGGTGGCTTTCTTCAAAAACTGGGCAAGGAATGGTGCAGGAGGCTCTTTCACCTGGCCTCACTCTCGGTGGCTCAACACACCGAGGTCTAGTACCGCTGCTGTAACAGGAAGCGGTGTGTGTCACTTCGTACTGCGTATTGGCATTGCGACTGCTGCCACAATCGCTGGAGCAGTGGGAGGTGGAATTTCAGCGTAGGAAGCCACCGTTCAACAATGAGACGGTTGACGGGGATGAGGCCGGCTGACGACTTGCAAAGCCAGCCAGCGGGAAGTAGCAGGGTGCGAATGGCGGAAGTGCGAATACCAGACTCGAGCCTTCTTCAGCAGGCAGTCGCAGACCCGGGTAGCTCTTTAGATTTTTCTGGAGACAGGTTCATGACATGTGCCAGGGCAAGGGATTTGTGCTCCAGGCCTACCGATTTCTTAAGGGCGGCAGCAGATTTCCCGTTTATCGCACACCACCTTGCCTGGCAAAGGTTATTGTCACCCAGCCATGCGGGCTCGGTTCTCGTTGATTAGAGCGTCCAAAGCTCCCTGGACCTGTGTGTGGACGGTCTCAAGGCAGTTTTAATTTCAACACGGGCCTGGTCGTCTCTGGGCACGTGATGCCACCAGAGGACCTTGGGGAATGAGCCGATGCACCATCCCTGCGGTTTTGAAGAGGTGCGCCGAGCTGAGGCACACCGTTTCACCCCCAGGAGACATCCACCCCAGCTCACCCAGTGAGCTGTCACAGAGATATAGTGGCCTTGGCCGTGCTTACTAGTCCATGTGGTCGGTGGTGAGATGGACTTTTCCGGGACACAGATGCAGACAACGGCTTGAAATTTTAGATGACACCGTGGCAGGCCAGGGCAAGGGAAGGCTTTTCTGGCAAAGAAATGCCTGCTCGTGAGTGTGCATATGGTATTGGGGGCCAGGCGAGGGCCATGGAAGTGGCGGAACCCATCTGTGTCCCATCAGACGGAAAGGCAACATTTCCAAGGCCAAAAAAGCCTGGCAATGCTCGCATTCTGGCTTTTGGCTTTGGGATGGTTTGGGTTAAAGTTGTTTCTTCTGTTCCCCCAACCTGGAAGAACAGGAAGGCTGGCTGCCTAGATGGCCGCTGTTTACGGCGTGCAGTCGTCAAAAACTGGGAAGGAGAAGGGGTAGGATGGGTCTACTGGTGGTGCTGGTTGTACTCGGGCGACGGTTGGTGGCTGACATGAGGGAGGCTGATCCCTGATCATGACTCTGACGAGACCATGGCAGTGAGGAATCGCTGGGTGTGGTGGAGGAGGAGGAGGCGGAGACAGAGGTGTGAACAGTCGGTTGGTGGACGGCCGTCGGTTGGCCTTTTTTGGCCATGTGTTCCATCCAATTTCAAAACTCTTGCCATTCGCTGCATGTGACTAGACAATGTGGTGGTGGCTTAACCACTTAAGGTTCCTTGCCTCTTACTTATGCGTGTACGGCAAAGGCGGCATTATGGACATCGCTGGGTGAATCAGAGGCTTGCTCAAAGAAGGCCCAGGCTTGAGAGGTCTGGACTTTTTGACGGCGATTATCTCGAGGGAGCGGGGTTTGCGCTGACCGTGGCTGGCGAATCATATCAGAGGACTTCTGCGACCGCCCTCTCCCTTTTTGTGGCGGGAACCCGTATTGGACAATACCCATCGTCTTTCTCACTCGTCCACTGATGAAGCTGCTAGCAAGCAAATTCTGCGGAAATGACCAGGATGGTATCCGCAATGTCGTCATCATCATATCTGCAAAAAAGGGTGGACTTGGGGCGTCCGGACTTTCTTGCATCCCAGGAAGCTGCGGGGCTACAAGCAAGGGGCGACTGCAAGGCGTTCGGCCGGACCGCCCGTGATTTTTGCCGATTGACCCGGCTTCCTTCACTACTCTGATTTGGCATCAGTAAACTGGGCGTCAGAGATGACCAAATCATCCTCTTGATCTTTTAACATGCCTTCTGACCCCAACAGCATTATATTTTGTCATCAAAGAGGTCTTCAAGACACATGGATTATCCACAGTGGGGGTAACGAGGTTGAACATTTGGGCTTGCTTCATGTGGACGGACTGTGATGTGCTGATGATGGGACATTTTTGTGGCCATGTGAATGGAGGGGACGAGGTGGTAAGACTGTAGATGAGGTTGAATTAACCAATGAAGGACAGATTGGCGAACGATGTTCGTTACTTAGATTCACAGGGCCTATGTCCCCAGCGGATGCACTGGGACTGGGGTCACTGCAAAAAATTGACGATCCGCTGGCATGAGTGGCTCTTGGCGCCAGCTCTGGAAAGGAGACCTTCTCTCGTACCTCTACCTCCATGTGCTACCCCCCTCTTTGCTCGGCTTACCTCCTGCATTTCGGCTCCATGTCCAGAAATATACAAAATTTGAGAAGGTAGGTAATAGTTTAGGAAAGTCTTCTTATATAAAGACGGCAAATCACAGTATTCCTCAAATCCCTCTAATCAAAACAAAATTGCTGGATTCATAATTAACTGCAAGGTGTCTTTCAACAAATATGGGACTGGGCAAAGTCCAAAAAAACAAGTATCTGTTATGTTTTGGTATAAATAAATGGTAATTTTTTGCCACCTTTTCAATTTCCACCTGTGTGTGTATAGAATTGCTGTTTTAAGATTTTTCGTAGGCTGCTGCGTAATGAACAGTACTGGGTGCGGCAAAGTCAAAAAAAACACGTATACTGTTATGTGTTGATATAATTAACGGTTTTTTCTTGCACCTTTCAATTCAACCTGTGGTGGAATTTAGATTGCTTGTTTTAAGATTTACGTTAATGCTGACGTCAATGAACAGTTAATGGAGTGCGCAAAATGTCAAAAAAACACGTAACTGTTATGTATTTGATATAATAAACTGTATCTTTTTGCACTTTTCAATTCACCTGTGGTGAATATAGAATTTGCTGTTTTAGATTTTCGTAGAATGCTGCGTCTATGAAACAGTACTGGGTGCGCAAAATGTCAAAAAACACGTAACTGTTATGTTTGAGATAAATAAACGGTATTTTTATGCCCTTTCAAAATTCACCTGTGGTGGGAATATAGAATTGCTTGTTTTAGATGTACGTAGATGCTTGAGTCCAATCGAACAGTTATGGGTGCGCAAAAAAAGTCAAACAAAATCACGTAACTGTTATGTTTTGATATAATAAACGTATTTTTTGCCACCTTTCAATTCAACTGTGGTGAATATAGAATTGCTGTTTTCAAGATTACGTAGATGCATGCGTCAATGTACTGTTACTGGGTTGCGCAAAAGTCAAAAACACGTAACTGTTATGTTTTGATATAATATAACTGTATCTCTTTTGCCACCCTTTTCAATTCACCTGTGGTGAATATAGAATTGCTGTTTTAAGATTTACGTTAGATGCTGCAGTCCAATGAACAGTACTGCGGTGCGCAAAAAGTCAAAAAAACACGTAACTGTTATGTTTGGATATAATAAACTGTTATTTTTTGCAACCTTTCAATTCACCTGGGTGAATGTTGAATTGCTGTTTAAGATTTTACGTAATGATGCTGCGTACAAGGTACCATGTACGGGTAGTTGCGACAAAAAAAGTCAAAAAACACGTAACTGTTATGTTTGATTTTAATCAACGGGGTATTTTTTGCACCTTTCAATTCAGCTGTGTGAATATAGAAATTGCTGTTTTAAGATTTACGTAGATGCTGCGGTCAATGAACAGTTTACTGGGATGCGCAAAGTCAAAAACACGTAAACTGTAATGTTTAGATATTATAAATTAAAAATAAACAAACAAAAAAAAAAACAATTGCTATTTTTGCACCTTTCAATTCACCTTGTGAGTGAATATAGAATTGCTGTTTTAAGATTTTCGTTAGTATGCTTGCGTCAATGAAACAAGTACTGGGTGCGCAAAGTCAAAAAAAAACAAGTAACTGTTTTGTTCTTGATTAATAAAACTGTATTTTTTGCACCTTTTCATTTCTGTGGTGAATTTAGAATTGCTGTTTTTATGATTTACGTAGATTGCTGGCGTCAATGACAGTAACTGGGTGCGCATAAAGTCAAAAAACACGTAACTTTATGTGTTGATATAATAAACGGTATTTTTTGCACCTTTTCAATTCAACCTGTGGTGAATATAGAATTGGTGTTTTAAGCATTTACGTAGATGCTGCGTCAATCGAAAAAGTAATGGACGGTGCGCAAAAGTCCAAAAAACAGTAATGTTATTGTTTTGATATAAATAAATGATTTTTTGCACCTTTCAATTCACCTGTGGTGAATATGAAATGCTGTTTTAAGATTTACGTAGATGCTGACCGTCAATGAACAGTTACTGGGTGCGCAAAAGTCAAAAAACACGTAAAACTGTTATGTTTTGATATAATAAACGGTATTTTTTGCACCTTTTCTAATTCACCTGTGGTGAATTTGATTTGCTTGGTGTTTTTAGATATTACGTAGATGCTGCGTCAATGACAGTACTGGGTGCGCAAAAGTCAAAAAACACGTAAACTGTTATGTTTTGTTATAATAAATGGTATTTTTTGCAACCTGTCAAGTTCACCTGTGGTGAATATTAGAATTGCTGTTTTTAGTTTTAATAGATGCTGCGTAAATATGAACAGTACTGGTGCGGCAAAAGTCTAAAAACACGTAACTGTTTTGTTTTGATATCAATATATGGTATTTTTTGCACATTTCAAAATTCACCTGTGGTGAATATAGTATTGCTGTTTAAGATTTTCGTAGGATGCTGACGTCAACTGAACAGTACTGGGTGCGCAAAAAGTCAAATAACATAAACTGTGATCGTTTTCGTACGATACACGGTATTTTTGGCAACAACACCAACCTGTGCTGACTACAAGATTGCTGATGTAATTTAAGTGCAAGGTTGGATTTTCAAAACAGTCACAAAAATTAAAGGATGAACAATATCTGAAAATGTATACTGATAAAAAGTGGGAGTTTTGCAGCTACAAAGAGACTGCAGTTAACTAGAAAAATTATGTTTATCCAATACAAGTTAGGCCTGCCCAAATATCCAGGAAAAAATATTTAATAGCAAAAACTGTTAATAATAAAGATATTTCACTACAATGTCTTCATAAGTATTGGTTGAACTTTATCCAGTATTCTTTATAGATAGAGCTTGTCTGTGTTCACCCGCGGGCCACCCACCCCCCCCCCCCCCCCCCCCACCGCCCCCCCCCCCACGCTCCCACCGCCGGTGAATTTACGCGGTAGATGCTGCTTTTAAACTTCTCTAGACTAACTACATAAATCTTCAGAATCACTCTTAATATAACTATTTGGCACGGTCACAGTCTAATAGTAGAGGTTTCTCTGTGCAGAAAATAGACTATTTTAGCTGAGCTGTTGGCCACAGAAAGAGCGCAGGTTCCTTTCCCTATGAGACGCTGAGAGAACACTGAGGCTGAAACAGAAAACGTGTTCTATGTAAAACGTGGCCATGTGATTTTTCCAGCACCAATCGCAACCTTACACATCCCAGTCATGACTTTGCACACAACATGTCCCCCTGCTCCTATTCTGTAATCTGATTTGCTGGCCGCCAAAATTAAGAAGCGCCTGAAAAAGGGCGCGATTCTTATAGATGATGCTCAGATATTAACCTTAATTTATCGCTCATGATCTGGAAATTCGATCACCCATAAAACCTTGCCGATTTCAACATTTGTGATAAAAATCGCTCAACACTAGTCAGCACCTGCAGAACCACTCACTCCTTTATAGAGGTTGTCTTGCTAATTACTTATTTCCACTTGTTGCCTTTTCCATTTGCACAACAGAAGGAGAAATTTATTCACAATTAATGTTGATTCATAACTAGACAGGAAATATTAAATATAGCCTATTCTCATCCATTTTGGCTGTAGCTTTGGTAACTTTTGCATATATATTACAGTTATAGCTATAACACAACTGTTGTATTTCTGGCTGTAAGTGTTGGGGAGATGAAGTAAGTCCTACACTGTTCTGAAAAAAAACTTTTGGAAAAACCTGAATAATATCCTGACTGAAAACCGAGTAGAATTACTTCAAAATCAGTTGCTTTTTCTGTACAAATTCTGATTCGAAATCCTGCAGTGTTTTGGCCTTTGCCATGTGGAGGCAGCCCTAGGCTGCGTTCCTACGGCAAGGGACAGATACCGGCCGGTTTTGCGGCAGTCCCCACGGCCGTGGGTGGGGGGAGGGGTGGCTTTTCTCTGCGATGAGCGGAGAACAGCCCTCCCCCCTCCCATTGAGGTGTTTATATTCTGTCCGGAAACCGGACAGAAGAATGAACATGCTCAATGTTTTTTGAGCGGACAGCGGGCGGCAAAACCGCCCGACGGAAAACCCGTGTAGTGGGGACTGCTGCACGGGTTTTCCATAGAGCACAATTGTGCTAATTTTCGGCCGGTTTTTCAGGCGGTCTGAAAAACCGCAAACTGGCTGAAAAACCGGCCGAAAACCTTTGCCGTGGGGACATGCCCTTATAAGTATGAGAGACAATTTCAGCAGCTTCTGGAATTATTACCATACAGTGGGATTGCAATAAAACAATGGTTCTCTCTTTCTACTTAAAAATCTAATCAATACTTGTTAGCACTCATTGTTTGTGACTTTAGCGTCTTATATGAGCTCTGCACTGAGGAAATAAAAGCAATGTAAGAAAAGCAGCAGACAGAACCATTTATTATAAAATACATCAGCACACTAGGTTCACATAAGGTAATAGTGTTGTGACTGCATAATTATAGTACCAGGAAAATGCTGCAAAAAATCACATTAATTACAGGAACTCTTTATCTTCAATTATGAAGCCACATAAATATCTATTATTTATGTTTTTCCTTTCTTTTTAAAACATCTGTCATTTTTCAAGTGATAATGAGTGAAGTATTTAATTAGTCTCTCACCTAATTTAAATTAGTTTAATGCTTCTGGTTTTAATTAGTCTAAATCTAAAACTCATTCTGGTCCAAGGGCCACACTGTGATATTGAACTACTCTAAAGAGCTGCAGTAAAAATGAAAATAATATTACCATCTGAGACATTTACAGCACATCAAGAGTATGTGTCATACATGTCTGATAGGTACAAATTCCACTTTCAGGATTTTCACTTATTAGGGAAGATTTCATCACAGAAGATGAGACTGTGCAATCAAGTGGCTCACTTTGTTGCAGAATATAAGTGTTTATATATATATATATATAGTTAAAGCCTAGCAGTTCATAACTCCCATAAAGTACAATAGAGATAGCCACATACAGTGGGTTGTAAAATTATTCATACACCTTAAAATGTTAGTCACAAACTTAAATGTTTAAAACATTTTATTGATATTTTATGTGAGCAACACAAAATAGCAGGTATTTGTGAAGTGTAAAGAAAATCATATGTGCTTTTTCAGTTTTTTAATTTGCAAAACTTTGAAAAGTGTGGCGTGCATACGTATTCAGCTTCCTGTACTCTGATAGCCCCTAAATAAAATCCAGTGTGACCAATTCCCTTTATAAGACACTTTATTAGTAAATAGAGTACACCTGTATCTAATTTATCTTCAGTATAACATCAGCTGTTTTGTGAAGACCTCAAATTTGTTTGAAAATATGAGTGAACAAACAGCACAATGGAAACCAAAAACCAAGGAACACACCAGACAGCTCAGGCATAAAGTTGTGCCAAAGTGTATTGCAGGGTTAGGTTTAAAAAAAAATAACCCAAACTCTGAACATCTCATAGAGCACTGTTCAATACATCATCCCTAATTGTAAGGAGTATGGTACAACTTCTAACCTACCATGACAGGCTGTACACCCAAACTAACAGTCCAAAGAAGGATAGCACTAATTAGAGAAGACACCAAAAGACCTAGAGTCACTCTAAAGGAGCTGCAGAGAACCACAGCTCAGGTAGGAGAATATATATAGTATATAAGGATTATTCAGTCACTATATGGTGGTATTAGGAGGTCATATTCTGGCAGTATTATCTGGTTCCAATGTAGTAGCATTATTGGTAATATTGGTCTTGGTTTAAAATATGTATATTAAGTTTCAAGAATATTGACAAATACAACTGAATGTATGAACATAGAACATGTTAGCTTGTACAATTGTAGTACAGGAAGTTTTGATTATACATTCTGTGTTGTCCGTTATTCCAGGAATGAACATTTACAGACAAAGTAAATATCTTAGATCTATTAATTTCCACAATTCTCATCTGTTTCTAGAAAACCAACATGCTGTAATATAGAAACATGAAACCTGTTTTCTTTTAAAAAACAAAACAATAAAAATATAAACCAATCTGGGTTAGAACTGAAAAAAGCCACATCCACCAGACTTGACATATGAATCAGAAGGTCTTAAGATACAGACTCTCCTGCCATGTATTCTTAATTCATACAGGGTCATAATGCACGTTTGTAAGTGCTTTAGGGAAAAAAAAAAAGAACAATAGTGTGACATGTATTACTTGCTTCCCTGCGCTTGCTTTTTAAGACCTCAGCAGGGTTCCCGTCCGTTCGGTTTCTAAGTACCAAAAAGGTAGTATGAGAGATTTGATTTCCTTATCATTCAAAATATTTTTAGCCAAGGGCTTCCATTTTGTAAAGAAACCTTTGGTTAAGGCTGATTTAGAGGATTCCTTTTCTATCCTCTCAATATTAAGAGTTTTTGACCAGTATCCATACCTCCCCAACTCCTGGAGCAATGTTCTCCAACCATTTATTTAAAAGGCATCTCTTTGCAGCCCAAAAAAATATATGCAGATGTTTAGTTAGATCAGAAAGATCGTGGAAAAGAAAAGAATTGGGTGAAAATGGCCAGGTAATTTCCCACATTCGCTCTAATATAGTGTTCAACGTTTTCCAGAACGATTGTGAGTCAGGGCAGGACTACATACCATGTGCCAATTCTGTTTTTGGCAACTGGCATTTGGGCCAGACAGTCTGGTGGATAAAGCGGAAGTAAGTTTCCTGCCATTTTTCACTAATAACTGCTTTACATACGCAAATCCACCCTCCTGGTACAGTTCACGCGATATTGGAGTTTGGAAAATCAGTCTCACACTTAGAGAAGTTTGGTCCCCCCCCCCTTTGATTTTCTGGTTCTCTCAACTTAGCATACAGCATAGAAAGAGGGTGACGGCTGGAACTTGTTCCAATAATCTCGTAAAATAAGTTAGAAGGGAATTCCTGATCTAATCTTACCACCCTGGATCCTGCAAAACGAATTACTTAATTATAAGTGAGAAAGTGGGAATCCAGGAGCTGGCGTTTTTTGGTTAGTGAAAAGTATTTATTATTCGAGCTATTGAACTATGTTTTCCAGGCCTGTTTATTTGCAACTGAGAAGGTGCTTCTTTCCCAGGCCTTGCTTAAACTCAGGGTGGCCAATCAAGGGCATATATTTGCTAAGTAGGTCTGGAAGCTTGAATAGCGTGTGACAGATATTCCAGGTGGCAATGGTGTCCCGCAGTAGGATGCAGAACCTAACTTCGGATGGGATATAAGTGACGCTTGTATATAAAAGGGCTGAGAAATTCCAAGGAGTGAGAAGCATAATAAGATGCATGTTTGATCCAATCCAGATAATGTCTGAGATTACATGGTAGATTATACCTCCTGATGTCTGACAAATTTATTCCACCAGACCTCCTGGGGATCATGAGTTTTGTTAAAGCAATCCTAGGACTTTTGTTAGCCTAGATAAATCTTGATATCGGGTCTGAATTATTCCAATATCAGAATGTATTAAAAGCAAGGGTATCATCTGGAAAGGGTATGGAAGTTTAGGACAGCTCATCATGCGTATCAAGATAAGAGGGGGGTAATTTAAAGAGTAAATTGATTCCAGGGATTTACCTATATAAATTCCTAGATATTTAACTGAGATTTTAGCTATCATTATTGGAGTGTTCAGGTGACCTAGTGATAGTGGTTTAGCTTTGGGGGAGATACTCAAAATTTCTGATTTTGTGCCTTCAAAAGGTAGAAGAAACATTAAGGAATCTGGCTAGAGGTTCAATTGCTAGGCTGAAAAGGTAGGGCTAAAAAGGGCACCCCTGTCTGGTGCCGCGCAATAGAGGAAAAGGCTTAGATATAAAGCCTGAGAGGCAAACCCTCGCTTTGGGATTACAGTATAATGAACTTAAAAATGTGCGATATGGCCCTGTGAGACCTTTCTTGTCCAATACCATATTAAACCAGCCCCAATCTACACTATCAAATGCCTTCTCGGTATCATTCATAACTAAAGCTGAGGAGGCATGCGTCGAGGATACGTAATCCTGTTCTAATATTGGCTACTGCCAACCGCCCCTAGACAAATCCTACTTGATGAGTGCCAATTAGCTTGGTAATAAATGGGGCCAGACGATCCGCCATGATTTTTGCAAGGAGCTTAAGATCTACGTTAATCAAAGAAATTAGGTAATAAGAGGATGCCAGAGATGGGTCTTTCCCTGATTTTGGAATCATCTTAATATCAGCTGTGTTCATTAATTTTGTTATCGGGTTACATGTCATGTAAGAATTAAACAGGTTAAGTATAGTGGGCATTACTTGGGATTTCAATGCCTTAAAGAATTTCCCAGTAAAGCCATCTGGGCCTGGGGCTTTATGAGCTTTTAGGACCACATGTATGAAAATAGTCTAAAACTCCATAGCAACCAATCAGAGCTTCCCTTTCATTTCATATCGTGCTCGGGAAATATGAAAAGGGCGCTCTGATTGGTTGCTATTTGCAACAAAGTGAGTTTTAGACCTAGACAGTTTTCATACATGTGGCCCTTAGTTTTGTGATTTCCATCTCGATCTCCAGGGTCGTAATGGAGGAACCCAGGATCAACACTTCCTCCTCCGAGGGGCCTGGAATCTCTATCCCTTTCATCAATGTGTTCATCAGAAAACAACTTTTGATAAAAGGAGCAAAGTATTTCGGTAACCTCTGCACTCCCAGTTTTGGGGACTTCTTCTCAGTATAGGAAGGTAGCTAGGGGATGAGAGCCCTTATTGAATTTTGCCAATAGTTTTTCTGGTTTATTTCCATAGCGGTATAATTTGGCTTCTACTATTTTGTTAAAAGTTCTTTCTTCTCTAACCAGGACTTTTAGATTTGTTTGGCCAATTTCTATGTGCTCTTGTTTTCAGAAGAGGTGACAGAAACAAAAGCATTATAGGTCATATGCAGCTCTTTGCCTCATGAGTTGATTTTGTTAGAAAGCTGTTTCTTAAACCTGGAAACATATGTGACTGATTGATCTCTCAAGACTACTTTGGCGGTATCCCAGTATATTTGTGGGGAGTCTTGGTGAATTTCATTAAATGAATGAAATTCCTGCCACCAACTTTGAAGAGTCACGATGGTGTATGGTTGAACAGTGTGAGAGTGACAGGAAATTGGTCCGATATAACCAAATCTCCAATCTGTACCTCCTCCACCCTTGAGAGAAGACCACGTGAGATAAACACATAGGGCGGCATGTATGAAATTTGGCGTGTAAATGTAAATTTCATACGCATAATAAAAGCCTAGAATGTGTCTGATTTATGAACCTGTTCTACAGCGGGTCATAAATAAGGCGCATTCTAGCACTTGTACGTCGTTTCTGGCTCAGGTAAACCACTTTGAAAGTGGTATACCTGTTCCAGCAGTAATGCGCCTAGAAATCCCGTAGCGAAGCTATAAATATGTATCTTCGCTATGGTTCTAGTTCGCCCTGCCTCCCGCACGCCCTCTGAAATCAGGCGCTTTACAAAGAGCCGCGGATACTATGTAATGCGTGTGGTAATGGTGTGCGGGACTTTTAAAAATGTAGTGAATGGGACTGCGCTGGACATCGGACTGAAAAGACGCCAGATATCTGGCGCAGCCCCCGTTCATACATGACGCCCATAATCTATTCTTGACCAGGCATTGTGTGTATGGAAAAAATATGAAAGCTCTCTTCCTTCTGGGTTAAATAATCACCAGATATCGCAAATGTTTAAGTTCTCTGCTAATTTGGCTAGGAATGAATCCTATCTCATACATAAATTTGACTTGCAACTATTTAGCAAATTTTAAGTTTTATTATTTTTAGTATTTTGTAAATACTATTTTGGCTTTAAACATTCCCTAAATCCTTCTGGACATGCTCTCAATACCAAAATCTGTTTCTACACATTCCTGATGGTAGTGCATACTGGTCAACTCATTTAGGTCCGAATACAGATTTTTCTTCAACCCTACCCACAAATGTTCAATTGAGTTGAGGTCTGTGGACTGTGGAGGCCAATCTAACAACTCTATTTCATCATCATTGAACCATTTCTTTGCAATCTTGACACATGCTTTGAGTCATTGTCCTACTTGAACACTTTGTCATCCTTCTCATACCCATAGTACTCGATGTAAATCATCTTGTAGGATACTCACACATAGCTCAGAGTTGAAACCATGATAACTTATGGTCAAGTAACCAATACCTTTGGCTATGATACAATGTCCTATCAATGGGCTTCCTACACTGAACTTGACAGTTCCTTCAATTTCTCATTCCACTATACCAGTGGTCTGCAAAGTGCGGCTCTCCAGCTGTTGGGAAACTACAACTCCCTTCATGCCCACTAAGTGCTGGAGAGTCGCACTTTGAGGTCCAATGCACTAGCCCCCTTATCCCTTGTGTATTCCAGACCCATTTGCCCCAATCAATGCCCAGGCTATTGACTTTTGCCTCATTGCACCAAATCACCCATTTCCAATTATCCACTGTCTACTTTTCATACTTTTTTGCAGATTTAAGCCAATGCTTCTTAAGAAGATATTGAAGTTCTGGCTTCTTCACCTTTCTTCGGGCCACCATTCCAGACTTGTGTAATGCGCGTCGTACAGTGCTTGCATGGACGTCTATAGTTTTACTAGTGTGACGCATACAAGCCACCTCCACTGCCACATTTATCGTGCCAGAACTGATCTTGTGATGAGCTGACTTGTTGACGTCAATATTTTTCCTTGGTGTCCACCTCTAGGCTTCTGAATGGATGGACTTCATTTTGCCTTTTTGCAACGGTTATTGCACTTATATGATGTAGTTTGGCAATTTTCTTGGCCAACAGACCATGATTGATGAGCTGGATGATCCTTTTCTTAGGAGATCTACCTAATAACAAACAGAGCTATTAGGAAATTTGAAGTTGTAATTTGAAGTATACAAGAAGAAAAAGATTGTTCCACCATCAGTAGCAAAACAGTAATAATGCAGTTACATGCCAAAAATCTGCATAACTAAGCATATGCTAAATAGTTGCATGTCAAATTTATGTATGTATTAATGTTCAAAGCTGTAGTGGATGGTGAGATATGGAGCCTGAAAGTAAAAATGTTTAAAACATTGCTACCCTTTTGCTTATCATTGTAAATATTCACAGCAGAGGGAACAGGCGGTGCAGTCTTGTGCAACATAAGACAGGACAGAAGTACTATAAGGGCTTGTCCCTATGGCACGGGTTTTCACCCTTTTTTTTCAGACGGTTTTCGGTTTGGAAAAACGTCTGAAAATCAGGTGAAAACTTAACATGGGCCTCTATGGAAAACCCGCGCAGCAGTCCCCACTGCACGGGTTTTCCGCCTAACAGTTTTTCAGACCACTGGCGGTCCGAAAAACATTCAACATGTTCATTCTTCCGACTGGTTTTCGCGTGGAATATGAACATGTGAATGCGAAGGCGGAGGGCTTTTCTCTGCTAATCGGCTAATCGCGGAGAAAAGTCATCTCCCAGCAGCCTTGTGCATGGCACAAAAACAGTACAAATACTGTTTTACTAAGGACAGAAGCTGTCAGACCAACCTGATCTGTTTTTATGAAGAGGTGAGTAAAAGTCTGGATAGCGGGGAGGCTGTGGATATTGTGTTTTTAGACTTTGCAAAGGCGTTTGACACTGTCGCTTATAAGCGTTTATCGGGTAAATTAAAATCCATTGGCTTAGAAATTAGTGTGTAATTGGATTAAAAACTGGATATCAGATCGAACTCAGAGTGCGGTGGTGAATGACTCCTACTCTGAGTGGTCCCCGGGGCTCAGTATTGGGTCCTCTTTTATTTAATGTATTTATTAATTATATAGGGGAGGGGATTAATAGTTTATATTTTTGATGATGACACCAAGCTATGTTGTGTAGTCTAATCTATGGAAGATGTTCATAAATTGCAAGCAGACCTGGACACATTGAGTGTTTGGGCATCCACTTGGCAAATGAGGTTCAATGTGGATAAATGTAAGGTTTTGCATCTGGGTACTAAGAATCTGCAGGCATCACATGTCCTATGGGGAGAAAAACTGGGAGAATTGCTTGTTGAGAAAGATCTGGGCATTCTTGAAGATCATAAACTACAGCACAGTATGCAGTGTTGATCAGCTGCCTCTAAGGCCAGCAAGATATTGGCGTGTATTAAAAGAAGCATGGACTCGCGAGACGAGGATGTAATATTACCACTGTATAAAGCACTGGTGCTACCTCACTTGGAATATGCTATTCAGTTCTGGGCTCCAGTTTATAGAAAAAATGTAGTGGAGCTAGAGAGAGTGCAAAGACGAGCAACCAAACTTATAAGGGCAATGGAGCATCTTAGCTATGAGGAGAGGTTAGAAGAATTGAACTTAGTCTTGAGAAAAGACGGGTTCGGGGAGACATGATAAATTTATATAAATATATAAATGGTCCCTACAAAAAGTATGGGGAAAAACTATTTCATGTAAAGCCCCCTGAAAAGACAAGGGGACATTACCTTTAGCTTGAGAAAAAAGGATTCAATCTTCAGAGAAGAAAAGCATTCTTCACTGTGAGAACCGTAAATTTGTTGAATAGCCTGCCTGAGGAGCTGGTCACAGCAGGAACAGTTGCGAGTTTCAAGAAAGGCTTAGATTAAATTACCTGAAACTAAAAAAATATTAATACGTACGTAACCATGTAAAATTATAGATCCAGTCTGATGGCAACTCTGGGATCAGAAATTAAATCTTCATTACAGCAGATTGGTTCTTGCGTTATGGGTTTCCAAGCATTCATCAATAGGGAAACTAGACTTAAACTCCTTATCTTCCTCTCTTCACCCACATTTTCTCCACCCTTGGTTGAACTTGATGGACATATGTCTTTTTTCGACCATGCTAACTATGTAAATATGCACTTGTTGTCTTTGAAAGGTAATCGATTGGAAGTAAATGCTTCTGCTTCATATAGTACTATAAAGTGCCGATTTCAATTACCTCTTCGATATATGCTCTAAATACTAATTTTGATTAATTCATGGCATAACTTTGTCAAACTGAATGCTGTGTAGACCAGGCAGTAATACGCAATGCATACATGGAAGAATGCAAGTTACGGCGCCGGAATCCGAAGAAAATTTCAATGAATTGACAACTATTCAATAGCAAGTATTAAATTGGGGTTTGAACTAAGTTTCTACATGTGAAAATCAATTGTTTAACTTCATTACGGACTTTTACAAAATGTATCGTTCCATAAGGGTTAAAATGCTCTTTTTGGCTGAAGATAATATTAATAGAAGACAAAAAATAAAAATACGAAAAAAATGATATCATAAAATTAAATTTGTTCCCAAAATCCCACATGTCGGGGCGTGGGCACACCCGCAGCTTTGATTCTGGGCCCAGCTACCTCTCCTCACTCCTAGTGCAGTCTCTGCTGGCTAGCGTGCATGTCACATCTCCTTAGAACACGTGCGCTGAACCTATTTAACCCTGCCCCTTCCTCTGTTCCCTGCCGGATTCATAGTGCCCATTCCCTATGTGTGAACAGCGTTCTTTAGTGTTTCCTGTCTATGCCATGTACCAGTCCTATTTGCCTCCGTCCTTCGACCACGAACCTTCCCGGCCTTTTCCCTGGGGAAAAGAAGCTATCAGCAATTTAAAAAAAGATAGTGGAATCATAATTAAAAAACCATACAAGGGAGGAGCTGCGTTTTTCATGGACCAATCCATGTATTTGAGGGAGGCTAATTCACAGTTAAAAGACAATACTCTATATAGGATCCGACAGCAGAAAAATAGACCATGGATTCAGTAAATGAGAAAGCCTGTACTCTTTGACTTTATAAAAAAAAATATTTAAAGGGAGACACCCTTGCAGTTAAAAATCCTAGGGTGCCAATATTGTATTTGGTTCCAAAGTTTCATAAATCATTGGCATGAACCCATTGGAGACCTATAGTTTCAAGTGTCATTACTTTATTGGAACTGCTTTCAGTATATATTAATAGTTTCCTTCAGAGGTTTATTGCAGGCTGCACCTTCGGGTAAAGAAAGAAATGGGTCGGCTCCATTCCGGCTTTTTTAAACCCCCTTTGACACCGAAGGACCCCCTTTTCTCACTCCAATTGGGACCCCTTGTGGTGAAAAAGGGAGTCCCCCCAATGGTTTTTACAATGGCAGTTTGGGGGGGCCTTGTGAAGGCTTTCTTTGCCCCCCCACCCTTTTTTTTTTTTATTCCTATGCCGGGCCCAGTGGTAAAATTTCCACCTTTGTGCACCATGTTGCATTGTTTTACAAAATCCCTTTAAGGTTTGTACTTTGATTGCGCCCCCCTTTGGGGTTTAAAGCCCCCCCTTAATGGTATTTCCATGTTAAAGTAAAAAAATAAAAATAAATGTTCCAAAAAAAAAAAAAAAATAAAAAAGTTCAAATAAAACCCTTTTTTTTTTTCCAAATAAAAAAAAAAGTTACACAAAATTTGGGTTTTTTCCCGCTTTGTAAAAGTCGGACCCAAATTAAAAAATTAACTTTCATAACCCATTGTACGCTAAAAAACTTAGAATTTAAAAAAATTTTTCCCAAAAAGCCAAAATGTAGGTTTTTTTTTTTGGGCATTTTTATTTTTCCTTTAAAAATTTGAAAAAAAAGTGATCAAAAAAGTTGCAAGTATACTAAACTGGTACCATTAAAAAGTACACTTCAGCCCTCAAAAAATACATCCTCACTCAAGTTAATAGGTGGAAGTACAAAAAAATTATTGGTCATAGAAAATTGCGCCACAGCAAACATTTTAAAAATACAAAAAGGTTTGGTTTATTTTTAAAGGGGGCCAAAAAAATAAAAGAGAAACCCTAAAATAGATGTTTGGTTTGGGGGTATTCAAATCAACCTGTTGAATATGATAACCCATTATTTTTACCAAATTTTGAAAGTTGTTAAAACAAAAAACTTGTTTTGGGAAAAAAAAGATAATTTTAGCTCACCTGCCCAAAAAAAAAGGGCCAAAGGTCCCGCAAGTCCTTCCCCCACCCCCAGAAAAATTCCTCAATAGAAAAAAAAAGGAAAAAATTTTAAAACCGCCCAAAAAATAAGGCTAGAAAAGGCAGCAAAAATATAAACACTTTATTTAAATATGGTTTTAAAACATAAAGCCCCCAAAAAAGGGAGAAAGGGGGCTCCAAAAAGCGCCCCTTTTTGTTGCGCGTTTCAAATCCAACGATTCTTAAAACATAACAAAGGGGCTTGCCCTCCGAATTCCCCTTTTATGGGAAACACCCCCCGTCCCGGGGGGGGATAAACAGAAAACAAACAAAATATATAATAATTTAAGATTTTAAAACTGTTTTTGAAATTTTTTAAAACCCAAAAGGGTTTTTACTGTAAAAACCCTTGAACCCAATTTCCTTTTCGAAATTAACAATGATTTCCAAATTTTCCCCCCCTCTTTTTTAACAGAAAAAGATTCTAAACAAAAAAAATTTAAAATTTGGGAAAAAATTTTTTTGATGTGCATAAGAAAAATTTTGGACACATTGGAAACATTGCGAAATTTTCTACATGAGAAATTCCTAGACATGTTCCGTATTCTGCTTTTAAAGGGGCTCGCTGTTTATCCCAAAGTAAACTAAGACTGCAAGGGAAAACCACTTTTACAAAAATAAATCACATTAGTTTGTTTTCCCCCAGTTTAAGAATTGGTTTTTTGAAAAATCACTGTCATCAAACAAACCTTGTACCTTTTTTTGTCTGTACCGATTTTTTACAGCAGGAAAATCTCGAAAGACCGCAAATGGAAAAAAAACCTTCCAAAATTAAACCCCTTTTCTTCTGTTTTCTAATGGTTTTGAAAAACACTAGGTTTAGAGGATAGAGGCAGAGTTGGAGCCTTTCGCGTTTGCAAAAATTAAAAAATCCCCCTGAAAACAAAACCCCCCAGGGCGTCATCCCCGATTCCCGAAACCCGGGAAATATTTTTTTAATTAAAAGATTTTAATTGAGCAAATTCTTTACTATACGTCCCGTAACCCAAAAATTTGGAAATTTTCTTTTTTCTTTTTTGGGTTTTGTTTCCTTTTTGGACTTTTAGCAAATCTGTCCTATCGCGTGTTTTTTTTCTTGTTCAAAGCTTTATCCGGACCATTCGGTAGCCTTTATTTCTTTTGGCCCCGTCAAAAGCCTTTTTTTGGGTTCTATTCTAAAGCTCAAATCGGGGGGGCAATTACGTTTGATTCTGACAAGCTCACCATATGGTATGGCTTATAGCGTATGTGCAGGGTGACATGAACTAGCATGCAGGATGCAGTTGCCTGCGGTAGGTTTTCTATAAGTAGATGAAACAATATATTTATGTTCTACACTACCTTTCAAGGACAAATCTAAAAAATCAATTTCAGTAGCATGAATATGGCTGGTAAAAAATAAACCAAAAGGATTATTATTTAAATATTCAACAAAATCTTGTGCAGGGACTACAATAGATTTCCAAATAACGATGACATCATCTATATAACGCCCGAACCAATAAATATGGTCCGAAAAAGGATTGTCATCAGTAAAAATGAAGCATTCCTCAAACCAAGAAACAAAAAGATTAGCAAATGCAGGAGAAAATTTCGCTCCCATTGAAGCTCCTGTTTTTTGTAAATAAAACCGGTCATGGAACATAAAATAGTTGTGGGAAAGTAGATACTAGATCACCATAAGAATATAATCTATAAGATTTTCACTATAGCTGGAATATTTTGTCAAGTGAAATTCTACTGCTTTTATGCCTAAGTGATGTGGAATTACTGTGTAAAGGGACTCAATGTCACATGTTAACCAGCTAAACTGTTCTTTCCATTCAATATTATCAACAATTTGCAAGACATGTTTAGTATCCTTCAAGTACCCAAAGCATCTTTTCACTAACGGTTGCAGTAATACATCTATCCATTCACAAATTCTTTCGTTCAAGGAGCCTATTCCTGCTACTATGGGCCGCATGGGTGGTGGAAATTTATTTTTATGTAATTTGGGTAAAGAGTGAAAAACAGGAACAACAGGATTTTTAACGGCAAAATAATCATATTCTTTTTGACTTATTAGTCCTAATTGCAGGCCTTCATTCAAAATATCTAGGAGATCTTCCAAAAATTTCTTTGTGGGATTAGTGGCAAGGGTTTGATAGGTGGCCGTATCCTGTAACATTGCATTATTTAACAATATGTATAAATCTGTATTCAAAAGGACTACTGACCCTCCCTTGTCTGCCCTTCGAATAGTTAAATCTTTTTTTGCCCTTAATTTATTTACCACTTTTCTATCATCAAGATAATAATCACCTATTTTTTTATTTATCTCACAATGTAATTCAACTAATTCTTTCTGGACTGGTTCTTGAAATTTATCCATTGCATTCGTCCTCGACATTAAGGGATAAAAATCTCTATTCCTAGTATTAAATATTACATTATTCTCAACAATCTGAACTGAAGATTCATCAAGATCATTCAAAGTTTTAATACACATACATTCCTGAAAAAGAAAATCATTATTATTAGAAAAATCTGAGTTATCTTGGTGAAAAGTAGTCACTTCTTGTATTGGTTCCTCCTGTACACCTTCACATTGCAGTTCTTGTTCCCCTTGCGACTCTTGAAAATGTCTATTGACAGTAAGGCTTCTCACAAAATAGTTCACGTCTTTAATTGTTGAATAAAGATCAAAATGGAAATCTGGTGCATACCCCAATCCTTTGGATAACAAAACAGTCTCTTCTCTTGACAAAATATAAGAGGATAAATTAATTACTTCATTTGTCTGTAAAATCTCCTTGGGAATCTTCTGTTCCATTGTAGATATTTTCTTGCTGTGTTTTCTTCCTGCTCGGCGGTATCGTTTTTTGGACGATTTTCATTTTTGGTCGTGTCTCTCCACTCTCCACATTGCGAGTGTCTATGGAATTTCTCATGTAGACACTCACAATGTTTCCAATGTGTCCAAACATTTTCATTATGCACATCAAGGAAATGTTTCCAGTTTTAAAGTTTTTTGTTTAGAATCTGTTCTGGTTAAAAACAGAGGGGGTGATAATAGGAGATCATTGTTGAATCGAGAAGGATATTGGATCCTAATGTTAAATACAGTACACCCATTTGGTTTAAATTTCAGAACAGATTTAATCTTTTTTTTTCCATATTCCAAAACTTTATTGAACACAAAAATTACATCAAATGTGACACTATTCAAGGTGACACAATGTGGGAGAACATAAACATTGCTAAAGTTCACAAAATGAAGGGAACAGTAGAAACTCAGTCGCAGCGAGATTAGTCAGGTGATCAATATCATCGGTCAGGCAGTGTTGCAAAACCTATAAACATTATGTTGTTTAGGAAGGATGAATGACCAAGATCGCCAGGGAACTAGTTCTACCAGACGTCACTCCTGAGATTAGCTGCGAGACATATCCGTTACACAACTATAAACCTAAACACAATACAGTCTAATATTAGCAAACATTGGGAAGAAGGGCGAAAGGAGAGAGGTGGTCGGCCTCGGTAGTACTGGTCATAAGTCATCCACATCAACGAAGCGGGGCTTGTCTGACAGGCAGACGGAGCTTCATGGGCCCATCCTTGGAAGATACGGTATGCATCAGTTTGGCAGAAGGAAAGCCATTCCTCCCAAGTCCGTAAGTGTCTAAGGGATGCCTGAGGAGAGACAGATTTAATCTTAAATTATTAGATATGTGTGTTTGATTTCTGTTTATCCCGCCCCGGACATGGGTGTTTCCCATATAAGGAAGTTCAGGAGGGCTAGTCTTTGTTATGATTAAGAATCGTTGGATTTGAAACGCGTCTACAAGGCGCTGTTGGATGCACTTTCTACCTTTTTGTGGCTTTATGTTTTTAACCATATTTAAATAAAGTGTTTATATTTTTGCTGCCTTCTAGCCTTATATTTTGGGCTGGCTCCAATTTTCGCTATTTTTCTATTGAGGTTGTTAAAACAATCCTGCAAACATAGCGTACTTAGATTTTTTTTTTCTTTTTGCGGTCTCCCAGTACATACTATAGTACAGTGAATGACACCATTAGCAAGTACATCTTGTCCTGCAAAATAAAAGCTTTTATCTGTCTATGTAGATGAAAAAATAAAAAAGTTAGGGTATGTTCACATGGCGTATTGGGGCGTGTACTCTATGCGCAGCAATACACGGAGTGTTTTGGAAGCACGAGCTGATCAGCGCGTACTTCCAAGGACAGGGGGGCCACCCCTCGGCCGGCCCCATTAACATGCATTGTCGGCGGCACGTAAGCGCCGCGAACAATTGGCATGTCACTTCTCTCCCTGGGCGTACAATACCATCGTATTGTATGCCTTGGCAGATGCGGCGTTAGTCATAGTTTTCTATGAGAGCTATGAATTACCGTACTTGAAGGTACCCATCAGAGGAAGTTAGAGCCATCTCGTACTGGCACATATCCTAGTATGATGTGCCAGAATTATAATGCTATAATAAAAGGCCCAGTTATTTCCCATCCTACTCAGGGCTAGGACATAAAAATAAGAGGTTTCCACACCCTGTTACAAATAGGAAATATAGTTTATTGAAATGCCATTTGTGGGAAAAAATAGCCCCAAAAAAGTGTGAAATTAAAAGAAAATAGGTCATTAATTTGCGCACCTTTATTAACAAATAAAAGGGAAAACCAAACATGGAAAACTTTTGAAAAAGGTTGTGACCAGCAAACTTGGCCAAACTACAGGCGCGCACCAATTTTTTTTTTGGAGGGAGGGGATACTTTTGTGCAATCTAAATGAAGGGTTTAGTATCGTGGGAAGAAGTAACCGTTTCCCAGAGGGGGGAACATAATTTAATTTTCCCGATTGCTTCACAAGGGGAAAGGGTTTTTAGGGTTTTTAAATTGATTCTTTAATACCAAAAGGGGGTTTTAAAAAGCATTTTAAAATTTTCAAAGGGGTTCTTATAAAAAATGGGTTTTAATAGGGGTTGTAAATTTTAAAGGTTTTCTTTTAGTTCCCCTAAAAGTTGCTGTTTAATTTCAAAAACAAAAGGGTTTTGTAAAAGGATGTTTTTCCCGGTTAAAAATGCTAAAAAGATACTTAAAGGGGGGTTTTTCCCCCGGAAACCCCCAATTTTCATACCTTTCTGCACTCCCGTTCCTTAGCTCTTTTTGTGTTTAGAAGGGGGCGTGTGTTTAAATTTTTTTTGAATTGCAAAACCATGTGAAAACCCCAGGGGTGACATCCAAAAACCTTTCCCCCTCTGTTAGTGAAAGGGAAACGTCTTTTTTCTATAGAATTGTAAGTAGCCTTTCAAGTAGCCAAGGGGTAACCCCTTTTTGTTTACCAGCCAAGAGTCTTTGGTTCAAATCCCTGCAAAGGGAAAAAACCCTTGGGGGAAATTTTTTTCCCCTTTATTTAAATGCACATACCTCCCTTTTAGGTTTTCCTTTTTTTAATTTGCACTGTTTGACTTATTTCTAATAGTCCCCAAAAGGGCAGGGGGGGGAATGGGCACACCCGGTTGGGAAATTTAGTAGCACCCCCCCATAGTGATTTTTGAATAAACACCACCACTAAACCAAAAAAGTTTTTGAATTTAAAACCAAACAAAACCACCACCACCAACAACATAGGATTTTAATAAATACCACAACCCCCAAACCCCCACCCACATAGTGACTGAAAAATACCCCCACCCCCAACCCCACCCCCCCAAACAGTGGGCTGAATAAAACCACAGCCCCCACCCCCCACATTGTGACTAATTTAAAACCAAAAACACACCAACCACATATGACTGAAAAATACCACAACCCACCACCTCATAGTGCCCGAATTAAAACCACAACACCACCACCCCCACCACATAATGACTGAATAATTCCACAACACCCCCAAAACATAGTGACTAAATAATAACCCCAACCCCCACTAGAGACCGAAAAAAAAGGCTTAAAGTATAAACAAATACAAAAGTACTGAAAATTTAATTTCCCGACCCCATCCCTGGCCCCCCACAAAGTTTACTGAAAATACCGCCCCAAACCTTTACTGAATTTAAACCTTTACACTTTGGCCCAACATAAAGGAGATTAAAAATTTTAGGGCCCCATTTAGTGGCTCACTTTTGACATTTCTCCACTAAATTCCCTTCATATTCCGGGTTTTTCTCCTCCCGGGGGCACACCCTTTATGGGTGATTTTTTCCCGACCAACATTCATCCGTGCAATTTTTGACACAAATATTTTTAGAATCCCCCACTTTTTCCCGCAAAATCCCCAACTTATTTTTAAATTTTATAGGGGGCCCCCCAAAGGGTTTGGTGGTTGTATAGGTCCCCTCAATTAGGGGAGGGGGTTAATAGATAAAGCTTCCCCCAAAGGCGATAACAGACAAATAGCTCTCCCCAAACCACCATATACTACAAATAGCCCCCCCACCAGCCGGGAGGATTTTAAAAGACAAATTTGCTCTCCCCACCAGCCAGTTTTACAGAAAAGAAAGCTCTCCCCACCACCAGTATAAAAGACAGATAGCTCTTCCCCCCCCAGCCATTTTACAGACAGATACTCTCCCTACCAGCCAGTATTAAAAATAGCTTTTTTCCCCACCAGCCCCGTTTTACAGATATATAAACTCTCCCCCCCCAGCCATTTACAGATTTTTATAGCTCTCCCCACCAGCCAGGGTTACCCGATAGAGGCTCTCCCCCCCAGCCCGTTTTTACAGATAGAGACTCTTTTCCCCACCGCCCCGTAAACGATGAGAGGGAATCCCCACCAAACCATTTTTTTGATTTGGGGGAGCCCCTCCCCCACCACCTTATACAGATAAGAGCTTTTCCCACCCGCCCCCCGGTTTTTTTCAGATAGAGAGCTCTCCCCCCCCCCCACCATTTTACAGAAAAGGGACTCTCCCCCCAGCCATTTTAAAAGACGGATAGCTTTTTCCCCACCAGCCAAATTATACAGCGGATAGCTCTCCCCCCACCAGCCAGTATAAAGATAGAGAGCTCTTCCCCCCCCATCCCGATACGGGTAGAGGGCTCTCCCCCCCAGCCCTTAAGTCAGCTCCCCATAAACAGTTTAGAGCCAGGGACCCCCCCCAGCAGGTTTTTTTTAGCCACTCCCCCCCCAGCAGTTTAAAGCCAGCTCCCCCCCACAAACAGTTAAGAGCCAGCCCCCCCCCAGCATTTTTGAGCCCCCTCCCCCCACCCGCATTTTAGAAACCCCGCTCCCCCCACAACAGTATAGAGCCAAATCCCCCCACAGGCCCGTTTTTTTGAGCCAGGGTCCCCCCACTTCGGTTTTTTAGAGCCAGCCCCTCCCCCACAGCATTTTTAGGCCAGCTCCCCCCCACAGCGGGATAAGCCACTTTTCCCCCACAGCAGGGGATAGAAACCAGCCCCTCCCCAAGGGGAGTATAGGGGCCACAACTTCCCACACCCGTAAAAGGCCCGGGTTTTCCCCACAAAAACCCGAAAAAGAGGGCCCGCTCCCCCACAGCAAAATGAGCCCTCTCCCCCCGCAAATTTTAAAAAAACCCGTTCCCCACGCCAGTATAGAGCCCCCTCTTTTCCCCGCCCCGATATAAGAGCCAAACTCTCCCCCCCCCCATTTTAAAAGCCAACCCCCCCACAGCATAATAGAGCCACTCTCCCCACAGCAGTAAAGAGCCACTCTCCCCCCAAAGGTTTTAAACCAGCTCCCCCCACACAAAATTAAAAGAGCCCCCTCTCCCCCCAGCAGTAAAAGAGCCAGCTCTCCCCAAAAGCAGTATTTAGCCATCTCCCCACAGCAGTACAGAGCCAGGGCCCCCCCCCACGCAGTATTTTGGGGCCAGCTCCCCCCCCACCAGCAGTTAGGCCCCCTCTCCCCACAGCAGTTATAAGCCGCTCTCCCCCCAAGCAGTTAAAAAGAGCCAGCTTTTCCCGGTTTTGGGCTGGGGGGGCTGGGGCCCACAGGGGAAATTGGGATCTTGGGGGGCCCACCCTACTGTACATTAAAATATTACCGGCCTCTCAGACATAAATGCGCCTATTTTACCACATAATACAGTGTGCAAAACAGAACTGTATTGTGTAGTATAATGTAGTCACACTTTTGTCTGTCTAAAATATCATAGACACAGGGCTAAGTAGCTCCATCCATATCCCCCCCACCCACATACAATATCCCCCTCCACCCACATACAAAAAACCCCTCCACTTTTTCCCTTTGGTCACCGCACCTCACCACCTTTAAAATAAACACCAGCAAGAAAGTGAAAGTGTTGACTCCCTATCACAGGGTCAGGTGTTCCCTCACTCTTACAATCAGGGACACATGTGCGCTGCCACTTATACCCGCTCCAATATAACTTACAACATTAGAGACCACATAGCGGTCAGACACCAGCTCAGGTATAAACCTACAACACCGCCATATAGAGACCCACAGGGTCAGACACCAGCTCAGGTATAACCCTACAACACCACCATTATAGAGACCACTTTAGAGGTCAGACACCTGCTCAGGTTAACCTACAACACCACCATATAGAGACCACATAGAGGTCAGACACCTGCTAGGTATAACCTACAACACCGCCATATAGAGACTACATAGTGGTCAGACACCAGCTCAGGATAACCTACAACACCACCATATAGAGACCACATAGAGATCAGACACCGCCAAGTAACCTACAAACCGCCATATAGAGACCACATAGAGGTCGACCCCGGGCCTCAGGTTAATACCAAACACCGCCATAAGAGACCACATAGAGGTCAGACAGCGGCTCAGGTATAACCTACAACAACGCCATATAGAGACCACATAGAGGTCAGACACCTGCTAAGGTCACCATCACTTACAATATAAAAAAAAACCCTTGATGTCAGGGACTCACCAGAGACGTCCGAGTCGTTCTCTTCTCTCATGAGTCGTTCCGATTCCCTTTTCTTCTGCATCTGTTCCACACCACCATGAGGACTTGTCCCGGCCACAGCTCATCCCTGCAGAAATTACACAAAAATATCTTAGAATCCTCAATTTTCCAGCATTTCTTTACCTATTCCCACCTCTGTACAAACTACCCAGGGGTGAGAGAGCGGGTAAAAGCCTAGTATCCTAAGGGTTTGGAGGGTGGGGAGAGGCCACAGGTAACTAGATAGGCCCTATTTAGGTAGGTAGACCCCCGCTGGATAAGTTGCTAGGCCAGCCCCAGGTAGGTTGGGTGGGTACCTATCCACAGGTGGGTAGGTTAAATAGCCCCCAGGTAGATAAGCAGGTCCCAGTTAGCAAGTAAATAGGCTACATTTTAGGTTGGTGGGACCCCAGTTAGTTAGGCTGTAGGTAGGTGTTGGTGAATCCCAATAGTTGGGCTGTGGGTAGGTGGTTTCCCCCCCAGTAAGGTAAGCTGTAGGTAGTTAGGGACCCCTTTAAATAGGCTGCAAGCAGTTAGGGACCCCCATTAGGTACTATACAGACAGTTAGGGGGTCTCCTTTAGGTAGTATACAGGCAGTTAGGGGTCTCCTTTAGGTAGTGTGCGGGGAAGTCAGGCCCCCCCCTTTAGCTACTTGAGGTTTATTTCAATAGTGGGCCCCCTTAGTGTTTAGGGTAGCCAGGGCCCCCCTTGTAGTCATGGGGCCCCCTTAGTGCTTAGGTAGCCAAGCCCCCCTTGTAGTCAGGGCCCCCTGTAGGTAGCCAGAACCCCCCCTTGTAGTCAGGGCCCCCCTGTAGGTAGCCAGAACCCCCCTTGTAGTCAGGGCCCCCTGTAGGTAGCCAGAAACCCCCCCCCCCTTGTAGTCAGGGCCCCCTGTAGGTAGTCAGGTCCCCCCTTGTAGTCAGGGCCCCCCTATAGGTAGCTGGGGCCCCTCATGTAGGTAGTCAGGGCCCCCCTGTAGGTAGTCAGGGCCCCCCTTAGATTGCCAGAGCTCCCCGGTAGGTAGCCAGGGCCCTCCCTTGTAGTCAGGGCCCCCAGGGTGGGGTAGCCAGGCCCCCCCATGTAGGTAGCCAGGGCTCCCCATCTAGGTAGCCAGGGCCCCCCATCCAGGTAGCCAGGGCCCCCCTAGTAGCCAGAGCCCGCCCTAGTAGCCAGAGCCCGCCCTAGTAGCCAGGGCCCCTCTTGTAGCCAGGGCCCCCCATAGTAGCCAGGGCCCCCCCTAGTACAGTGTCCCCCCCCAGTAGCCAGAGCCCCCCCTAGTAGCCAGAGCCCCCCCCTTTGTAGCCAGTCTCCCCCCCTAGTAGCCAGGGCCCCCCTTTGTAGCCAGTGTCCCCTCCAAGTTTAGCCAGAGTCCCCCTTAGCCAGTTGTCCCCCTTAGCCAGCGTCCCCCCCATAGCAAGGGCCCCCCCTTAGCCAGTGTCCCCCTAGTAGCCAGAGCCCCCTTAGCCAGTGTCCCCCATAGGCCCAGAGGCCCCCCTTAGCCAGTGTCCCCCCATAGCAGCCAGGGCCCCCCTTAGCCAGTGTCCCCCCATAGTAGCCAGGCCCCCCCTTAGCCAGTCCCCCCATAGGAGCCAGGGCCCCCCCTTAGCCAGTCCCCCCATAGTAGCCAGGGCCCCCCTTAGCCAGTGCCCCCCCCCATAGTAGCCAGGGCCCCCCCCTTAGCCAGTGTCCCCCCATAGTAGCCAGGACCCCCCTTAGCCAGTGTCCCCTCATAGTAGCCGGGGCCCCCCTTAGCCAGTGTCCCCCTCAGAGTAGCCAGGGCCCCCCAGAGTAGCCAGAGCCCCCCTGTAGGTAGTTTAAAAAAAACAAAAAACAAACAAAAAAAAAAAACAATCACTTACCTTGCTCCCGCTCCTGGACAGTCCCGGCCGCTCCGTGCTGCCGCCGGCTCCGTACTGCCGCGCGCCTACGTCAGCAGTAGGGGCCGGCGCCCGGCAGGCTGAAGGCCGAATGTGTTCAGCCTGCCGGGGAGATCAGCGGAGCCCAGCGCTAGTGGCGCTGTGCTCCGCTAACACCGCAAAGCCCCGGGAGCCGGGGACATTAGTCCCCAACTCCCGGGCCGGTCTCTGAGCGCTCGGGACGCGGGTCCCGGGCGTTCAGTGACCGGATGCGCGGACGGGCCCCCGGGGAGCGACCCGGGACTGCCTCCGGGGCCCCAGCGCAGGCTCGGGGCCCACCGGGGGATTCCCTGGTCCCCGGCGGCCAGTCCGAGCCTGAGCTCTCCCCGCCCGCAGTAAAAGAGCCAGCTCTCCCCGCAGCATTAGAGAGCCAGCTCTCCCCCAGCAGTATAGAGCCAGCTCTCCCCGCAGCATTATAGAGCCAGCTCTCCCCGCAGCATTATAGAGCCAGCTCTCCCCGCAGCATTATAGAGCCAGCTCTCCCCGCAGCATTATAGAGCCAGCTCTCCCCGCAGCATTATAGAGCCAGCTCTCCCCGCAGCATTATAGAGCCAGCTCTGCCCGCAGCAGTATAGAGCCAGCTCTGCCCGCAGCAGTATAGAGCCAGCTCACCCCCCAGCAGTATAGGCCAGCTCTGCCCCAGCTATATAGCGCCAGCTCTCCCCACAGCAGTATATAGTTCACTCCCCCCCACAGCAGTATAGAGTCAGCTCCCCACAGCAGTATAGAGACAGCTCCCCACAGCAGTATAGAGCCAGCTACCCCAGCAGTATAGAGCCAGCTCTCCCCACAGCAGTATAGAGCCAGCACTCCCCACAGCAGTATAGAGCCAGCACCCCACAGCAGTATAGAGCCAGCTCCCCACAGCAGTATAGAGCCAGCACTCCCCACAGCAGTAGAGAGACAGCTCACCACAGCAGTATAGAGCCAGCTCTCCCCACAACAGTATATAGATGGGCTCAACCAGCCAGTATATAGATGGGCTCAACCAACCTGTATATAGCCAGCCCTCGCCACCAGCCTGTATATAGCCTCTCCCCCCCCCCCCCAGCCTGTATATAGCAGCCCCCAATTAATAGAAGTGAAGAGAATGGCATAGCGGTTCCAAGATCCAATAAAAGAAATATGTTTATTCCAAGACGTTTAAAATCAAAAACAGAAGCACCTCCACCGCATTGCACAAAATTAATATGATCCCAGTTAACGCCGACGCGTTTCGGGTGGATAACCACCCTTAGTCATGGCATAAAGACAACAATTAAATCATAAATGTATATATACTAACAATAAGTGATCTGAAACAGCAGCTCACCTGGTCGTGCCCGCCAAACTCTCTCGGTAGTAGATTCTATATCCGGGATCCCAATGGTTGCATAGCCGCGCAGGCGCTAAATCCCAGGCTTCCGGAACGCTGCTGGTAACTAAGATACCTGGGTGCGCGTGTGCATTAGAGTGAAATGCAAGAAACAAGCTATTGTCACGATAGCTTTGCGCACCTGCGCACTAGACCCTAATCGCGTGTGTGCCAAACACTCAACTATAGCAGCTCCCCCCTCAGCCTGTATATAGCAGCTCTCCCCCCCCTGTATATAGCACTCTCCCCACCAGCCTGTAATAGCCCCGCTCTCCTCCCGCCTCTATATAGCCTGCCCCCCCAGCCTGTATATAGCCAGCCTCCCCCAGCCTGTATATACCCGCTCTCCCCCAGCCTGTATATAGCCAGCTCTCCCCCCTCTGTATATAGCCAGCTCTCCCCCAGCCTGTATATCGCCGCCTCCCCCAGCCTGTATATAGCCAGCTCTCCCCCAGCCTGTATATAGCCAGCTCTCCCCAGCCTGTATATAGCCAGCTCTCCCCCAGCCTGTATATAGCCGCTCTCCCCCCGCCTTTATATACAGCTCTCCCCCGCTTTACTTCCGCCAGCCTGTATATGCCAGCTCTCCGCCAGCCTGTAATAAGCCAGCTCTCCGCCAGCCTATTATATATCCAGCTCTCCCTCACCTAATATATATCCAGCTCTCCCCCAGCCTGTATATAGCCTGTCCCCCCAGCCTATATATAGCCTGTCCCCCCAGCCTGTATATATATTACACAAGTAAAATAACAACACTAATACTCACCTTATCTTCGTCCCAGCCACGCGCTCCTCTTCTCTTGTCTTCTTTCCCCGCGCAGGGAAGCTCCTCAGGACATGCAGCGACGCGATGATGTAATTACATCGCGTCGCTGCCCAGCTGAGCGCATGGGCCCGCGCGCACCCTCAGCACTGAGGGTGCGTGACGGGTCCCGACTCGCGCTGTGCTGGACTCGGGCTGCCGAAGGCCCCAGGTCCGACACTGTAACCCGGACGCCGAGCCCTCCCGGTGCGGTGTCCGGGTGACAGAGCAGGAAGGCAGCGGTGGCCAGCCTGGCATGCGTGCCAGGAGAGATGGCCCTGCGTGCCACTTCGGGCACGCGTGCCATAGGTTCGCCACCGCTGCCTTAGGGTGTCTGCAAACCTGTTATGGCACCTAAAGAAAATCCTAATGAAAATGAGACCCCAGAATCCAGTAGGTGCTCCTACTAGTAGTAGGTCAAGGGCTGCGGTCTCCTACTCTACTTGTGGTTGAGTCTAATAGTGTACTAGGGCCAAATATGGGATCTCTCTAAAAATGGCATAAACAGGTGAATCAATATTAATTTGCATTTCTCTGTTCATATTAACTGTGCTCCAGTAGCTAATGTATTAAAATTGAATATCTGCAATTTTGAAATTCACCTCTTTGCTTTAGTGTCTGTGAAACACCTAAAGGATTAACAAACTTTCTAAATATTGTTTTGAATACCTTGAGGGGTTCGGTTTCTTAGGTGAACTTAATAATGGGGGGTCTAACATACAAGCTCCTCAAAGCCCTGTCAGTACTGGACTAGTCCCTAAAAAAATCAGTGTTGCAAATTTCCTTGAAAATGTTAAAATTTGCTACTAAATTTAAAAGCCCCTATTGTCCTAAAAAACATAAAAGGAGCTTTAAAAATGATGCCAACATGAATAGGTAAAAGCAATAAAAATTTTTTCCAAATAAAATGACATATCAGATTTGAAAAATAACGAGCTGCCTAAGAAAGTGAAATGAAAATCTGCGTCCCCGTAATACTGAAGTAAATTACATGGATTGCGAATGACATGTATTGGAAAAAAGTTTCATCTACTATTAATTTTTATGTGTTTGTGTGTAGGTTTATAGGTAGTCTTTAACCCCTTAAATGACACAGCTAGTTTTGACTTTCCTAACACAGCCCAATTTTTAAATCTGAAATGTCTGTTTATGCAAGAATAACTTTGACACTTTTACCTATGCCATATGATTCAGAGAATGTTTTCTAGTGGACAAGATTTGTGCTTTAAGATAGTTAGAAATTTTTGTCCATACAATCCTTGTTCATTTGTGAAAAATATAAGAATATTGTGAAAAATTTTCAAAATTCCAAAATTTTTGCGTGTAAGACAGATCGTATTCCACACAAAATAGTTTATAACTAGCATCTACCATGTCTAATTTGTTATTTCGGTATAATTTTTAAATGTATTTCGCATTTTATAAGAAGTTGGAGGCATACAAATTTGATTGTAATTTTCTTAAACATTTTAAAAATTGATAACAGAGCAATAATGCTATAGAGGAGACATAGCGGCAATGTGCTGGGCACGCCTATGTTGCTGAAAGCAAGTGCTGACAATTGCACATGCTGTGATGTAAGCTAAAATTATGAAACATTCTGTCACCCCATTTTAGAAACTACACCCCTCAAGTAACATTTTAAGGGGTGTAATTTAAATTTTGACCTGACATTATTTGACCAGATATTATTCTGCATTAAAAGGCAAAAATTACAAACTGACATTTTTGCATATTTACGCCATCTAACTGCACAATAACAGCGGCATACCTTTAGATTAGATTTCTAATTTTTCTGCCTGACAGGTGTTTTGACCTGATAGGAGTTTCATAAAATTAATTCCCAGACATTTTTGTACATTAAAAGGTGAAAAAAGCAAACTGATATTTTTCTGGACATGCCATGTTACCGCACAATAAAATCTGTGAAAGATTTAGTGCATCGGGGAACAGTTCAAATAAAAAAAGTATAAAGAATGTAACATCTAAAAATCCGAAGACCGAGTGGTACAGCTAGAAGCATGTATTTTATGCAGAGATTGGGTTTATCAGGGCAGGTTTCATATTGGTAAATTGTGTCTTTTCTAATTCCCCTTTTGTAGCACATGCTGCACTTTGTTTTTTGTCCCATTCTTTTAACCGAGTGGAGGAATTTCTATTCAGGAAATGCTGCAGGAGTAACAATACTGGAGACGTCTTCAGAACAGAAAAGAAGTTGCTGGGGCCAACTCTCCCTAGTTACCATAAACAAGCGCCTTTATTACCTTCTCTTGGAAGGTAATAAACGTCCCCGTCTGGCTTGTACAATGGAAAAGAATAAAAGCGTTGTACATCACCATTTGCACAATGTGCACGGCCAGCTTTTTATACCACACTTTGGTCTTGTGTCTGGCACTGTATGGCTTCAGCACCTGGTCCGACATGTCTACCCCTCCCATGTATCTATTGTAATCCATAATACAGTTGGGTTTGTGGGCGACTGTACTACTGGTACCTCATACAGGGGCAGGGATAGTGCTGGAGTCATGACATGTGGTCAATATAAGGGTGTCCCTCTTGTTCTTGTATTACCCCTTGGAAGCAACCCTAAAGGGTTTAGGGAGTCCACTTTGATTTTTGCGCTGTGTGCCGCGGGCTGCTGTATGTCTGAAGCTCAGGCACTTAAAAGGTGGAATGCTGGTATAAAAGTTATCCACATACAGGTTGTAACCTTTATCCAGCAGTGGGTGCGACCAAATCCCACACTTAGCTTTCCACTTATTTTCAGGGAAGAACAGAATTTTGGGGGTACAATTTGACTGTCCTTCCCATCATAAATTCCGAAGCTGTGGGTGTACCCGGAGGTACTCTCCACTGCTTGTACAGTTTAACCCCGTAATGCACTCTTTTACTGAGCAGGTTTTAGGCAAATTTACGTCCTGCGTGAAATGTGGAATCGTCCACACAAATATATTTATCTATGGAATAGACCACTGAAATGGGTGATAACATGCTGAACTTTATACAAGCGGTCACAGGTGGGGTTGTCACGGGGTGGACACAGTGTATTATCCGTGGAATGCAAGAATTTTCGAATTTGCTTGAAGCGCTTGCGGGTCACTGCGTGGCAGTAAAATGAAGTACTATAAAAAACATCAGTACTCTATTACTGCCGGACTTCAGGCTTCTTCACTATGCCCATATGTAGAGTAGGGCCCCAAAATGCCATCATCTCTGCAGCGTCCATGGTGGTTCAACTGCAGAATGATGACGTGGGGTTTTGAACCAAAAACTGCTGGGCATAGAGATTGGTCTGTGCCACCATCTACCAGATTCTCAGAGAAAAAGACAAAAAAAATAAATCTGTTTCAGCGAGACCTGTAGTGTCTAAGTGGACCCCTAGGGTGGTCACAAATTCAGGGATTTGTAGCTGATAATTATCTGTGGAGGGAGTCCATAGCTTGAGGGGGTCACCTCTTCCGACACACGGAGGCATCTATGGGAGGGACCCTCATCAGCGTGGGAGGATTCGGACAAGGCACAATGCTAATTAATTCCTCTTTGGTTTGCGTTTGTCCCGAATCAACTGGTGGAATCGCTATCAGAGGCCAGGAAAGCATACGCCTCGTCCGCAGAGTAACGTCTCTGGGAGGATCGGGACATTTTTTACTTTATTTATAGGGGGCATGTAAAATGTAGGTGCTTTAAAACATGTCTTGTATGGGGAGTTGTATGTTGTGTTTGAACTTGTGTGGGGGAATTAACTTTTTTTATTAAAAAAAGTACAATTAGATTAAAAAAAAAAAAAAATCCAAAAAATTAAGTAACGGACGTTAATAAAAATTATACTGAGTGTCTGACATTTATTTAGAACAAATAAAAACCAAACGGCATAACTTTTTAACCCCCAAAAAAACAAAAACTTTTCTGGGGCAAAAACGGAGCATAAATCAGTGTCATGAATTACTAATTAGTGTTCAGGGGCAGCAAGACAGTTAACAAAATTAAACCTGTGCTAACAATTTAGCTTGGATGCTGATAAGTGATGTAAATCACTGATCAGCACTCAGAGGTCGGGTTAAAAAAAAAAAAACAATGCAAAAAAAAAAAAAAAAATTCTAATCAGCGGTGGTTGCGCAGCTATTGGCACAACCAATGGGTTAAAAAAAAAGCTAAAAAAAAAAATTTTTTTTATTTTTTAAATATCCTGAACCCCCCAAAAATGCAGATTAGAGAAAAATCACTAATCAGCACTCGGGGCACAGGCAACTGTAAGCTGTCTGTGCTTCACACAGCAGAGACAGCTCAGTCAGCCACTGCACCACCAACAATGAGGACACAGGCAGAAGATCTGCACAGGGGGCGCACAACAATCCACTGGTGTTACATTGAACAGCGATCCACTGTAATTTAGAGCAACTAGAACACCAGGGAGAGGCAAGAAGAAAAGCACAGTTATCAATATGCTCGCTACTTCGCTGACTAAGAGTGAGTGGCGCGAAGGCCGGGTTGTCATGCTGTAAAACCCAGCACTATGGCCTGCAATTGGCGTCCGCCCCTACGGCACCCGACCCCCACCCAATCGCTGCCCCATTTTCTCCCTGGTAGGGATTGGTGCTGTGTTAAACACAATTCATTTATGTTTGAAAATGCCAGCACTGACTGTTCTGATTTGAACAGCCAATGGCAGCGATCGCTGATGTGGGGGGCATCGCTACCCCCCTTGGCAGTGAGGGAAGACGGTCTGCGTGTCCAAGGTCGTTAAAGGTGTTACACACGTTCAAAAACAGGTCTAAGACCTTAAAACAGGTTTAAAAGGGTATTCCAGAAAACAATGTGTATGCACCATAAGTGGACTTGCTTTGTTTGAAAACCCATTAAGAACAATCCTTTTAAAAAATCCAGTTATTAAATAAACTATCTGCTTAATAATCAAAATTGCATTCACCTTAGCAATTAAGCATTGTACTTAAATATTTAAACAGTCATAGTGTACCATGGATGCTTAAGGGGTTGTATCAATTCATTGATTCATCTTTACCTCAGTTCCTGCTTTTCTTGTTTCATTTTGAATTTCAGGGGCGTGTGTTTGCTGGCTTCCACTAGGATTGCAGGAGAAAGCCAGGTCTGTCTGTAGCTATAGCAACCAGTGATGGCAGCCTATCAGGATAGATCAAACAGGTTTGTAGCCTTATGCAAACCTGTAGGAGCTGATTCAGCTCATACAAGATGTGGGATATTCTAGGAATAGGTTGGGATACTGTTTAATTGGACACATATTGCAAGAAAGTGACTTGTTTTTGCAAGATTCTTTAGAAACATAAAAAGCAATCCTTGTAGTGAGACAACCCCTTTAAAGGAGTTTTCTCACCACAGCTTTAAACATGTAGGCAAAGGTAAATAAAGACTATTACCACATACATTGCTGTTCTGATTTTGTTTTCTTGGGAGATAGAGATCTTATCTCCTGTTTGTTTACCCTAGTTTCTCTAGATAGTCAACCATCTCTTTCTGTTCTCATTGCTTCATCTGCCCTTGTCAACCATGGTGAGGTCACTCCCTGCTGTGAGTTATCTCCAGCACAGGAGCTTGTTTATCTATGTTACTGACAAAGTTTAACCCTTTAGGGCTATGTAGCCTTGCTTAATACAGTTTACAAACCTCTGGCACTCATGGTTGTATTGTAAACAGGCTCATGCTAGGAGTAGCATGCGTGAATATTTGCCAATCACTGTAATAGAACCACCCATAGCCTGACTAGGAAGTGAGTCTGAAACTGGCTGTTAAAAACAGACTGTGTAAAAAAAATAAACAAATAAAAAATAAACAAAAAGCATAGTGAGTACATCCCTTTTGGAGTATTGCTGGGGTAGAAAAGCTTAGTCAGAGATACCATTCAGTGGCACACATGAGTGACTGTATCCATAACACGGAGTCACAAGGACTCTGTGTGCCTCTGTACTTGAGACATTAGGGTGAATCTTCCAAACACACACAGTATTTTGTAGCTCATGAAGCATTTGTCGCTGTGCTAGAACTGTGGTCAGAATGTTACAGAAGTTGAAATCTTTTAATCAATCCTTTGCTGTAGTTTCAGGATCCAAAGTTGATCCTTTTAATTGATGCCAACTGTTGGTTTGTAAAGATAAATAAATAGATTGCGTAAATGAAAAAAATACCCTTAGCAAATTGACAATTTGCTATTTTTTTAAGAATATTTGCATTTATTAAAAAGCTTATCACTGAAAACATCCACAAAAGCTTCTCATAAATTGCCACCGCATCTAGCCTATAAACACCAGTGCATTCATTTTCTTGATTTTCAAGGGATCTGAGCCAAGAAAGACTTAGCTAGGAATGGAACCTCAATGACAGCAGAGTCATAACAGAAACCCAGAGCAAAGTTGTGTAACTCCTCAAACCCACCTTCTCGGCTGGCTTCCTATCATTCTAATAGAACCCTTTTGCATGATTTTAGCACACAGCCTCTGGTAATGCAATCACAGCTAATCAATTTTATCAGGAGCTCTCTAGTCATGCACTTGGATGTCTCCTTTTCTTCCACTGCTCTTGGCTCGGAGCAGAACATTTGTAAAATATATAGATTATATTTTCCTTTGGCTTTTGTCCAAGCATTCAATTTGTCATTGCGGATGGTTTCCTCAAGCTAAAAGGCTAAATGGTTACATTGCTACAGCTCTGAAGACAATAGAATTTCAGCTACGGAAATGTGAATTTGATAATGTGGCACATTTCTCACAAAGGCAGATGTTTTACTATCAACGCCTAAGATTAGAAGGATTAGAAAGAAAAAGTGTGTTAACTGCATTCTTGTCATTTCGAATATCAACTTTATAGAAAAATATTAGATGTTGGTTAGTAATGGATTCTTCCAAGAACTGTGGACTAGGCACGCTCTGCATACTATGAATGGGAAAGTGGAATTTTCACTACCTGGAACTAATTATCTTGTTTGGTTATATATAGCTCATCTGGCAGCAGCAAACTGAAAAAATTCTACAGGCTGCATTTAGTTGCCCCAGATGTATGTTTTGTGAACAAGGATTTGAATAAAAAAAAAAATTGCAGTAGAATATTTATCTCATTACATGATCTGTTTCTAGGCTAAATTGCATTCAGGGCAGGTAAAAAAAAACAATCCCCCCACACACATACACAATGCTGCAACAAATCGCATCACCATTAACTACTTCCTTACCAGGCCCCCTATAAACCGTCGTTCTTACCAGGCACATGTTCATTTTCTTAGTACACAGGTTTAAAATATATAGCGCTTTTTGGCACTCTGTTATTCTACAAATTTTTTCATGATACATAAGACTTTTAGGGCTTGTTCACACGGCGTTTTTATGATCCGTTTGACGGGGATCCGAAAAATCGGATTTAACAGATTGTCAGTGTGCATTAACATTAAGTTGAATGGCAAAAGCTCATCGTCTGTTCCTCCCACGAGGGAGTATCGGCGATGCGCTTTATTTGAGAGCTCTTCCTGCACTGCGCTTTTCGCACCGCTTTAAGACATTGACATGTCAATTCTTATTGCGTTTTACGCAACTGAACGGCCCATAGGGATAATGGAGTCCGTGCGTTTTTTATGGCACTTGTCCAAAAGCGCTTCCACAATCCTGGTTGTCGTAAACAGCTCGCGCTTTGCAATCTCCAAAGCGGATGCGAAAAGCCGCGAGGGGGATCGCTGGCTGGCTTTTTTGGCATGGTAGAGTGAGGAGGGGCAGACATGATTTGATGAAGAGAGAGAGAAGAGAGAGATAATAAAGAGAAGAAGAGAAGAAGAGAAGAAAGAGAAGAAAGAGAAGAAGAGAAGAAAGAGAAGAAAGAGAAGAAAGAGAAGAAGAGAAGAAAGAGAAGAAGAGAAGAAAGAGAAGAGAAAGAAGAGAAGAGAAGAAGAGAAGAGAAGAGAGAGAGAAAGAAGAGAAGAGAAGAAGAGAAGAAGAGAGGAGAAGAGAAGAAGAGAGGAGAAGAGAAGAAGAGAGGAGAAGAGAAGAAGAGAGGAGAAGAGAAGAAGAGAAGAGAAGAAGAGAGGAGAAGAGAAGAAGAGAGGAGAAGAGAAGAAGAGAGGAGAAGAGAAGAGTCAAGAGGAAGAGAGGAGAAGAGGAGAGAGAGAAGAGAATAGAGAAGAGAGAAGAGAGAAGAGAAGAGAGAAGAGGAGAGAGTATAGAGGAGACGAGAGAGAGAGAGAGAGGAGAAGATTGATGAAGGAGAGAGAGAGAAGAGAGAGAGAAGAGAGAAAGAAGAAGAAGAGAGAAGGGAGTGAGAGAGAGAGAGAGAGAGAAGAGAGAGTAGAAGAAAGCGCTGACGAGAAGATAAAGTGAGAGAGAGTGAGAGAGAGAGAGATGCGAAAAACGGATCCAAAACGCCGTGTGAACAAGCCCTTAAATTGATGTATACAAACAAAAGTTCTGCTAAAATAAAAAAGTAACACAATTACAACTTATCACAAACATTTATATATTACAAAGTGGTAAGGGCTGTTCATCAACGGAGTTTTACACTCCGTGTTACAGCGCTTTTCGGATCTGCCTTCTGGGGTCCCGCCTTCTAGCGGTCCCAAGAGGAATCTAACAATTAGCAGTGAGATTTCTCACTGTCTAGTTGTCGAATAGGAGCGCATGTTGTGGGCACGGTGATTGACAGTTTCCATGGAGACCAGTATACAGCAGAAATGCTGTGTACAGTTCTCCTTTTGTATGAGCGCTCTTATGATCACCCAAACAAATCCTCTATGGGGAAAAGTGAAAAAAAAAAAAAAAGTGTAAAAAAAAAAAAGTGGAACATGAAAAATAAAATAAAAACACGTACACCACCCTTTTCCCCTTCATACTGCGCTCAAATACGGCTGAAATCCGTCCCTGTCTCCTCTCCCCGCTCGCCGTATTTCGTGAGCGGGGAGAGGAGACGGAATCCATAGTTCTATATGAGAACTGTAGATTACCATAATGACAGGGACGGATTTCAGCCGTATTTGAGCACAGTGCGGCGCGCAATACGGACTGAAATCTGTCCCAAAATCAGCCGTGTGACATGCACATTATCCCGGCGGGATACGCTAACTAACCCACATGGTGAACGCTGTAGAAAAGAAGTGCGATTTTTGTTCATACCGCAGAACATAAAATGGAATAAAAAACGATCAAAAAACTCATATAAACGCCAAAGTTGTAGCAATTAAAACGTCAGTTCATTCCGCAAAAAAAGGTTCTTACACAGCTTTGTATATGAAAAAATAAAAAAGTTATGGCTACTAGAAGACAGCGATGGCTAAATATGGTTTTACACAATAAAAACTTCAGCATAAAAAAAACTATATAAATTGGGTGTCGCGGTAATCGTATCGACCCAGAGAGTAAAACTAACTTGCCACATATACTGCACATTGAGTGCTGTTAAAATTAAAAAACACTACTAGGATTGCAGTATTTTCTTCACTTTGCCTTCCAAATAATGGATTTAAAACTGATCAAAAAGTCTTGTCCTCCAAAAAATGGTACCAATAAAAATGTCAACTCATCACACAAAAACCAAACCCCTGCATATCTCCATACACAAAAAAATTATAAACTTATGGCTCTCAGACTATGGCGATGCAAAAACGTGTTTTCCTTTTTGAATAAAAGTATTTTTATTGCGTAAAAGCAGTAAAACAAAAACATTTTTACAAATTGGGTAAAATGTAATCGTATTGACCTGCTGAGTAAAGTTAGCATGTCATTTATATCACTAATGACCACTGTAAAAAAGAAATATAAAAAACACTACCAGGATTGCTGTTCAAAAAACCTCACAAAAACATTAATGAAAAGTGATCGAAGTGTCATATGCACCCCATGATGGAACCAATAAAAACGTCAACTCATCCTCAAAAAAAACAAGCCCATAATCAGCTCCGCTTTACAGAAAAAAAAAAAAGGGTTAAAGGCTGTCAGAAAAGGGAAACAATCTAAAAGGGCAATTTTTTATAGAACAAAATTTCTATTGTGTAAAATAATAAAACATAAAAAAAAATTTAAAAAAATTTAAAACTTTTGTAATCGTATTTGCCCCGCATAATAAAGTTATCCTGTCATTTACACGGGCATGGCAAACGCTGAAAAAATTAAAAATTTCAAAAAAAAAATGACGGAACCCCTTTTTTTTTCCCCCCCCAAGCAAAAAAAAACCCAAAAAAAACTAGGGAAAACACCTGTATCCCAAAAAAAGCACAAAACACCCAAAGATGAGATCTATGAGGGGTGTTAAACCCAAAAAGGGGGGAAACTTCGGGAAAGGGTTTCACCTGTTCTGGAAATTTTGGGGGGCCTTTGAAAAAAAATGCGACATGACACCCACCAAAATCTGCGTTCCAAAAAGCCAAAAAAGCTCCCCTCTTGTCCCCCCTTTCCAAATTGCCCAAACAGCATTTTAAACACCCATATATAGGGAAATTCCCAAACTTAGTGTAACAAAATTTCCAGTTTTTTTTTTTTCCAGGAAAAATTTGAAAAATTAAAACATTTTCAGAAAAAAATTTGCAATTTTTTTGAAAAAAATTCTTTTTAAACACCCCTAACACAAAAAATTTTTTTTAAAATCACCGTGGGATCGATATACTCACTACACCCCTGGATATTTTCCCCTTGGGGGTTTTTTTTTTTCAGTGTATCTTTTAGGGGTGTTAATTTAGCACCTTAGGTTTGGCGGGCAAACCTGAAATGGCGCGAAAATTAAAATCAAAATGAAAATGAGACCCCACAGCCGAAAAGGGGTTTCCCTTCAAATTCTGGTGTTTTTGGGGTTGAGCAAATGGCACACAAAGGTATGTACACACGGGCTTAAAATGGAACTTTTTTCGGTCCTTAAAAAACGCGCTGTCCCGCACGAATTACGGCTGAATCCGTCCCAGTCATTACAGTAACCACAGTTCTCATAAGAACAGGGAAATTCCCTCCTTCTCCCTCCCTCGGCAATACCCGGGGGGGGAGATAATTGAAAATGTAAATTTAACTAGCGGCGTATACCCCCGCGGTAAAAAAAAGTCTATGGGCCGGCGGGTGCCAAACCCCCCCGCACCCCCCCCCGGCCCCAACACGGCGTTGGAACATACCCCAAAAAGGCTACTTTACGGGATTTCTCGAAAACTGCAAATCGGGGGGAACCCAATTTTTAATTTGCATTTCCCTGGCCCACTCTACCGTGTTCCTGAGAAGGGAAATAAAAATTGAAAAAAAAAAAAAGTGAAATTTTTTGCTTTGTTTTAATTTCCCTGTGAAACACCTAAGGGGTTTAAATAAAGTTTTAAAACCCCCCGTTTTGAATAATTTAAGGGGTGAGTTTTTTAAAGAAGTCATTTTTTTGGGGTATCTAACATCCAGGCCCCTCAAAATCATGTCAGAAATGGACGGGGCCCCCCAAAAAAAAGTGAAAAATTGGGAAAATTTTTTCTTGAAAATGTAAAAATTTTACTACAAAATTTCTAACCCCTAATGTGGTAAATAAAGACTTTTTAAAAAATGATCCCCAAACCCCAAAACAGAAAAAACATGGTAATGCTAGTTATAAACTTTTTTGAGTGGAATAAACTACCTGTCTTACATCATAAATTTTTGAATTTAAAATGGAAAAATTTTTCCCCAAATTTTTTCAAAAAAATTTTTGATTTTTTTTCAAAATAAACAAGGACTTTTTGGCCCAAAAATTTTTCTTACTAACTTAAAGCACAATGGGGTCACAGAAAACACCTTTGAGTCACATGGATGGGTAAAAAATAAAAAAGTTTTTCCCCCATAAATTTACACATGCCCGTTTTTCCAAAAATGGGGCCCCCTGCCCCGGGAAGGCCAAAACGGGTTTGGGGCCCCTTTTAAACCCCCCTTAACAACCTTGGGCGTACCCCATACTTTTCCGGGTTCTTTTGGGGTTCACGCCCCGAACGTTTTGGATACGTCCTGAGGACCCGCCGAACTCTAAAGCAGATTAAACGCGATCGGCGCGGGGGTCCCGCGGGCGTGGGCCCCCGACCCCGGTCGCCCCGGGGAGGGGGGGGGGCCCTTTTAAACCCCTTAACAAACGCGACCATGGGGGTCGCAAAAAAACTAAGAGAGACGCAGGAGGAGATCCTCCTCCGCTCCCCTGTCGGCGGCAGCAGCGCCCCGGGATCGGGGCGATCCGTGCAGCTCCGCCTTCCAACAGACTGCACGGGGGGCACAGAAGGGCCCCTTTCCGGGGTTGTCTGTGACGCACGATCCCCGGGCCCGCCCTGTGGGCATTAAACGGAAATCGGACGACATTTGTCATAGGAACCAGTCATAGCAAAAAAGCCTTTAACTGATTCCTATTAAATGAGAGATCTAAAAAATCCCCTCATTCAAATCCCCAAAGGGGAAATGAAAAAAAAATTTTAACGGGAAAAAAGTGAAAAAAAAAAAAAAAAAAAAAAAGGAAAAACAAAAAAACACAAAAAAACCGAAAAAAAAAATTAAAATACGTACCCCCCCCTTTTCCCCCCTTTAAAAACCCCCAAATCCCCCAAAAAAAAAGGAAAAAAATAAAAAAAAGTACCCATTTTTTGGTACGCCGCATGCGTAACAAACCTGCCCTATAAACCCTGTCATGTTAAATAACCCAACAGTAAAACGGCTAAAAAAAAAAAACAAAAAAACAATCACAAATTAAGATTAAAAATTCCCCGCACACAAAAAATGGGAAAAAAAAGCGATCAAAAACTCCTAGTAACGGGCCAAAAAAGTACCAATTAAAACGTCAATTTTAAAAAAAATAAATAATAAAAACGTCCCTCATCTCGCAAAAAACAATCCCACACAGCCCAAGCACCGAAAAATTAAAAGTTATGCTCCAGACTATGGCATGCCAAAAAAATTATTTTCCTGGTTTTAATAGAAGTGTTTAAATTTTAAAAAAAGCATAAAAAAATAAAAAAAAAATACAAATTGGTATCTTTGTAATCGTATTTGACCCCGCGATTTAAAACTCCATGTCATTTTAAAAAACCGACAGTGACCGCTATAAAAAAAAAAAACACTTCCAAAATTGCGTATTTTTTTTCAAAACTCTCACAAAAAAAAAAAGCATCATATGCCCCCCCATAAAAAGTAAACCCAAAAAAAAACTTTTAAAACCCCCCGCAAAAAACAAGCTCATACACAGCTCTGGGACACAGCAAAATTTAAAAAAATTAGGCGGGCCCCCAAAATGACAACATAAAAACGCAATTTTTTATAGACGAAATTTCCCACCCGTGTAAAAGTAATAAAAAACCCAAAAAACAAAATAAAACTAAATCAATTTTAATTGTACCCCCCCCATAGTAAAAATTTAACAAAAAAAATTTTCATTTCACGGCGAATGCGTAAAATTGAAATCAAAAAAAAAATGACCAACTGCGTTTTTTTCCCCCAATTTTTTTTTGCCCAAACTAAAAAAAAAACTTGGAACACCCGTGTAGCCTAAAATTTCAAAAAAACATCCCAAAATAAGCTTTCCCCGATGGGTTTGAAACCAAAAAGGGGCACTTCCCGGGAAAGGTTTTTGCCCGTTTTTGCTACTTTGGGGGCTTTTCCAAAACGACCCTGGGCCCCACCAAAAAACTGCGTTTCCCAAAAACCAAAAAACGCTCCCTCCCCCTTTTACGCCCTGCCAAAGCGCCCAAACAGCAGTTTAACCCACATTAGGGAAATTTCCAACTTGGGGAAAAAATTGGGTTAAAAAAATTTTTAGGGGTTTTTTTTTTCCAGGATTTCCCTTTTAAATATGAAACCCTTTTAAACTAAAATTGAAGAATTTTTGGAAAAAAATTTTTTTAATTTTTTACAGCCTTATGCGAAAAAAATTTTGTGGGAAACACCTTGGGTCATATACTCAATCATCCTGGATATATTTCCCTTTAAAAGGGGGGTAGTTTTTCCCAAAATTTTTGGTTTTATTTTTGGGGGGTTTGGGTTTAAATTTTTTGCAAACCAAAGGGGGTTCCCCCCAAAACCCGAAATGGGCCTAAATAAAATCCCTATTGAAAATGAACCCCAGAGTCCCCGGGAGGGGGCTCCTCCTATTCCCGGGGGTTATGGGTTTAGGGCCAAAAAATCACTAGGGGCCCCATATGGATAAAAACAAAAACGCAACCGGGGGGAAATTTATATTTTAAATTGCATTTCCTGGGTCACATTTTTCCAATTTCCATGAATAATGGATAAATTTTTGAAAATTTTGAAAAAAAAAAATGAAATTTTGAAATTTCCCCCTCCCCTTTGCTTTAATTCTGGAAATATCTAAAGGGGTTTTCCCAAAATTCCTAAAATGTTGTAAATACGTTAAAAGGGGGCTAGTTTTTTTCAGGTGGCATCACTTAAGGGGTATCCCAACATGCAGGCCCCCCCAAAGCCAAATCCGAAATGGAGGTTTGGGCCCCTAAAAAAATCTATATTGCAAATTTTCTGAAAATGGGGGGAAATTACTACGAAATTTCTAAGCCCTTCGAATGTCTTAAAAAAAAAAAAAAAAAGCAAATTTTTTAAAAGATCCAACCTTTTAAATGACATATGGTAGATCTGTTTTTAAACTATTTTGTGGTTTAATAATTATCTTCCTTTGCACGCAGAAATTTTGCAACTTTTAAAAAACGCAATTTTTCCAAATTTTCATGAAATTTTTTTTATTTTTTTTTCAAACAAACAAGGAATTTTATGGTAAAAATTTCTTCCCAACCTTAAAACACAATGTGTCACGAGAAAACAATCTCTGAATCAAAATGGAAAAAGGGAAAAAATGTCAAAAAATTTTTCTCACATAAAAAATTTACAAAGGGAATTTTAAAAATTTTGGCTTTCAGAAGGGCCAAAAAAGGGGGGTCCTTAAGGGGTTTTTAAAATGTTAAGGGGGGGAGTCCACATCCAGGGTTAATTGGAGAGGTGGCCACACATATTCACAGCTCTCCCTTTGCACTTCCAGCGGTTAAAGGAAAAAAGCCAAAAAACCCTAGGTAGGACTCTTAGGCCACAAATTTTGAAAAATTCAAAAACTAAGACTTTCTTTTTTTGCCCATACAAACCAAAAAAAATTCCCCTTCCCTTTCTTTTAGTGCTCTGAAAAAAATTTAAACAGCGCTCCGAATTTGGGTTTCTATTGGGAACAAAAAAAGCAAAACCAAAAACAATTTTTATAATGTCCTCCTTAGTCTTTTCCCTCATACTTTTTTGGCCCAGGGCCCCTTATTGAAGTATATTTCCATTTATTTCCCCTAAAATGTTTTAAAAATTTTAATAAACAAATCAATTTACCTTTTTCTGACCCATTTTGTCCTTCCCCTGCTTTTCCCCCATCCCATAGTGTATTACTTTTTATCCCCATATTTCTCAAACCTTAAAAACTTAACATGTATTGGCAAAGCTAGAATTTTTTCTACCTTGGACTGTCACAAAATATTCCGCCTCACTTTTACAAATCACACCTCCACTTTTGAAAGGGAAAACCCTATAATTGCCAGTTAAAACTTTTTTTTTAATATCATGATATTTTAAAATCTCAACTGTGAAGAGCTGTGACATCATCATTCTGTATTTGCAGTGGAGGGGAAAGGTTTTCTGGAGAGGACAGCTATACAGCCTCCTGCAATGTTCTCTTGTCTGCAGAGCCTTCATCTCCAGGCTCGACAAGCTCCTTGCTATGCTATAACCAGTTATACACACAGCCTGAACTGATGAAACACATGAGGAATGCACACTGCCCCCCCCTTTACCCCTCTGTTATCAGGCAGGAGGCTGTATTACTGTGTTATATAGAGGGAACACAGGACATAAGACTGTGTTATATGAGGGGATCTAGGAGTTAGACAGTAATTAGCCAGATCGTTCACCTTAGTGCTGGGAAATGAGTATACAGCCAGCAGCCCTTTCACATAGCTGGTTTTACTTTCGGTTTTAACAGCTCAGAAGTGAGTAAACACAGAGTGTGCAGGCAGCCAATAACGGTGCAGGGGGCGTGTCAGGGGCGTTTCCTTCTGGGGCCGTATCCCAACAGGCTGAATGAATTGTCAGTCAGCCAATCACAGTGCAGGAGGCGTGTTCAGGGGCGGAATCCATCCAGGGGCATGTCCCAACTAGCCAATCATAGAAAAGGGGGCGTGTCCCGACTAGCCGCAGCAGAAATAGAACACAGATGCACAGAAAAGCTCATATCTACTAAGTGACTTAGGTAATGCAACCCAATTACAAAAGTGCTTATTTTTACTGTCCCCATAATCTGAGATATGATCTTTGTCGCGAGAAAACCCCTTTAAGTTGAGTTTGAATGTAAGTTATTAAATTTAACTCCAGCACAAAAGTTTTTTTGTTTTTTTTTTAGTTTTGGATAGTGCAGGAAGGGTTTTACTTTGTTTTTTTTCCCATGAAAATAGAAAGAAAAAACAGAGGGGTAAAGTACATCTAAATAAAAAATTAAAACAACAAATAAAAAGGTTCTCACCTGAGCTGTTTCGTATATTTTAGAGCACAAAACTCTACGGGCATTTTTTTTCCTTTAAAAAAGAAAAAGATTTTCCCTTCCTATATAAAACACACACTTATAACGCCCTTTCCACCAACAGGCGCTTCTTTAGATAAAATGGTTTCAGCAAGAGAAGGAAAAAAACCTAAATTTATAAGGGAAGTACATATTGGAAAAATCCGAAACCCAAACACTAAAACATTTCATAACAATAAAAAGGAGAAGCAACCAATCCATAATGGGGGGGGACAAATTAAATGAAAGAAAATAGGATTGGCTAAAAGTGTGGGAAATTTACTTGGGGCCCAATAAGGAAGCTAGTTTTTTGCAATGAAATCTATACATCCCTAAGCCAATAGAAAACTAGTTCCTTAGGAAAAAATGGCTAAGGGATTGGAAAAAAAGGGAGGGGAAAAAAAGGAGGAAAAAAAAAAAAAAAAAAGGGAAAATGAAAAAGGTCAATAAAATGGCGAGCTAGTCATGTTCGACCCTTCCTGTGTGGTAACCAGTCACTATATGTTTTTACAGGTCAGTAGAAAAAAGACGCATAAGGTAGGATTGGTGTACCTACGTTGGGAAATGTGAACTGTCCAGAAAAGGACAGCCACTAGGAAAAAACATATACATATACATATATATATATATATTCTATATATATATATATAATAGGAGCGAGGCGCGCGCGCGGAGCGCGCGCCGAGCGAGTGGACAACAAGATATAAGGAGACATAAACACACATGATGCTACAAATATAATATGTTTAATGGTAAAAAGGCGGCAGCAGAAATCGCAAGGACGATAAGTATCACGTGCGTCCTACTTATCGCTATACAGATGAATAAATGGGGGGTGGGGGGGGGGGTTGGGGATTGAAAACATATAAAAAGTGTATGAATTTTCTAAATAAAATAAATGCCAAGATTATTATTAAAATTTAAATATATGCTGGACAGCTCCAATTACATCGAATTGTATGTATATACATCTAATGGGAGCTATAAAATATTAAACATGATTAAAATCATGCATTATAAGAATAGGTTAACATTAAAACCATATGTAACAAATAAAATTGTATGCCAAGATTACTAAAAATTTGATATACTGGCCAAAAATATTGAAATATATAACCAAACACCAAAAGCGAGAGAGCGGTGCATATATAAAGCTAATATATCAATAAAAACACATAAGTAAAGAGAATGGTAAAGTACAATAAAATAGGAGGAACATTAAAACAATAAAATAAGTGAAAAAACCCCCTAAATGACCAGCAATAAAACGAAATCCTAGAAATGTAAAAAAATCCTCAATAAATTAACTCTACCAGCTCATTTAACCCCTTAGGATTATAGTTTGTAACGCATACATCCAGAAATGTCTCCCTTCTCTGCAATATTTGAAACTTGTTATTAGCATCAGGGGACCATCTTTTGGTTGGATTTTTAATTTGGAAAAATTCTTGATTTGGTGTTCTTTAAAAATTTTTTGGCTACACTTTCCGTATACCCCCTTTTTTTATACAGGCTCTATGTCCGTTCAGGCGCATATGCAGAGCTTGAGTAGTCGTCCCAGTATTGAAGTCTGCGGGTAAAACTAATCACATAAAATCACAAAATTTGCTTACAGTCTAAGTTGTGTTTTCATCTTATTATGGTATTAGTGTCAAGATGAAATTTGTGTAGCAGTTAGTATGGATTGAGCAGCAAAGGCAGTCCTGGAACCACGGGGGTGACTACCGGGGTTTTTGTGATTGTCGCAGTCTTGTCGTTTGGACCTTTAACAGGCTGGGCTATAATGTTTTTTGATTCGGAGCTCTCCTGAAGATAAAATTTGGGGGCGCTCAGGTAATTAGCTTTGGAAAAAGGATCCTTTTTGATTTTGTGCCAGTGTTTGCTAGAATTTGTTTTAATTTTCGTATGAGAAGAATTGTACTGAGTTTTAGAGATATTTGTTGTGTAGGTCCCGAAATTTTTGTTTTTGTTTTGTTTCCCTCAGTATTTATAGCCTTTTTTGTATTTTTAAGCAATCCTTTTGTTTTAAGAGTTACCTTTCTTCTGCATTTCAAGGAGTTTCGAAGATACCCTTTTTCTTTAAAGCGATTTCTAAATAGCTCAATTTGGTTTTGAATACAAGATCTCGGAACAATTTTTTTTATCCTTCTATATTGGCCATAGGGGATATTGGCGATCCATGGCTTATGGTGCCGCTCTTAAAATGGATGTAGCTGTTTGAGTCTACTTTTTTAAAAAGGGTAGCCGTATTAAAGATCCCCCTTTTGGTGAAAAATTTTTTTTATCAAGAAATTTAATTTTGTTTGGGATCACTGTGACGGTAAAAGAAATACCCCAATTGTTGTTATTAAGGTGTGAAATAAAAGAATTCATAAGTCAGGGGGACCGTCCAAATAAAAAAAGAGATCATTCAATATATCTCCTATATAAGGGTACATATTGGATTAAAATAGGAGGTTGAGGTTATATGAAAAGTATTTTTAGATTGCCCCAATAAAAAAACAGATTTGCGTAGGCAGGGGATAGTCTAGTACCCATTGCTGTACCCTGTTAGTTCTGCATGTAGGTGCAGGCCGACCTTACTTGAAAAAAAGGTTGTCAAAATAAAATTCTCATGCCCTTTAAGTAAAAAATTTCTTTGGGGGGCATGGTAGTTATGATAAGGACATCTAGAGTATTTAAAATACAATATATGCAACAAAGATGTGAGAAATTTATTTAGTGTATAAAGCAAGGTTTACACATTCCATAGTTAACAAAAAAAAACAATCTTTAAGATGGTTTAATTCAGATAGTAGCATGGTATCAGTTGTTCACGAATCTTTTAATAGCTCGGTAATTTTGTGACATTTATTTGTCATATAAAAGGTACAATGTAGTGGGAAAGATGCTAGGTAGGAAAATTGAATTTTCCAGTTAGGAGGGGTCTACAGGAGGGTGAGGGTTAAAAAACTTTTATGCCATTTTTCGGCAGAAAAATAAAATAAATGGCGGCAGCTTTTGATTGGTTCAGGATTTTTTCCAATCATTGCTAACTCTGCCTATAAATTTGTGGTTGTTTCATGTACTCTTGTGTAAAATTTTTATTATGAGAAGCGCTCTGTTGGTGCGTAACGCGTTCCTTATAAGTGTGTATTTCTTATATATAAGGAAAGGGTAAATCTTCATTTTTATTGGAATAAAAACAACCTTTATTTAAATCCATATCCTCGATTATCACGAGGGATTTGTTTTAACCTAATTTGCTGCTGTGGCATAATGGAACTTGACGATTCCCACAATCTATCTACTGTGGAACATGGGAACTACAAGTGCCAGAATGTTACCTATTAGTACTCCGTTTTGTAACATAGGGGGGCAGATGTAAGTGGGAACGGTGTAAGTAGGGGACATGCCTGTATTTAATTCTTTTTATTTTCATTTTCATTCACATATTTTTTTATGAGGCCTGGTTGAAAAGCCAATTCTGGCATGGCTTTTATTTTTTGGTAGGTTAACCGTATGGAATTAATTCATCAATGTATTTTTATATGATTGAATTGTTAAAGACATTGCAATCTAGAGATGGGCGAATTTTCAAAAATTCCAATTACGCACCATCTCTATCTTGCTAATAGTTCTTGTAACAATTCTAATCTATTAAATTCATTTGTTTATTTTTCCGTCAAAATCGTTTCGTTCCCGAATTATTAGGGAAGCTATAATCGCCTGGTTAAAAAACCGCTATTTCCTGGTGCAAGAGCCTGCAGGGATGGCTGTAGAAATGTGTGTGCGATGACTTAATTATGGCAGAGGGTGCTTGGTTCTTGGCTTCATTACATTGCTTGTGTTTGAGTATGACAGCATTGAATGCCGCCACTCTTGGAAATCACTTACATCTAAAATCCATGGGCATTTAGAGAAGAGAAAAAAATCTGACAGAAAACTGAAAGCGGAATTGCGGCCTGATAAAAGTATCGGCCAGCGGAACAGTGGGAAAATAAAAAAACATGGATGTGGGTAAGATCCCACCATTGAGTCAAAGAACATAATAGCTAGGTTCCTGGAGCCGCCCACATTTCGCATGCACACAGCTAAGGGGGACGTCACAGCAGGAGTTACCCTGCAAGGCCACAGCTATCGGTGTCAAATTCTTAAACATTCCTTGTGTTGACCAACACACTAGTTTCATACACTTTCTCCCAGATGGACAATCTGACAACCCCAGCCAAGAGTCGGTGGGTTTGTCACACACAAACCCTTGTTGGCATGGGGGCCCGGGAGCAGGGTGAGGGGCTTCACCTGTCCCTCAACACACATCTGTTTCCCGTTCGCTTCCCACAGCCAGAGAATACCTGGTGCTGTGGCATCTTGCCACTTATACAGTGAGGACAAAAAATATTTAGAGGGACAGTGGGCATCAAAGGGTGGGGAAGACAATCCACTCGCTTCTTGCAGAAGCGGAGTGAGGACTTATATGGCCACTAAAAACTTATCCCTTTTAACATATAGTAGAATCTAAAATATAGAACAGCTGCTAACCAAAGCAACATCAAAAACCAAAAATAGAGTCAAGCGAGCGATCAGTAAATGGCCCTATTAAATACCCTTAAATGGGGGGACTTAAATAATCCTGGCCGTATCTCTATGGGGACACAAGGAAAAATTGTCCTGAAAGGATGGTCCTGCAGCGGAATCCTGACCACCTATATACTACTTACCCTATATACATTTAAGGTTTTCCCCTCCCTAACTTGTTTCCCATCCTCCTATTTCATTATAAGGCGATAGCATAGGGGATGGTTTGGGAACACGTGGGAACCTAAGAAATTAACTGATCAACTGATTCACAATTAGAGGGTAAACTTAATAGGATGCTAGGAGTGTCCCACAACAAATAGACTATAATGGTGAATAAACATACTCACTTTCCTTCCAGAGCATGAATCCAGGCAAGCCAGAAAAGATATAAAGCCATACTGCATTAATGTGGCATCCCATATCCTGGAAATATAGTATAGGACCAGACTTTAAAGTTATAAATTAATAACCAAATAATTGACTAATAACACACAGAGATAAGTACAAATAGTGTAATGTGAACTGTACCTACCCAATGCTAGTTAAATCTGATAGCTCGCGGCTCCCTCACCCTGTGGGAGTGACAAGCAGTGGATGGTAAAGTGAAGATGTGCAGAGAGATGGAGCGGCTGGATAGAGAATCGGCAGTGTGACTCATGGCCGTCGCGGCCCATGAGATGCGACCGGACGGACAAAGTGCGTCCCCCGGGCAAACGGAGCATGCATCAGTAGACGCTTGAGTCCCAGAATCGGGTCACTATCATAGAAAAAAAGAAGGTGATGGCGAGCAGGGGATCCAACCGCCTGTGTTATAAATAGCATGGAACGGTATAAGCGGCAGAATAAGGATTACAATTATGATTCATAATAAGGGCTATACAGAGGATGAACAAAATAGGAAATCAATCAATCAGGAAATGAATTTATTTTTAGGAAATCAGCTGAATCAAGATGTTCATTCAAGACCATTTTGGGGTCACTGTCATGAAGTGTGGTACATCTGTAGCATTCAACGTCTGTACTTAAGTGTTAGTCAAGATTTGCGGTCTAGCAAATGGGAATAACGTCATGTTAGTTGCAGCACCTATGCACAGCACTTGCACGATCACCATCATGGTTTGGACTTGCACGCTCGGAGCAACGGGAGTGTCTACTTTTGTGGCGGGAAGTCGACAAGTGCTAGGGCCCCAATTGCGGCGAAGTTGTTGGGTCGTCTTACCAATGTATAAAAGCCACAAATTAAATCATATATATGGAACATGTGTCATCCTACAGTTAATAAATTGACACATGTCATATTGTCTCAAATCATTGCTGTCTGAAAAAGTTCTAGATTGCAAAATTAAAAAGGCAAAAAAAAGTCATGCATCTAAAAGGACCATGTGGTCTAAGGGTGGCCCTTTAGATGTATATCCCTGTATAATTTTGGGTGGCGTTTCATTATTGCAGATGCGGTCAATAATAGTATGAGGAGGAGCTTGCACAAGGGGGGTTTATGTTGGGAAGCGGTCAGGCTTTGTAGAGGAGAACACTTTGAGAGATGGAACGGAGGTTGACAGGCAAACACTAATAGATGTAGGCCGATCGCCATTGGGAGCCGGGTGAGCAAGCAAGGGTTGGGACAATGGTAAGATGCCTATTTATAACAAGGCATTAAAGTGCCCCCTAATGGAAACTTCAGCAACTCCATTGCATCCCTTGTGCCCCCTTTTCTCCCTGGCGATGCGAAAGTGGTGCCCTAACGCGATCGCCCTACCTCCTAAACTATCCATTGTCCCGGCCTGGAAAAATTCCGGTTTTCTCTACATTAAGTTTTTAGGAGGACGGGTGGTGGGTAGAAGGAGGCTTTGGACAGACAGACATATCTGGGATTCTTGGACAGTAGAAGAGTTAATGTTCTGGGCCGGAGATGTAATGGTTGGGTGTCATCAGCATAATGGTGGTTTTTGAAAGAAATGTGATGCTATGGAGGCTGACCCTAGACCAACAGGTGATAAAAAGGGCTTCATCATTATTATTGGGAGATGAGAGCGGCAGCTTTGCATTGGTTAGGCAAGTGGCCGCAGCCCTATAAGGCATTGCGTTAGTGGCCAGGAGTCAGCAGCCGGGTGGCAGCAGTGCGAGGTTGGGAGCCAAAACGGGCCACAATTTAGACCACACTGTGCAAGTCCCTAGAATGTAGCGGCAAAAGGGGGACTCACGGGGGGCAGCTGCGCCGGTAAAAAACAGTTAAGTCAAAAAGTGCGGGAGCTTTGGTGGTAAAAAATCACCGGAATCGGCGGGAGCATTGTTGGCCGTTTTTTTGACAGAGGACATAGAGGAGGCGAACATCTCCTATATGTCGAATCTGTGGGCAGATTGTAAAGCCAAGTGACCAGGGACCTAACGTTGGGGCACCTTGGCCCTGCATCAAAACTTGCAGTGGTCACCATACGTGTTTCAGATTATTGGTGAGTCCTTCTTGTCCAAACAAGCTAGCAGACCACCCAGTGGCACGCCTTCCAATTTCATGCAGACAAGGGCTTCAACCACCTATGCCGAAAGGGAAGCTTCCAATGTCTAATTAAACGCCAATCACTCTACGGTTCCAGATAATCCCTGCTTCCTCGGCCACTCATGGTGCAGGCAGCTCGTTCATCCGGAGGACGAATGCACCAAGAGACAGCAGTATGCTATAGCCATACCTAAGAGCAGAAAGCTGACCGTGCTTTCCCTGTCCAATTGGTGGTACTGCTGTCCTCCCTTTTCAATGGTGGTGGACTTCTGCTCCCATTCAAACGAACTGGCAGGAAATTGGCAATTCACTTCTGCCATTGTAAAGACACCGGGTAGTTCTGGCTCCTTGGACCACCACAAGCAGTCGGCAGCGGCCACGCCCAGGGAAGCAGGGGTCTAAAGTAGGTCACGGTTCTTCACAGAGCCCGCCGCAAGGAGGATGGACTTTCTGTGGTGGTATCTACCAGGTCGCTACCCTGGCGCGACTTGCTTTGAGGGTGGTAGCCGAAAGCGCTGCGAGGTACCGAATCGTAAGAAGAAAAAACTCGTAGGTCAAAGGTCAGGCCAACAGGTCGGGCAGGCGGCGGAGATTTAGGTCGGTAACATTAGCAGAAAACGTCGGGCACACGAGCAGACAGGAACTGATGAACAGGGAGGATTGATGAACAGGAATATATATATAATAACAGGGGAAATTGGATGAAAGGAAAAAAATTATATTATACAGGGGGAAATTGATGAACAGGCAATAAATTATTAAACAGGGGGAAATTTATGAACAGGGGAAATTGTTGAACGGAATATATATATTACTGGGGGAAAATTGATGAACAGGGAATATAATTATTAAACAGGGGGAAATTTTATGGTACAGGGGGAAATTGGGGGTGGCGGATGAAACGGAATATATATATAGTAACAGGGGGAGGAAACTTGATGAACAGGAATAAATATATTAACTGGGGGGAAAATTTATGAAAACAGGGGGAACAATTGGGAAAATTGATGGAACGGAGAGAAAAGGAAATGAATTGTTTTATTGCTGATCAAGCGGACTCAGGTAGTAAACACCTATGAATTTTAATGTCAGCCAGTGGGAAGCTCAGATTGATGGAACACATGCCGTTTGCTCAGGTCTTTCATTGCGGACATGTTATTTTTCAGTCGCCAGGGGGGGACTACGGGAGCTGAATAACGTTCTTCCACTGCATCCATCTTGGTCAGGGACAGCGGTAGTGGATCCTCTAGGTACAACCGCAAGCAATGGCAATAGCCTCGCCAGGGAGCGGAATTAAGTAGGGGGGGCCCTGGTTTTCACCAGAGCCGCCGCAAAGCTGGGGATGGAACTTGCTGCGGCGGGGAGTCTACCAGGGCACTACACTGACGTGACTTGCTTGCAGTGGCGCCGAGGTGTAGCGTGGTACATAATCGTATGGCTAACTCGGGGTAGTGGGAGTGGGGGGGGCACAGGCAGGCAAAGGTTCAGAACAGGCGGGCAGTGGTTCTTGGGGCAAGGGAGGAGGCAAAGGGAGGCTCGGTACACGGATATGACAGGAAAGGATTAACGGAAAACACTTTCTCTATAGGCTTTAAAGATTATCTCATTTAGTATTATTTAATTTGTACAGTCTTGGGAGGCGGTTGTGTGAGCAGCCTTTCTATTAAAAAATGGCAGCTAAAAGGGAATTTCCACAGCTTTCAAAATCTGGACACCTAGATACAAGTTCTGCCAACTTTTCCTTTATCACCTGTGTTATCTGTTCATGAACAAATGAACGTTTATCAACTTGCTTTCTTAAACTACTTGAAATCTGTGTGGATGTAATTTGTTCCACCGGTAAGAGTGGACGGCCTCCAGAAGGACTTGTGTTTTTACTTTCTGTAAGTTGGACATACGATTCACAATTCTTCATACTTGAAGAAGTTCATCCAAAGCCAGTTTGTGCAGCATTTGCTTTTGCTTCTTTTTTGTTCTGTCCCATTCCAGTTTTGTACTGAAGTCAATCAACAATGGCACAGAATGCAAAATAAGCACCTAAAACATTCCCTGTAGTTATGGTCATGTTCAAGTTCCATACGCTGCATTTGAACAAACTGGTAGTATAATGCTGTACCGTGTTAGCCATAGAAAGTAGTAGAAGAGTGAAGAAATCAGGCAATACCTTTTTCAGGCTAATTGAGTATATTTGATGGTGAGCTTTCGAGAGTACTAGCTCCCTTCTTCAGACATGGTGTTATACAAGAACTGAAAATTTACAGACTTTTTATACACAAAAGACATGGACCTTCAAAGGATCTTAGAATTCTTAAAAATAACAAAATGCAATATAAGCAGAGAAGTCATTTACAACAGGTCAAGAAATCAACTATCTGGAAACTTGTGAGGCGTGACGGAGGGTTCAGTAATTCTGCGTCTTATCTCGTAGCCATCAGGTGTAATTTGTGGCTCCCACAGTTCACACAAAGTTTGACATGAAGCTGGCATGAATATTTAGCCCATTTTGCAGAGTCCGAAATTTTTGCATTAATTTAAATTCCCATTCCTTTCTCTCCCTCTGCGTCTTAAAGTGTCCCATTAAAACCATAATCTTCAAATCTTCAATAGAATGGTCATCTCTGGAGAAGTGTTGTGCCACTGGAAGATCAGTTCTGCTGTTAATAGTGAATCTGTGGGAGTTCATGCGCTGGCTGAGTTTCTGCCCTGTTTCCCCCCACATAGAGGCCTGTGGTCGGACATTGCGCAAACATCCTCGACTCCGCTCTATCTTTCAAAACACACATCCAAAACCTCACCTCTGCCTGCCGCCTCCATCTGAAAAACATCTCTCGCATCCGCTCATTCCTCAACTATGACACTACAAAAATGCTGGTCCATGCCCTTGTCATCTCCCGCCTAGACTACTGCAACATCCTTCTCTGTGGCCTCCCATCTAGCACTCTTGCCCCCCTTCAAACAATTCTCAACTCTGCTGCCCGTCTTATCCACCTCTCTCCCGCTACTCCTCTGTCTCTCCCCTCTGTCAATCTCTTCACTGGCTCCCTGTTGCCCAGCGAATCAATTTCAAGTTGCTAACTATGACCTACAAGGCTCTCCATAACCTCTCCCCTCCATACATCTCTGCCCTAATTTCCAAATATCTCCCCTCACGCAATCTCCGCTCCTCACAGGAACTTCTCCTCTGCTCCCCACTTATCATCTCATCACAAAACCTTCTCCAAGACTTCTTCCCGTGCTTCACCCACACTCTGGAACTCACTGCCCCAATCACATCAGACTCTCTCACTTTCACCAGCTTCAAAAGGCAACCTGAAAAACCCATTTCTTCAGGCGTGCCTATAACCTACAATAACCCTGCTGTCACTACACCTTCCACATACATGTCTGCCCCTCACCTCATGTCTCTTTCCCCCCTCCTTGTAGATTGTAAGCCCTCGCGGGTAGGGTCCTCTCTCCCTCTGTCGTGCCAATTGTCATTCATCACTTATCATTGTACTCGTTTGACCTATGTTGTGTATGTAACCCCCTCGAATGTACAGCGCACTGGAACCAATGGCGCTTTAAAATAAATAATAATAAAACAATCAGATACACCACATTGCTAGACCTGCAGGAAAATGTCCCCCTAATTTTGTGCACCTGCTGGGACTGTGGGACAGGTACACTGTCCGCGGTGTGGATGTGCCTGCAGGTCTTGCACCTGTTTTGCAGGCAGGGTGAGGTGCCACTTTCAGTTGGGCCATTCAAGGCATTCCGGACAATAATACGCGACAGGTTTGGTGGTTGCCGAAAGGAAAGGAGAGGGGGGACTGGGAATATTTCTTTGAGTCTGTTGTCCCTATGTAATACAGGTTGAAGTTCCTTGGCAAATCTTTCATAGGATCTCCAGCTGTGGGTTGTAGGTTACAACTAGGGGCACTCGTTCTTCCTTCTGGGTCTGGTGTAATGCAGAAATTGGATTCAAACCACCACGTTTATACTTCATGAGTGTTTGATCGTCACTGCTGTCCTCCCCAACGGTCTTGGTATGCACCGGCTGACCGCTCGCCAAAAAACCTCCCATGCCACTCTCCACATCAATACTGCAAGAAGCATGGGATGTCTGCCCCACCTCTTTGTTGCCAAGTAGCTGCTGACTGTCCTCACATTGTTCGTCCTCGCTGTATAGTGGCGCTGAGCCCAGACCACATACTAGTTCTCTGGCTGAGAGACCCGAACGGGACAGAAGCGGGTTGAGGGCAGCTGAGGGCTGCTGACCTGTTCCCGGGCCATGCCAACTAAGAATTGTATCTGACGAACCCACCGACTGTTGGCTAGGGTTGTCAAATGTCATCTGGGATGAAGTTGATGACCTACTCAACCAATCAAGAAACCTTGGGTTGCTGATCAACACACGGCCGCTACATGACACCGGCAGTTCTGGCCTCACTGAGTGACGCCGCTGCGACGTCCCCTTACTATGATGTGACCTGTGCCTGCTCCAGGAATGTTTGTGCCACTGCCACTCGCATGTGAAGAGCCTGCCACCTCTCTGACATACTGTTTGTTCAAAAATTTACAGACTCTGTTTAATGAAGATATCTGTATATGATACATACACACCCTATATTTGACTCCAAATGAACCCACTAACAAGCTTGGGTAACCCTTGGATATAAAATGCGCTCCAGAAATCAACAGGAAAAATGTACTCGTCTTTGGCGTTTAAAAACACTGTTTATTTTACTGAATATAAAAGCACAAACATGCTTTATTACACCTATAAATTGAGATCCAGAAATCACCAGGAACAAATAACTTGTATGTGGCGTGTAAAAACGCTGCGTATTTTACGGAATAAAAAAGCAGAAACACGCTTAATTAACCTTCGGATATAAATTATGCTATTGGGAAGTCACCAGGAAAAATTTCCTCGTCTTTGCGTTTAAAAAACACCGTTATTTTACTGACTACAATAAACAAAAAATGCTTAATAAAACCCTTGGATATAAATTGCGCAAAAGAAATGAGCAGCAAAAAATTAACTGGTATGTGGCGTTGAAAAACACAGTTTCTTTTACTGACTAAAAAAGCCGAAACACGCTTAATTAACCTTCGGATATAAATTATGCTACAGGAAAAATTTTGTCTGTGGCGTTGAAAAACAGTTTCTTTTACTGACTACAATAGCACAAACACACTTAATTAACCTTTGGATATAAATTGCGCAAAAGAAATTAGCAGCAAAATTTAACTGTATGTCTTGTAAAAACGCTGTTCTTTTATGAATACAAAAGCAAAAAACAGGTTAAAAAAAACCTTGGGTATTCAATGTGCTCCACAACTGAGCAGATGGCATTAAAATGTATATGAAATAGAATTGGACCCACACTGGACTTCAATTACAATACCCCACAAAATCAAAATTAGAACGGAAGAGGAGCAGTCTCTGATAAAAGCTGTGACACTCCCCCCCCCCCCCAAATCGCTGTTAAAAAGTAATTTCTTTTGTGTGAGATCTCAGCTACTGCAGCAGCTACAACACGGCACAGAGAGTAGTGTGAACTGCCAGCGTCGCCTCCGAACTTATAGAGCGCGGTGACATCACAGAATCCCACTGGTCTCTGATTGGCTTACATCTTACTGCCATTTTCATTGAGCATGTTCCTTTCTTCCTCCCAGAGTTCTTTGCTCCATGCAACGCCATGTGCTTGCGGCCATTTTATCAATTAAAAACACGCTTCGTTCCCTCGAATCACCCCAAACTTCGTCTTCGTTCAGAAACGAAGCTTTCCTGAAATTCTAAACGAATTCCACTTCGTTAGAATCGATTCGCCCATCTCTAATTGCAATACCTGTTATCTTTAATTTAACAGTGTTTAAAATTAGATAATTCGAGGTTTTGGTTTTATCTTTATTTGTTTAAACATTTTATATTTAAATTTTTTTTTTTTTTTTTTTTAACTATGGCCTTAAGGATGTATAGTAGAACTACAGTCCGAGCATACCACACAATCCATCCTTCAAAATAAGGAACTGCAGAGGCCATAAACTGTGCCTATATGTATAAACCCCATGACTTGTGACCTCATTCTAATTATATTTAGTGAGCTTTTACAGCTCTGGGATCTTAGCATAAGTCCATTTTAGGCACAGAGACAAATGCTTTGGTGCAATTACGGGTCCTCCTGTATTTTTTTTTTTTTTTTAACACAGGTACATAGATGCAAGACATGCGCAGAATAAACCAACAAAAGCCTGCTGTCTGAGCTCTAACTAAATAGGTTGAACATACTACCATCTTGCAAAACAAATAGAAAGCAGTATGATAGACACTGGCTTCCCCCAGCGTAGCTCCTCTCAGGACCAAATGGTTAGTCCAGGGTCGTAGCCACACCTAGTCAGCTGACTTGCTGACTTATATAGGCCAGTTAAACCCTGGCGTGGAACATGGAGAGTAAGCACCCATCCAACACTTTGCTTACTACCAATGAAAATCCGTCCCGGAATGGCTGGAAGCCATACTAAAACTTAAAACGTATGTCAACTGCCTGATGCACTTGACACCTATCTAATTGGCTTTTCTTTTCAGCAAGGCTCCTTACCTTGGTGACGTGTATCTGAGCTTCTCCAGGTCTATTCCAAGAACCTGGCAGGGATTTATATTCCATTACATACTTTTCCAGCTGAAATCAGAATAAATCTTATCTGCTTCAGGTCAATTAGGATTACCAAAATTATTTATATTTGCCAAGTTCCAGAATAATGAGAGAGAGGTTTTTGAAGCATTTTTATTACTTTCTGCAAAGTCAAAAGTATACATACACTAGGATTACTATGCCTTTAAACAATTTGGGATAGCCCATTTGAGGTCATATCTTTGGAAGCTTCTGATAGGCTTATTGACAACATCTGAGTTAGAGACCCACCTGTGGATGTATTTTAAAGCACACCAGAGAATTGTGGACTTGCAAAAGTCTGGATCATCCTTGGGTGCAATTTCCAGATACCTGAAGGTGCCTCGTTCATCTGTACAAACAATTAAATGCAAGTAAAAACAAGATGGGAATGTCCAGCCATCATACCACTCAGGAAGAAGACGGGTTCAGTGTCTCAGATATGAACGTGTTTTGGTCCGACACGTGTATATCAATCCAAGAAAAAAGCTAACGACCTTGTGAAGATGCTGGCGGAAGTTGGTAAGATTGTGTCATTATCCACAGTAAAACGAGTACTGTATCAACATGGGCTGAAAAGCCACTCTGCCAGCAAGAAGCCATTACTCCAAAATAAACATATAAAAGCCAGATTAACGTTTGCAAATGCACACGACAACCTACATTTTTTAAGACCTGTCCTGTGGTCTGACAAAACTTAAATTGAACTGTTTGGTCATAATGACCGTTATATTTGGAGGAAAAAGGGAGAAGCTTTGAAGTCTAAGAACACCATTCCAACTGTGAAACACGGGCGGTGACAGCATCATGTTGTGGGGTTGTTTTGCTGTAGGAGGGACTTATTCACGTCACAAAATAGATGTCATCATGAGGGAAGAAAATTATGTGGCAATACTGAAGCAACATCTCAGACATCAGCCAGGAAGTTAAAGCTTGGGTGGAAATGGGCTTTCCAAATGGACAATGACACGAAGCATACTGCCACACTGGTTACAAAATGGCTTAAGGATAACCAAGTCAATGTTTTGGAGTGACCATCACAAAGCCCTGATATCAATCCTATTGGAAATTTATGGGCAAAGCTGAAAAGGCAGGTGCGAGCAAGGCGACCTACAAACATGGCTTAATTACAGCAGTTCTGTCAGGAGAAATGGGACAAAATTCCTACCAATGGTGAGAAGTTTGTAGAAGGATATCCAAAATGTTTGACCTAAGTCATCTAGTTTAAGGGCAGTGCTACCAAATACTAATGAAATTTATTTAATATTAGTGTTGATTGAGCCGTTCAAGAAAAGTTCTAATTGGCTGCTAAAATCACATGACCATGTTATATTTCACTGTATTGTATTCAGATCGCCATTTCCAGCTCACTCTCTGTACTGTACAGACTGCTCTCTGTCTGCTTGCATGCAGGCACAAGATTTGTTCATTAGCGATTTTAGACAGGAAATGCTGCTATTTAGATTAGTTAGGGGGGTATACAGCAAGCTTAGGGAATCAAGACGTAGATAGCATTTTCCTCTCAATAGACATCAATAGTTAGGGAGTTTGGTATTGTTGGCTGCATCTTTCCCACACCCAGAAACGAAGCTGAAGTTGGTTTCTTCTTTACCAGTTTCTTATTCGAAGGAAAATATTTTTTTGTTTTTTAAAAAGACAATGAATAGAAAAACTTATGTTAATAAATGTCATCACAGTGATGTAGACCAAGGAGAATCCAGCTGAAACCAGCTCGGAAAATATTAACAGTGGCAAAAAAATGGGCATTTAAGCAGAAACCTAAAACTAAAATTCAAAGGGTTAAAATGATTTTGGGCCACTGATCCCACAGAAATATTACACTAAGAGTGATGTCCCTCATCAAATTCAGTTTAGTCCAGCCTGGCCCAAAGTGGTTCTGGGCATTAATACTGGCATCAAAGTGGTCAGAAACTGGTGTTTTTAAAGGTTTTCACTTGCACCAGAGTAAAATCTGCTACTAAAATCAACACATTTCTTTCCATATATTAGATCTGGGCTGTACAATATACATGCGGATTTTGCTGCTTTTGTAATGATGATTACGCCCATTTGATTGGTGCTAACCCACATCTCTTCTGTGTGATACATGATCCAAGCAGATTGCGTGTGAGCGAGATTACATGTCAATTTTTTTTTGTTTATGGAGACCTGGATTTTTAATTGGTCTCAGTAAATCTGTTCACCGACATTCAGATTTCCCATTTAAATCAATAGAATGCATACTCATTGAATTCTGTGTCCCAATCCATTGTGTCAACATAAGTGATCAATAATTCTCTGCATATTTTCCACATGAAAAATTGGTTAAGAAATTTGGCAGCATTTCTGCCTCATGTAAATATTCCCGAAAATTAAAGTCAAGGGATCGGGTGGAAATCCTGTAGATTTTCCTCTGTATAAAGTTTGCATTACTTCTGCCCTGAAAAACACAGCAAAAGATCTGAACCAAATTTAATCCAGGTGAAGGCTTAAGTTTTATTTACTCGTGGATGGGGGAATCACAGAAGAAAGCAGAAAGGCTCTGTTTACACAGAACTGGATTCTTGTTGCATTTTCAGCAGATTCATTATTTTGAATCCGACTCAGTGCTGTGTAGACTTCAATAGAAAATCTGTTCTCTAGTTTACACAGCACAGGTTTTCTACTGACATATTCTATCTTCCGATGGATACCAGTTGGATTTCCATGCAGCCAACGTACTGGGCTGGTGGGAAATTTGAAAACCAACCGTGGCTTTTATCGTCTGATTTTGGACAGCATTTTAAAATTGCTGTGTAGACATAGCCTAAAAAAATCTTACAGCAAATGACTGGAGAAAAAACACAGATCTTTGGGGTTAGTTGCCATTGTTCTGTTTATACACATTTACTACATAGAAGTGCATACAGACAAATGTCATCCAAACATTTACTGAACACTTCTTTACACATAACGACATTACAATTCTAACGGTTACCGTTCTCAACTGAGGCCTAAATCCTAGTGGTTATGATCAGACATACAGTGGGGAAAATAAGTATTTGATACACTGCCAGTATTGCAAGTTTTCCCCCCTACAAAGACTAGAGAGGGCTGTAATTTTTTTTGTAGGTTCACTTCACCTGTGAAAGACAAAATCTAAAAAGAACTCCAGAAAATCACATAAGATTTTTAAACAATTAATTTATATTTTATTGCATGAAATAAGTATTTGATCACCTACCAACCAGCAAGAATTCTGGCTCTCACAGACCTGTTAGGTGTTCTGTAAGAAGCCCTCCTACTCTCCACTCATTATCTGAATTAATTGTACCTGTATTAACTCATTACTTACATAAAAGACAACTTACCACACACTCAGTCACACCCCCACCTCTCCACCATGGCCAAGACCAAAGAGATGTCTAAGGACACCAGGGTCAAAATTGTAGACCTGAACAAGGCTGGGTTGGGCTACATGACAATAGGCAGCAGCTTGGTGAAAAGGCAACAACTGTTGGCGCAATTATTAGAAAATGGAAGAAACACAATATGACTGTCAATATTCCTTGGTCTGGGGCTCCATGCAAGACCTTGCCTCGTGGGGTAAGAATGACTCTGAGAAAGGTCAGGAATCAGCCCAGAACTACACGGGAGGACCTGGTCACTGACCTGAATAGAGCTACGCCGTCGTGGATTAAAATCCTGCAGGGCACACAAGGTCCCCCTGCTCTCCCGGCACATGTCCAGGCCTGTTTGAAGTTCACCAATGACCATCTGGATGATCCAGAGGATGCGGGAGAAGGTCATGTGGTCAGATGAGACCAAGATAGCACTTTTTGGTATCAACTCCACTCACTATGTTTGGGATGAGTACAACCCCAAGAACACCGTCCCAACAGTGAAGCATGGGGGAGAACATCATACTTTGGTAGGGCTTTTCTGTAAAGGGGACGACTTCACTGTATTGAAGGGAGGATGAATGGGGCGATGTATCACTAGATTTTAGCAAACAACCTCCTTCCCTCAGTAAGAGCATTGAAGATGGGTCGTAGCTGGTTCTTCCAGCAAGACAATGACCCGAAAACATCCAGCCAGGGCAAGTAAGGATTGCCGCATAAGAAGTATTTCAAGTTCCTGGAGTGTCCTAGCCAGTCTTCAGACCTGAACCCAATCAAAATATATTGGAAACAGCTAAAAACTCAATGTAGCCCAGCGACAGCCCCAAAACCTGAAAGATCTGCAGAAGATCTTTATGGGGGAGGGGGCCAAAATCCCTGCTGCAGTGTGTGCAATAAAAAGCAATTTTAAAATCATACAATGTGACTTTCTGGATTTTTTTTAGATTGTGCTTTCATAGTTGAAGTGTACCTACGATAAAAATTACAGACCTCTCCATTCTTTGTAGATGGAAAAACTTGCAAAATTACCAGTGTATCAAATACTAATTTTCCCCACACTAGTTGTAAATTAAATTTAATGTTTCAAGAAATAAAATTTTACCATGAGTAGAATAATACTGATGACCATACAATTTATTCTAGCCCTTTGCTCTCATGACAGGCGAAAGTCATTGTTTCTCCAGGGAACACGTGATGGCAAACACTAAGTAAATAGAACTCCAGCTTTATTACGTATTTTCTGAGATCATATGTAAAAAAAATAAACCAAAACAAAAAAAAAACCACATGAAAACATGTTCACACTTGTCTTGACTTCAGGTGATAACTGAAACCCTAAAACTCTATCTGAGGGGGGACAAGTAATAGTAGGTCAAATTGGAGTCTATTGTCTTCAAACATCGGCCATCGTGGGACCCATCATTTTCATAGCAAGAAACTCTATCCCATCAAATTAAACCTAAATGTATGACGATCTTCAGATACAGAAGCACATAACTTTATCTATTCAAAGTCTGCCCATTTAATGCCAACATTCAAGCCAAAAACATGCTGAAGGAGGCTGGAGTTCTGTCATTCTGTTGCAGAGCTCGGCTGCTTTTAACACTTTGATGCGAGCTGTAAATACCTGGAACCACTTTGGGCCAGGCTGGACTAAACTGAATTTAATGTGGGACATCCCTGTTGGTATGATGGCAGAGTGAGATAAGTGAGCCAAAGTCATTTAACTATTTGACAACACCAGTTACTTATTCAAATCAGTAAAAGCGGTCTGTCTGCCCAATTTAAAGGGACACTGCCATCACAAAGGAGTATTTTTGTTAAAAACAATATTCCTGGAAAACGATATTTTTTATGTTTAATGTTTGGCATTTTTTTTATTTTGGGAATTAAAAATTACATAAAAAATAATGTCCTTCTCTAAATGTGATTGACAACTTTTTAGTACGGCAGGGCAGACTAATCTCACTTTACTTCAGCTGTTACTTATCTCTGTACAGTCTCATTAAAAATAAACAGTAGTTTACCCCGTGATTGATCTGTGTTCTTCCCCCCCAGAGATAGATAAGTTATACTGGAGCAGACATAGTTACATGAAAGAAAATAGGGGGAACTTGTTTTTTTTGCACTGGGTAGGGGATTTTCTTCCCACTTGTCAGGTAATGTCTAAAAACCCAAATCCGGGCCATAGTTGAAGAAAGAAACCCCTGTGTATCAGAGCTACAGAGAACAGGGAACAGCCAGGAAGTTTGCCCTTAGAGGAAAAATTTTAAAAAAATTATGTAAAAAAAAAAAATAAAAAATCTTGAAAATATGTGAAAAGAAAAATTTGGATGGTAGTGTCTATTTAAGGCCAGTTTAAGCCCAAAAAACCCTTTGGGCCAACTGGCTAACGAGTTGATTGGAGCACCCATAAACCCCATGGTACACAGTTATGTTTAAAATTACTGTTAAAAAAACCCCTGTATTTTAACTTTGGTGTACCGCGGTTTTTGGCGTGGGTTTGCGCAGAAAACTACAGTCGGATCTCCCAGCGGCCCAGTATATTGACTGTACGGGAATCTGACAAGAATCAGCAGGAAGGTAGAAAATGTTTTGCGTCAGTAGGGGAAAGAATAAAAAGAGTTGGGCCCCATGAGCAATGAACAGGCATATGTAGGGAAAAGATAAATTGCTGTGGAAAGTCATGAAAAAAAAAAAGGCCCACCATTCCTGATTTCCCAACCCACCGTGTTTCGTTTCCCCCTCCTCACCGCTTTCAGCCAAGCGGTCCCTTACTGCGATGTGCCGGAGCGCATGAGCAAGCACCATCCCCAGTCCCAGATACTGTCGGCGATTCCCACCCCCAGTAAAAAACCCCCACACCTTTCCCTTCCACCAGGTGCCCTGCACCCCGTACAGCAGCCAGGCCCCAGTAGCCTTTGTGTCCCGGGTTTTGGGAGATAAGAATGCTTTCCCCCCAACCCCCCCAAAAGCCAAAAGCCTGAATTTTGGCATTCCCAGGTGTTGGATTTGAAAATGTTGCCTTTCCGCCTGGACACAGATGGGTTCCTCCACATTTCCAATACCGGTGTTCTTCTGTGTCAAAGGCGCTTTTGAGCCCCCTCAGGATGCAGGGCCCCGTAACGACTGCTACTGCTGCACCCCCTTTAAAAATACACCCTGCCATCTGAACCCCCATATTCCCGTTGGGATGTTCTTGCTCCCACCAATTATCCTGTACAAAGTTGCAAGCGGGGCGAAACTTGAAGTTTTTGGGGCCCCTGGTGCAAAATGTGAAATGGGGCTCCTGACAGTTAACTTGTGCCATTTCCAATACAGTTTTCTTCTTATGTGTCAAAGGGGCTTTTGGGCCCCCCTCAGGCTGCAGGGCCCCGTAGCAGCTAACCCCCCGATTTCCTATAGTAGTCCCTGTTTCAAGTGTCCCATCTTTTCATTAGCCATTGAAAAGGAATGAAGCTTTAGCCTCTCAATTTTTTTTTGTACTCTTATAAATGGATGTGGAACAATTTTGTGAGAAAAATTTGCTTGTTTCGATGGTAATTTCAGTGCTGTTCACCTGAAAAGGTATTAACAACAAAAAAATCTTAAACCCAAAAGACTTTGTATTTGAGTTCGACTCGAAAAAGAACGACGTCTCAAAGTTCACAGTTTGAAACGAACTCTACGTTTTAAGGGTTGCTCTAGCTATTTATTATTTTTTCTTTTAGGAGTAATGTCTTTATTTCCTGGCAGAGTTGCCTTTCAGCCCATGATGATTAAAGTACTTGTTTCACTATGGACAATTACACAAACTTATCCGCCTCCGCGAGCATCTTCACGAGGTCTTTTGTTCTTGGGTTGTTATGCACATGTCGGACCAAAGCATGTTCATCTCAGACACTAAACCCGTCTCCTTCCTGAGCGGTATTATGTTTTACATTTCATCTTGTTTTGTACTCTGTATATAATTTTCTTTACAGATGAACGAGGCATCTTCAGGTATCTGGAAATCAAACCTAAAGATGATCCAGACTTGTGCAAGTCCACAATTCTCTTCCTGATATCTTGGCTGATTTCTTTCGACTTCCACATGATGTTACACACAGAAGCAGTGTTTCTGGTGTGCAATTAAAATACATCCACAGCTCTGTCACTAATTAACTCAGATGTAGCCAATAAGTCAATCAGAAGTCATTCAGAAGGTTTATTCTGATTCCATGTCACATAGTGAGAAAAACATGCATACGTGTCTTTTTATATAGCGTATATAAACTTCTGGTTTCAAATATATATATATCTATATATATCTCAGATTAGCTCATGCCTATCAATCTGAAAGACAAGGCTCTGTAGGTGCCATAAACAAATAATGTGTACCTGTATATACATATATACCAAGTGAGTATTTTGAAACAGTGCAGTTCAAGCCAGCAAGCTGTATTATATGGTACAGTATATTCACCTATACGTGAACCCTGACCGTTACCCTTTTCCCCATTTACAGTTCATTCTGTGTCATGGACATGCCATCACAGAATGGAGGCAGCTTTACTGGTTCACGTATATATTATGAGCTTGAAAGACTGCAATGGCCGGTGCAAATGTATACACAAGACCACATGCTAGTAACACAGCTTGTACTGTTGCAGAGAGGACAGCAGAGGCGCAGGCACAGGGAGGTCAGTGGCACAGAATATTCTGTGAGTGGGGAAGATGGTAATGGCCGAAGCGTACATATAAGTGAAAACACAGTACCACATAATACACTGGACACTGACCATAAAGAGTCCTTGCCAGCGAAGGGGAGAGGAATCTTCAGGGGCTCTCAGCATCTTCCTAGCTGCCATGATTTCTTTGGCAGTCACATTGCTGGGGGATCTATGTCAGGTGTAGAGGTGTGTAGATGCTCCACTCCTCACAGATTGTCTAGCCACACTCAGCCGCATACAGAAAGTTGAGAGCCTCTCTCATACTCTCAGAGTATACATAGAGAAAGCTAACCAGGAAATGAAATGCATAGGCAATTGTTAAAAATTATATAAAAAAAAATACCAAAACTCCCAATCTTTATAAAAAAAATTACATATGCTCTTCACATATTGCTTGTCAATATATGGAGAAAAAAAAATAGATTTCCCTTTAACTTTAAGAGGGCCTATCACCACTAAGCATTCTCCGTTATATTTCAGGAAGTACGTACATATAACTAAACATAAAATAAATTACCCATGGAAGCATGACCAGAGTTGCCAACTTTTGAAAGTGGAAAAGCAGGAGATTAAAGAGGGTGGCGTGCGCAGTGGCAAAAAATGTGCATGGACACGCCCATTTTGTTGGTGTGCCACGCCCCTTCAAAAACCACACCCACTCCGCCTAACTGCATAACGGCTTTGGAAGAAAGCCAGGTAGATGCCCTTATAGCCAGGTAGTAGCCCCCCTAACCAGGTAGTGCCCCTTACAGGCAGGTAGATGCCCCCATTGGTTAGCCAGGTAGTTGCCCCCATTTGTTAGCCAGGTCGTTGCCCCCTTTTGTTAGTCAGGTAGATGCCCCTCTATAGCTAATAAAAATAAAATAAATAAAAAGGCAACTTAACTCACCGGCTCCCTGCAGTCGGACATCTCATGGTCCGGATCTCTCATCAGCATCGCAGGGGGGAACAGTGAGTGCAGCGCGCGTCACACCCCCTGCGATGCTGATCTGTATGTAAAGAGCACACCGGCCAGGCGCTGTACATACAGGGGGAGAAGGGGAGGAGGGGAACGAATCCCTCCTGGCCTCCTCCCTGCACAGTGGAGACACGCCGGGCGGGTGAGCGGCTGCGGCGGCCGCTTCACCCGTCTGTGGGAACGGCCCGACGGCGCCAGAGTAGCGCACTAGCGCTACTCTGGTGCCGCGGTCATTTAAAGAACCCCATTAGAAGGACCGCCCACCAAAAGCGGGAGAGTTGGCATGTATGAGCATGATGACTGTAAATTCACTCATTATATTATGAGGGAACCATCTAAAAAACAGCTGAAGGAAGCAGCCATCTTGTGGCTGACAGTTAAACACACTGCATTCTCAGGCTTGTAAGCACTGCAGTCAGAAGCAGCATTACTGCTCACACTTGCCTTGTGGTTATTACTGAAGCGGTGTATCTAACCCTATGATAAGTCACACAGTGCTATCTGATACAGTGGGGAAAAAAGTGTTCAGTCAGCCATCAATTGTGCAAAGTCTTCCACTTTAAAAGATGAGAGAGGCCTGTAATTGCCATCATAGGTAGACTTCAACTATGAGAGACAAAAAATAGGAAAACAAAATCTCGAAATCACATTGTCTGATTTGGGAGAATTTAATATTTGAGAACAAATTATGGTGGAAAATCACGTTTATTTAGTCAATAAAAAAAGTTTCATCTCAATACTTTGTTATATATCCTTTTGTTGGCAATGACAGAGGTCAAAACGTTTCTGTAAGTCTTCACAAAGTTGGCACACTGTTGTGGTATGTTTGCACATTCCTCCATGCAGATTCCTCCTAGAGCAGTGGACTGTTTTGGGGCTAGTCACTGGGCAACACCGAATTTCAACTCCCTCCAAAGGTTTTCTATGGGATTGAGATCTGGTGACTGGCTAGGCCTCTCCAGGACCCTTGAAATGCTTCTTACGAAAGTCACTCCTTCGTTGCGCCTGGCGGTGTGCTTTGGATCATTGTCATGCTGAAAGATCCAGCCACGTTTTATCTTCAATGCCCTTGCTGATGGAAGGAGGTTTGCACTTAAATTCTCACGATGTATGGCCCCATTCATTCTTTCATGTACACGGCTCAGTCATCCTGGTCCTTATGCAGAGAAGCATGATGTTGCCACCCCCATGCTTCACAGTAGGTATGGTGTTCTTTGGATGCAACTCCGCATTCTCTATCCTCCAAACACAATGAGTTGTGTTTTAACCAAACAGTTCTACTTAGGTTTTCATCTGTCCATATGGACATTCTTCAATACTCTTATGTGATCATCCAAATGCCTCCTAGCAAACCTTCTAGACGGGCCCTGACATGTACTGGCTTAACCAGGGGGAACATTGTCTGTCACTGCAGCATCTGAGTCCCTGGCGGCGTAGTGCGTTACTGATGGTAGCCTTTGTTACGTCGGTCCCAGCTCTCTCCTGGTCATTCACTAGGTTCCCAAATGTGGTTCTGGGATTTTTACTCACCGTTTTGTGTGATCATTTTGACCCCACGCAGTGAGATCTTACGTGGAGCTCCAGATCGATGGAGATATTTAGTTATCTTGTATGTCTTTTCATCTTCTAATTATTGTACCCACAGTTTGATTTCTTCACATCCACGGCTGCTTGCCTATTGCATTATTCAGTCTTCCCTGCCTGGTGACAGGGCTAATATTTTGTTTTGGTGTCCTTTGACCAGCTCTTAGATCTTCCATAATGGAGTTTCGGGTGTGATAGTTTGAGGTTTGTGGACATAGGTGTTTTTATACTGATAAGTTCAAAAGGTCGCATTGTTATTACAGGTAAATTGAGTGGAGGACAGAGGAGCGCTTTTAACCCTGTTAAGCCGAAACGCCTGAAAGTAGATTTAATGACCAGAAACAATTTTAATTTTTGCCTCCTGCATTTCAAAAACGTTGTACTTTTTTTTTTTAGTGACGCAGTTGTTAACGAGGCCTCATTTTATTCGAGGGGACATAGTTGTACTTATGGGGGAATAGTTTAAGTTCACTTATAAATAACTGCAGAATTTTTCTTCATTTTTTTTAAAAAAAAAACTTTTTTTTTAAATTATTTTTTACACCATTAACAATTGCACACTTAACTTTTTCGATTAATTGCTCAGGTTATTATGTATTGTTATGGATTACCTTATATGTGTAGGGTTTTTTTTGTGTAGGTGTAATGTATGCCAATTTTTGTTCTGTTATTTTTTTTTTTTAATATTTCTTTTTTTTTTACACTTACATCCCATGAAGGGAGAAACTGTAGTACTTTTTTTTTCAGCGTAGTAAGTGTATTAGCATATTCTTATATGCTAATTACTATTGTAATCTTGTCGTCAGTCTGACACCGGCAGTGATTAGGGCAGCCACAGCTGTGCCCTGATCTGCTGGCTTCTCTACATCAGACAGCAGGGACGGGAAACCCTTTGTTAGCTCTGCGGAGTTTCCCCGATCCCCCGGTGCATTGCAGGAGCTGTTGTGGAACAGGGTGTGTAGTTGTACAGCCGCAAGTTCCCAATACATAAACTCGGAATGTGTGCAGCGACGCGCCAAAAGAAGTCTCCTACAGACGAAAACCTGCACAGATGACGTAAAAATGATGGCGAGGCGGTCACTGAGGAAGTGAAAGTTAAAGGTTCTGTGAGAAGCCAGAACATCTTGCTTGCCTTGTAGGAGACTAATTACTTTCTTTTCTACCTAATTGGCCAAATAATTTCTTTCCAAATCAGACCATGGATTTTCAGGATTTGTATTCTATTTTGTCTCTCATAGTCCAGGTCTTTTTTTTTTTTCTACCTCATGATGTAGTTCAGGGCCTCATTCTTGCTATAGTGGAGTGGAACCTGAACTCAATTGTTGGCTGACAAAACACTTTCTCCACCTGTTTAGTTATATCCTAAGCCTATTGAGATGTAGTATTAGTGCTTGCTCAACCATTGTTGAATCATAATACGATATAATACAGATAAGTACTAATGATTAGTGTTGAGCGATTATTAATCGGACAAAGTTGAAATCCGGCACAGGTTTTATGGTGATCGGAATTTCCAGATCAGTGCGATAATTAGAGGTTAAAATCTGAACATCAGTGCTATTAAGATCGCGCCGCATTTTTCGGCGCTTCCTGTAATTTTGGCGGGCCAGCAAATTCAGATTACAGAATAAGAGCAGGGTGACATGTGTGTGCAACGTCATGTACTTGGGATGTGTTTGGTTAGCGATGTGGCTGGAAAATCACATGACCTCGTATTTTACATAGATCAGCGTTTTCCTGTTTCAGCCGCTCAGTGTTCTTCAGCGTCTCATAGGGATAGGACCTGCGTCTGCCTTGGCATACAGCTCAGCGAAGATTAGTCTATTTTCTGCACAGAGAAACCTATTACTACTATTAGCTGTGAATCCGTCCAATTTAGTTAGATTAGAGATTTGAAGAATTTATTGTAGTAAGCTAGAGAATTTTAAAGCACATCTACCGATGTATAATTCATAGGCAGGTGGGAGCGGGGGGGGGGGCCAGCGGCGCGACACACAGACAAGCTCTATCTATAAAGGAACATGGGATAAAGTTCACAAGACTTAGTGTAGACTTTTTAGTTGGAATATTCTTTATTATTAACTAGTTTGCCTCATTGAAATATTTCCTGGATATGGGGCTCAGCCTGAACTTATATTGGATAATCATCATTTTCTAGTACTGGGTCTCTTTGTTAGTGCAAACTCCACTTTATATCAGTATACATTTCAGATCGGTGTTCATTTTAATTTTAGTGACTGTTGATATATCCACCTTGCACTTAAGATTACATATCCAGCTATCTTGTAGTCAGCACAGGTTGTTGTGTTGCAAACAGACTACCGTGTATCGTACTCGAACCATCACCAGTTCGTGTTTTTTGGATTTTGCGCACCCAGCACTGCTTCATTGACGCGCAATCTACTTAAAATCTTTAAAACAGCAATTCTATTTTCACCACAGGTGATGAAAGGTGCAAAAAAATTTCCTTTATTATATCAAAACATAACAGTTACGTGTTTTTTTTGACTTTTGCGCAACCAGATTACTGTTCATTGCGCCAGCAGATTACGTTAAGAATCTTTAAAACAGGCAATTATTTATTCTCACAGAGTGTGAATTGAATGGTGCAAAAAATACCGTTGTATTATAGATCTAATTACATAACATGTTACCGTGTTTTTTGACTTTTGCACACCAGCATTGTTCATGGGACGCCCAGATGTACGTAAATCTTAAAACAGCAATGTCTATATTCACCACAGGATTGAATTGAAAAGGTGCAAAAATATATCGATTTATTAGTATCGCAGAGAAAGAATAAACATAAAGTTACGTGTTTTTTGGACTTTTTGCGAACCCAGTACTGGTCATTGACGCAGCATCTACGTAATCTTTTAAAACACTGCAATTCTATATTCACCACAGGTGAATTGAAAGGTGCAGAAAAAAAAAAATACGTTTGTTATATCAAAACATACACACGCTACGTGTTTTTTGACTTTTGCGCACACCAGTAACTGATTCATTGACGCAGCATCTACGTAAATCTTAAAACAGCAATTCTATATTCACCACAGGTGAATTGAAAGGTTGCAAAATATACATTTATTATATCAAAAACTAACAGTTAAACGCGTGTTTTTGACTTTTGCGCAACCGAGTCTGTTCATTGAGCTTAGCATTACGTTTAAATCTTAAAACAGCAATTCTTTATTTCACCACAGGCTGATATTGAAAACAGTGCAAAAAAATTACCGTTTATTATTCAAAACACTAACAGTTAGGTGTATTGTTGACTTTGGCGCACCCAGTACTGTTTCATTGACGCAGCTTCTAGTAAAATCTTAAAACAGCAATTTCCTATATTTCACCATCCCAGGTGATATGGAAAGGTTGCGCAAATATAATATACCGATTATTATATCTAAACATAACGAGTTACGTGGTTTTTTGACTTTTGCATCAACCCAAGCAATTGTATGCTCATTGACGGCTCTGGCATCTACGTAGTCAATCTTAAAATCTCAGCAATTCTATTACTTCGACCACAGGTGTGAATGATAAGATTGCAAAAGAAATACAGTTTATGTATAATCAAAAATACCATAACAGATACGTGTTTTTTGGACTTCTATGCCCAGGTCCGCAGATTTGTTGATAGACACTTGCAGCTTTTAAATTTGAATCCAGCAATTTGTGTTTTCTTGATTTAGAGTGGATTTGAGAATAGCTGTGATTTTGCCTTCTTTTAGAACTAAGAGATTTACCCTCAAACGCTTTTCCATACCTTCTCAAATTTTATATTTTGGACCTATGGAGAGAAAATTGACAGGTGGTGTAAGCGAGCATAGAGTGTGCGGTAGCAATGGGGTAGAAGGTGACCGAGGAGAACGGTGATCCTTCCAGTTGCTGGCGGACACCCACGCATGCCAGCGGATCGTCAGTTGCAGGCACCTCAGGCTGTCATCGTGGGGTCAGGGCCCTGTGAATCTAAGTAACGAACATCGTCACCAAATCTGTCCCTTCAGTGTTAATTGCAACCTGCATCTAGCGTCCTTACCTCCTCGTCCTCCCAGTCCGGCCACAAAATGTCGTTTCCGCATCATCAGCATCCGTTCCTCCACAGTGAAGCAGCCCAAATGTCAACTCGTGTACCCACCACTGTGGATAATCCATTGTCTGAATGACCTCTTTGATGACAAAATGCCGGTTGGGGTCAGAAGGCATGTTAAAAAGATCAAGAGGTATGATTTAGTCTGCTCTGACGCCCAGTTACTGTTGCCATCAGAGGAGGCTGAAGGAAGCCGGTCAATCGGCAAAAATCACGGACCTGCCCACGCTGGTCGCAACGCCTTGCAGTGCCCTTGCTTGTAGCCCGCCAGTATGGATGCAGAAAGTCAGGACACAATTCACCTGTGTTGATGATGATGTGATGGACGACATTGCGGATCCATCCTGGTCATTTTCGAGAATTTGCTTTGCGAGCGATTCAATCAGTGGACGAGGAGGAGACGACTGGGGTAGTGTTCAATAGGGTCCGCACCAAAAAGGGAGGAGGGCGGTCGCAGAAGTCGCTGATAGATTCGCCAGCTCGGTCAGCGCAAAACCGATCCTCGCTTATCGCCGTCACAAAAATTGAGCTCCGAGGTCCTCTCAAGCCTGGTCCTTCTTTGAGCTTGCCTCTGATTCATCCAGCGATGTCATATGCCGCCTTTGCCGTAAACGAATTATATGTAGAGGCATGAAAAGAACCTTAAGTGGTTAACCACCACCAACATGTCTAGTACATGCAGCGAATGCATGAGTTGAAATGGAGGGAACCACTTGGCCAAGAAAAGGCCAGACCGACGCCGGGCTCCAACCACTAGTCACAACCCTCTGTCTCCGCCTCCTCCTCTGCCGCCACCACAGCGTTTCTCAGTGCCCATGTCTTCAGAGTCATGTTTCAGGGATCAGCCTCCGCTTAGCCTCCACCGTCACCGCGAGTACATCCAGCCCACAGAGAACCCATCCTACCCCTTCTACTTCCCGCCAGTTTGACGACCTGCACGCCGTACAGCGGGCCATCTAGCAGCCAGCCTTCTGTCATTCCCAGGTTTGGGAACAGAGAACACACTTCTAACCCAAACCATCCCAAAGCCATAAAGCCTGGAATTGTCGGCATTGTCAGGCTTTTGGCCTTGGCAAATGTTAGGCATTTCCGTCTGGTGGACACAGATGGGTTCCGCCACGTCATGGCCTTCGCCTCTTGCACCACACCACCAGTATGACGACGCAGGCATTTCTTTGCCAGACAAAGACGTCCATGCCCTGGCCGCAGCCACCGTGTCATCTAAAATTTCAAGCGCGTTGTATGCATCTGTGTCCGGAGAGAAAAAGCTCCACATCTCAACACGACACAATGGTTTGTAAGGACGGCCATGCGCCCCGTATATCTCTGTGACAAGTCTCTCTGGGTGAGCTGGGTGGATGTCTATGGGGGTGACGGTGGATCTCAGGCTCGGCGCTTCGCTTCTTCAAAACGAGGGGATGGTGCAGGGCTCTTTTCCCAGGTCCTCTGGTAGGCATCACGTGCCCAGAGACACCAGCCGTGTTGTAAATTAATAGACTGGAGACGTTCCACCATCACAGGTCAGGAGCTGTGGACGGCTTAAGCAAAGAAGACGACCGCTGATGCGCTGGGTGACAAGAACCTTTGTGCCAGGCAAGTGGTGTGCGATAACGACGACGGAAAATCCTGCTGGTCCGCCCTTGTAAGGATGGTTGGATGGAGCATTTCCTTGCTGGCACATGTCAATGAACCTTGTGTCCTAGATATTTTAAAGAGCTACTCCGGGTCTGGACTGCTGCTGAAGAAGGCTAGAGGTCTGAGTTTCGCAGCTTCCGAAAGTTCCACCACACCTGCTACGTCCCCGCGCTGGCTGCGTTACTATATTGTGCAGCTCAGCTCGGCCTTCCCCGTAACCGTCCTCATTGTTGACGTCTGGCAACACGCTGGAATTCCACCCTCCTATGCTCACCAGACGATTGTAGGCAGCAGAGCCAATGCCATTACGGCAGTACGAAGTTTGAACATGGCCTGACAAGCAGCGGTACAGACCTCGGGCGTGCTGAACCACCGAGAGTGGAGGCAGGGAAAGAGCTTGCCCACCATCCTTGCCAGTTTTGACAGAAGCCACCAAAATGGTCAGGTGCGGGTACAATGCCCTTGTCAGCATGAAGTTGTGTGGTGATTCCTCTAGTTCTGGAACGATCGTTGGACACTTCTGAAAACAAACAGGTTCACGCCAAGCCGCGATGGAGGAGGAGACGGAACAGTTGCCGGACACGGAGCTTTCTCTCGTTCAAATCCACAAGGGCCCGACAGTGTCACAATTTCATCGGTCTTCATTAGGCAGTGGTTCGGGTCCAGTAGCTAGTGCAGGTGGCGCTCAGCTGCCTCTGGGTGCATCATCTCAGTCAACCAGGGCATGTGTTGAAATCTGTGCGGGATGCGGCGGCGGAGGTGGAGGTGGAGGAGGGGAGGAGGATGGTATTCCTAGACACCGATGTTACGACGTCAATGCCTTGGAAAGAGGTTGGAGCGGACACTTTGAGGCGGAGGAGGAAGATGAGAAGATCAGTTTTTGTAGTGCCCCTCGACCCAGAGGACTTTGGGGAAATCAAGGCTCCATCTCTCACAAGAGTGCTGGATGCTCCATTGTCCTCACTATGATCCTCGCATTAAGAGCCATCAAAATTGAACAACAGATACTGGGTGGCACCCCTCCTGGATCCCGCGGTACAAAACAAAATCAGCACTTTCCTTCCACCCACCAAATAGAGAGTAAAAAATGCAGGAATGGAGACACTTGCTGATTGATCAAAATGGAGACATTATGTTGCGTCTGCTCAACCACCGCAACCCCCTTCACCCCTCACGTTCCCCAAATGTCACGGTGGAACAACATCTCGCGACGTGGACAGCAGATTAAGAGTTGGGGGCCACCAAAAAAAAAGTCAGGCGTAGCGGCCAAGCCAGCAGGCAATCGGTGGCAGAAGCCTAATGGGTGACCTCTGGCAATATTTGTTTAACCACTCACACAACGCATGCATGCAGGGGACACATCCAAAACACAGCGAATCAGCTTAAGATCATGGTGCAACGACTATTCTGCGTCTCAACACGATGTTTTTTTGCATGTGTTCCGGACCCAATAGGACTTCTGGTTATCCAAAATGGACGAATGGCCCGAGCTGGTCGTCACGCCATCAGAGGTGTTTGCCTGCCTCAGCCAGCCAGCGTCATATCTGACGGCGTACCTTCAGCACAGCGGAGGAGTCCATTACAGATACAAAGCATCCGGGCTTTCCACAGATAATGTGGATAGTTTGGACTTTCATCAAGATGAATCAGGCATGGATCTCCGATGAATGTTTCTCGGCCCCTATTGCGAGGTCACTCGTATTAGTTGCGGATCTTTCTTCACATTCCTTTTCAAAACAGAAATGGTCCTCTTTGAAAATCTTTTTTTGTAAATGTCATTTCTTACTGAATTTTTATTCTCTTTTTCCCAACAGTTCATTTTGATGGTTTTGCTTGTGAGGAGACTGTAAAAGACAGCAAGTTTCTTGACAACACCGTATTCCATTTACTCACTTTATCTTAAGAAGTTTTACATTGTCAATGGTTTTTGAGGTCATGTTGCTGTGAGATACAGCAATAACATGGTCCTTTGGAACAGAAATGTGACTTCTAAGTTGCATTTTCTCCTCACAAATTTTAATCGTGGCTTGATGAAGTATTTTTATAATTTTTTTTTGGGGTCCATGCTGCTGTGAGATACAGCGTATTAATTATGGTCCTTTGAATAGCACACATGTGGCTTCTAAGTGGCATTTCTCCTAACAATTTTTAACAGGTGGCTGAGAGTCATTTTATAATTTTTTTGGGTCATGCTGCTTTGAAATGAAGCAATACTACAGATCCTTTTTATAATAAAAATGTTGTTTCTAATAGACATTTGTTCCTTCACAATTGACCAAAGTGGTCAAGGGTCATGCTTTGAATTTTTGGGGGATTTTGCTGTGACATGCAGCTAGTACTACTGGTACCTATTCTAAAAAAATTGTTGTTTCTCACAGATATTTGTTCCCCACAATTGACCCAAAGTAGGCTCAAGGGTCATGGCTTTGAATTTTTGGGGGCATTTTGCTGTGACATGCAGCTATACTACAGGACCTATTCTAAAAAAATTGTTGTTTCTAAACAGGACATTTGTTCTTCACAATTGACCCAGTGGCTCAAGGGTCCATGACTTTGAATTTTTGGGGCATTTTGCTGTGACATGCAGCTATACTACAGGTCCTTTCTAAAAAAAGGTTGTTTCTAACGACATTAGTTCTTCACAAATGTCAAGAGTGGCTCAAGGGTGATGGTGCTGTCAGAAACAAGGAATTGGTAGGACCACTGTGTTAAATGGACACATATTGCAAAATGACTTTGTGTTTTTGCAAGATCTTTAAACATAAGCTATCAATCCCTGTATTGAGCCAATCCATTTAATTACAATGAAAAAAAGCAGAAACAATGACATGGTGGGGATCCATCCGTATTTTAAAAATGTGTTTTCTAGAATTAAAGTACTAAAAAACTTGAATGTACAAAATAATAGCTGTTAAAAAAATTCATCCTGAATTGTACAGAGAGGTACAGGAAAACTTGACCAGATGTAGGTTATTCAGAGAAACATGGAGTATGGAAGCACAGACAGAAGAAACAAAGTACAGAGACATTTCCTCCAGCACCGGCACGTTGAGTAAATGAGAAAAAAGAATGCCAAGATAAAGGGCACTGGGTGTAACAGGATGCGTTAACCACCTGTATTTCAGTGAAGCTCAATTGGTCCACACTCATACGGAGGGGCAAGCGCTACCCAGGTATTGGACTGTTGTCAAGATGAAGGCTGAGGTTCTCATCACTTCCGCTTCCGCACTCTGCTTCAGCACGGACATTTTTTCGTTTGCTGCGTATCAGGGCATTTTATCCTGCGTGTTAATAGAGTGACGGACGCCAGCCTGGGCTTTCACCGCACCCACTGTAACTCCGGCCCTAGGTCATGCTGTTGGCCCAGTGAAGGTATAGTCAATGTCCAGTTCAACTAAAAATGGTGGGTTGAAAGACTCCTTTTTCCAGCACTTTTTTAAATGTGGGGGTCATGAGGTTTGGGGCTCATGCTGTCGGCCAGGACAGGTATAGTCTATGTCAGTGACACTAAAATGGTGTTTGAAAGACTCCTTTTTCCAGCACTTTTTAAATGTGGGGGTCATGCCAGGTTTGGGAGGGCTCATGCTGTGGCCCAGGCAGGATATAGTCAATGTCCGAAGTGAAACTAAATGGTGGTGACAAGGACTCCTTTTCCGGCCACTTTATTATGTGGGGGTTCATGCAGGTTTGGGGCTCATGCTGTGGCAGGACAGGTATGTCAATGTCCAGTGAAACTAAATGCGTGGTTGAAAGTCTCTTTCTCCGGCACTTTTTTAAATGTGGGGGTTCATAGCAGGTTTGGGGCTTCATGCTGGGGCCCAGGACAGGTATAGTCAATGTCCGATCAACTAAAAATGGTGGTTTTGAAAGACTCCTTTTTGCGGACTTTTTAATCCTGGGGGTCATGGCAGGTTTGGGGCTCTATGCTGCGTTCCAGGACAGGGGATATTCAACGACCAGTCAAGTAAGGATGATGGTTCAAATCATACTGCCTTCTGGCGCTTTTTTAATTTGTGGTGATGCAGGTTTTTAAGGGTAGGCTGTGGTACAAGACAGGATAGTGAATGGTCTGTGACATTTTTTTCTGTGACTTTTTATAACCTAAAGGTGTTGCCTAGATGTAGCACGATCATTTGACTGTTTGTGGATGTTAATTTCAGCTTCTCCAGCCTTGTTTGGGTGTAATAATGAGGTGTTGTTGCTCTCCCATAGATTTAATGGATTAATGTCATTAATCGAATGCTCATATCGAAAAACCTTATCGATAGTGGCCGACTATCGACTATCGATCGATCTCGATAGCCAACGCAATCGCTCAACACTACTAATGATCTATAATATTTTATTTCTTCATTATATACTGGTAACAAGCCAGTGTATCCAAACCTATAATTTTTTAGACTGCACTCTTTATCCAGAGTATCTAAACAAGCCTATATTGTGTGAAACTATGCTGCTGAGCTAGTGTATCTAAGCCTCTCACGTGGGATACTATGCTGGTGACCTAGTGTATATAAGCCTCTCAGGTACAATATTGTGCTACTGAGCCAGTGTATCTAACCCTCTCATGTGTTATACTGTGCTGCGGAGCTAGTATAGCTGAGCCTCTCAGATGTCATAGCGGTAACTTTATTTTTTCAGAGCTGTGTAAGCACTTTTTTTGCGGGATGAACTGTTTTTATTGGCACCCCTTTAGCGTTTACATGACTTTTGATCGCTTTTTATTCCAATTCTGTGAGGGTTTTTTTTATAATTTTTTTTATGCCGTTCATCGTGCAGGTTAAATAACAGATTTAAATGGGAAAGGGTGGTGTGTTTTTATTTTCTTGTGTTTTATGCTAGGCATGCTGGGAACTTCCTGTTAGCCTGCCTGGAGGCGGCTGTTTAGCATAGCAGGCTCGTGCCAGGTGCAGCATGTTTTTACTAGGAACTATTTTTTTAATTAAAGACTTATTTCTAACTAGCCAATAAGTTGTTTAATAAAAATGTTGGTGATCGGTACTCTTTAAAGGAGTTGTCCGGGACTATCTTTTTATTTGTTCTAGGACTCAGAACTGTATTATATTAAACTTTATAATTCATACTTACTAAAAATTATTTACCTTCATAGAACCAGGCAATGAGCCCTGTCCTCACTTCCCCCCACCTCCTGCAAAGCAGGTGATGTTCATTGATCACATGGCCTCAGTGAAGGTTTTGTCATCACTCAATAGGTGTGCTTTGAATCCATGCTAAGAAAATAACACTCCAGTGTATTGTGTGTGTCCTTAGCAGAGAACTATCTGGCTGCATTCACTCTTTCCAGCCTGTAGTTTGCAAGTGAATAGAAGTCATTTCATTAGCATAATTACAAATGTTTTGTCATTGAGTCTTTGGCAGAACTTAGTAATGGAAGCAGAAGACAGCAGTTCAGAGCTGGGGGTTAAGTACTGCCATCATGAAAATGATGACTGCAGGTCTGTAGAGTTTACACAGTGACTCTTGTCTCCTAACTATTATCATTGTGACAGCAAGTACAGAGCTGGGGGGGGGGGACTACTACACATTTATGTCAGCACAATGTCTAGCAGTGGTAACTGTGGAGGAAAGTCCTAGATTGGAATGTAGTCTGAGACTTGTAAGAAAGACATGCTGGAGAACTACTGACACTCCCACACGCAGGAATTTTCACAGCAAAAACTTGATCTTATGATAGAAGGCAAAAGAAAAGAAAACACATGAAGTAAATCTCTTTACTTTTAAATATAAATGCCGTTTATTGCATTCTATGAAATCTTTAAACTTCCGGATAACCCCTTCAGTGTCTGTACCAGAGGTAGTGAACCTTTACACAAACTAGTGTCAAGTTTCCAATAAATAAGCACTAAATGATAACCACATACAAAGGCCAGGCCCTCCATAGCAGCCAAGTAGAAACCAACCGAAATTTGCATTGCAATAGTTCAATAGGCTAAGTGCACACAGCATAGGAGAAAATAAGTCAGAAAATCGACAGACTACAGCACAGGCTGTTCATTGCAGTCTGTGCAGCTCACAGTGTACCGTCGAATTCTTGGCGGCTTCAAAATACTGAAATCGCCTAAAATTCTACGGTATTCCTGTGTAGACATAGCCTTAGCTCTAATTACTTCCATAATACTGCCAGCCACAAGACACCCAAATGGAAGACATTTCCTGGAACAGAGCAGTCTTCACAGGTCTCGTGTTTTTTTTTCCCCCTATCTTTCCACACTCTTTAACCAGCAGAGTCTTTAACCCCTTCCCAACACTGGACGTATCGGGACGTCATAGTGGGAAGCGACTTCTCGCAAATGGACATACCGGTACATCCTAAACATTGTGCAGGCTCTCAAGCGAGGCCTGCATGATCGTGACATGGGACCAGCCTCATATTACAGCTGGCCTCACGTTGCATCACCCGCAGCCGGAGTGAGCTCCGGCCGCAGGTGATTAACTCCTTAGCTGCCGTGATATATTGTGATCGCGGCAGCTAAGGGACAGTTGCCATAGAGACCAGCACATAGAGAGCAGTACATAGCAGAACTGTTAATGTATCAGTGATCTGAGGATCACTGCTACAAAACCCCTATGGGGAAAAGTAAAAAAAAAAAAAAAAAGTGAAAAAGATAAAAAACCACAAAAAATAAAACCACAAATCATCCCAAAAAAAGACCAAAAACAAATAAAATAAGCATATTTGGTATTGCTGCGTATTTCAGTATTTTCTTCACCCTGCCTTACAAAAAACAGATTTAAAAGCGATAAAGAACTAATATAAATGTCAAAATTATACCAATAAAAACAAGCCCATACACAGCTTCATACACCGAAAAATAAAAGTTATGGCTCTCCGACTATGGCGATGCACAAATGTGTTTTCCTTTTTGAATAAAAGTGTTTTTAATTATGTAAAAACAATAAAACAATCTTTTCCTTTTTTTACACTGCAGAGATTTCAAATTTAAATTGGGTTTGAATTTACCACACCTACCCTGTTTCCCCGAAAATAAGACAGTGTCTTATATTAATTTTTGCTCCTAAAGACGAGCTAAGACTTATTTTTAGGGGATGTGTTTTTCTATGAACAATAATTCACATTTATTGTTGAACAAAACATTAACATGTATTAATATACTGTAGTGATGTCATCACAAACATCAGCATAAGCAGCCAAACTCTGAATTTCATAACTAAAAATGCACTGTCTTATTTTCAGGGGTGTCTTATTTTCGGGGAAAAAGGGTACTAGGAGCATGATTTAATTAGATCACTCCTACATACTCCACACTTGGAGTATCAGCTCTGTAAACAGTGTGGGAAAACCTCCCTGTGGCTCGCAATCATCTTTGAACTAGGCAACCCAGCAACGCAATTAAACCATATGAACAACTTGAAGTTGCTTGAAAGACTTTAGGAAAATTGATGAACACTTTTAAAAGGGGTTTCCAGTTCAATAAATATTGCTGTTAAGTGTGGTCAGGGTGAAGAAAGTTATAAAAAAAAAACAAAACCCACAAAACACCTGACACATCTTCTGGTCTCCTTTTGCTTCTGATCTGGAGCTCCCCTTCACTTCTGGTTTCTTATCCCAATGCATAGGAGAGGCTCACGATTCATTGTAAATGAAAAGTGCGCACGCCTCTACTGTGTGTCGGGACAAGAACCCAGAAGTCTGAGGTGAGAATCCCAGAAGCTCCAGAGCATCATGGATGTGGTCAGAGCCGCCATCAGAAATTTTGGGGCCCCATATAGCTGGAGCATCTGGGCCCCCCCCACGGCCGACCCAACTCCCTGCTCCTCCCCCTCCCTCCCCATCCCCGGCCATCCCGACAGAGCCCTACTCATTCCCCGGCTCACAACCATCGCCACCACAGAAAAATAAAATTGTTTTTGGGGTCACAAGAAAAAAAAATGCAATTGTGCCATTGTTTTTGGATTTAGCTCTTGCTGGGTTATACAAGGTACAGTCCATCTGTAATTTGTGGGTCAGTTCATATACAAGGTACAGCAAATACCTCCACATGTCACCATTATAATGTTACTGGCAAAGCCAGTATACAAAATCACTGATGCCACTAGTCTCCCAGCAGCTAGGAAAAACTGGCCAAATAATTACTCACAGACAGAAACAAAATTGGCCCTATTATAAAATTTAACTTTTAAAAGAACATACAATCCATCTAAAACAATTAAATCTATATCACAAAACCATATATCAAGTATTCCCTATCTTAATACACACAATAACAAGGGAGGTTATAATCTATATTCCTTCCCTCTGAGCTCGTGCCACTAGATGAATTTTGATTAAAAAAAAGCAGTAACTCCCTATTACAACCCTATAACAATACCTACAGACAAGACAGAGTAATCGTCCCAAAAGGGACGGCCCCATCCACCGATGACTTGCCCTATTATCTCACTACCTCTAAATAAACACCAAGATCTATTCTAAACAGACACCAGGATATTGTCACGGGTGGGCCCGCAACCCTCGTCCCGGGTCGCAGGCACACCCGTGGTGTCCACACGAGCGGCACCGCCGCCCGCATGTCAGGCGGTGGGCACGCTCTCCCGGCCGGCCAGTCACCCTCCTACTTACCCGGGCCGCGCTCCTGTTGCTGCTCCCGCCCCTGGCCGGCTCCCGCGCGCCGCGCGTCGGCTCTGTGAAATTTAAAGGGCCGTGTACCGGTTAATTGGCTATTGCCGGTCACTGCCCTTATTTAAGCCTGCCCCTTCCTGGTGCTTGTTGCCGGATCTTTAGTGCCATTTAGCCTACTGAGAAAGTGTTCCAAGCCATGTTCTGATTTACTGTGTACCGTACCATTAACTTCCGTTCTTCGACCACGCATCTTGCCGCACTTTGCCCATGACCTTCTGACCTGTGTCCCCGACTACGAGCTGCCTGACGATTTTGCACCACGCTTTACTTTGGCTGCCACGCAAGCAAGTCAACGTCAGGGGGTAACGACCTGGTAGACTCCCGCCGCAGCAAGTCCATCCCACTTTGCGGCGGGAGTCTGGTGAAAACCGGGACCTACTTAGATTCCGTTCCCTGGCGTGGCTTACACCATCGCTTGCGGTGGTCCAGTGGATCCACTTCTACTTCCGGGACCGTGACAGTAAGATCCGGCCATGGATCCCGCCAAGGTGCCTCTGCCATCCGACGCTGACCTCACCGCCATTGTGGCTCAGCAGTCGCAACAGATCAATCAGCAAGCCCAGCAACTCAGCCATCTCTCCGCCAGGATGCAACAGGTCCTGGCCGCTCAGCAGCAGCCACCCGCTCCCGCTGCTCCTTCGGTTCCGGCTCCGACCGCTGGTCCACGGCTCCGTCTGTCTATGCCGTCCAAATTCGATGGGGACTCCAAGGCCAGCAGGGGCTTTATCACCCAATGCTCCATGCATATCGAATTAATGGGCAACCAATTTCCTACCGAACGGTCTAAGGTGGCGTTCATGCTCAGCCTTCTCTCCGGAAAAGCCCTGGCCTGGGCTACCCCCCTCTGGGACAGGGACGATCCGGTCACAGCCAACCTGGCCACATTCCTCACCGAGTTCAGGAGAGTATTCGAGGAACCATCCGAGACCGCCTTGCTAAACCTGCGCCAAGAGGACTCTTCTGTAGGCGACTATGCCATACGTTTCCGCACTTTGGCTTCCGAGTTATCTTGGAATGAAGCGGCGTTGACTGCCACCTTCAAGAAGGGCCTCTCCAGCCGCATCAAGGATGCCCTATCTGCCCGGGATCTCCACGTCTTCCTTGAGTGACCTTATCTCCTGGCCACTCGGATTGACAGTATCCGTTTCTCGGAACGCCAGGAGGAACTCCGGCAGGAACGGGAACAGGCTAGACCCCGCCGTCTCCCTCGTCTGGCTCCAGTATTTCAAAGGCCGCCTCAGTTGCCCTCTCCACCTGCCGCCGAGAAAGCCATGGAAGTGGATAGAGCCCACCTGTCTACAACGGAGCTAACCAGAAGACGTGAGGCGATTATTTGTCTGTACTGTGGCAGTGCAGACCATTTCTGCAGGTCCTGTCCACTGCGCCCTCAGCGTCCAGGAAACGGGCGCACTTAGGGTACGTAGGAGAGGCGTCCCTAGGTGAGAGCAAGCCCTCTCCTCGCCTGACCATGCCCGTGATCGTCGGCACTGGGCCTGGTTCCCAGTTTCACGCTACTGCTTTCCTGGACTCTGGGTCAGCTGGAAATTTCTTGGACGCTGCCCTGGTTTCCCAGCATAATCTCACTGTGATCTGCCTGGAGAAGCCCTACTCATCTCCTCTGTCAGTGGAGAGATTCTCAAGGAATCCAATTCGGTTCGGACTGAGCCTCTGGTCCTACAAGTAGGGGTACTGCACAAGGAGAGACTTGCGTTCTACGTACTACCCCGTTCCTCCTCGTCCATTCTCCTGGGTCTCCCGTGGCTGCAACGCCATGCTCCCGTGCTTGACTGGCAGATGGGCGAGGTCCTGAGTTGGGGTTCGGAGTGTCAGTCTCGCTGTTTGGTGGCACTTCGTCCGGTGCTTACCGCTTCTCCTGGGTTGTCTAAGTCTCCGACGGGCCTTCCTGCACCATACCAAGCCTTCGCAGACGTCTTCTCCGAGAAGCAAGCTGAGATGTTGCCGCCCCATCGCCCATATGACTGTCCTATTGATCTTCTGCCCGGGACGTCTCCTCCACGTGACAGGGTTTACCCCCTGTCGGTACCTGAGAACTTGGCTATGTCTACATATATCAAGGAGAATCTCCAGAAGGGGTTCATCCCAAGTCCTCCTCTCCAGCTGGGGCCTGGGTTCTTTTTCGTGGCTAAGAAGGACGGTACTCTACGTCCTTGAATAGACTATAGAGGCCTGAACAAGATCACGGTAAAGAACGGCTATCCTCTGCCCCTGATCACGGAGCTTTTTGACCGGCTACGAGGTGCCAAGATCTTTACTAAACTGGACCTGCAGGGCTTATAACCTCATACGGATAGTGAGGGCGATGATGGAAGACCGCTTTCAACACCCGCGAACGGCACTTTAGAGTACCTGGTCATGCCCTTCGGGCTCTGCAATGCCCGGCCGTCTTCCAAGAATTCGTCAATGACATTCTTCCGGGACCTCCTGTACACGTGCGTGGTTGTGTATCTAAGACGACATTCTGGTGTTCTCCCCCGACCTGGAGTCCCATCAAGTTCACGTACGACAAGTCCTCCGACGTCTAAGGGCCAACCGCCTCTATGCCAAACTTGAGAAGTGCCTGTTTCATCAGCAGAGCCTACCATTCCTCGGCTACATAATTTCCGACAAGGGCCTGCAGATGGACCCCGCTAAGTTGTCTGCTGTCCTACAGTGGCTGCGCCCCGTGGGTCTCCGAGCCGACATCACCACTATAATCATGGGAGACTTCAATATCCCAATCGACAACCCCCACTCGGCTTCCAACAAACTCCTTTCACTCTGCTCCTCCTTCGACCTCTCCCAGTGGACTTCAGGAGCCACTCATAAAGATGGACACACACTGGACCTCATCTTTACCCGCCTCTGCCCCATATCTGACCTCTCAAACTCCCCCCACCCCATATCTGATCACAACCTGCTTACCTTCTCCATTATCTCCACCCCACCTGCTCCGCCTGTCTCATGTCTAGTACGACCCCGCAGCAACCTACAAAGCCTCTACCGTCTCACTCTCTCCGACTCTCTTGCACCTCTTTCAACCATCTCCTCATTTAATGACCCAGACGCAGCCACCACTTTCTACAACCACACATTCACCACCACCCTTGACTCAGTCTCTCCTCTCACACACAACAGAACCCGCAAAGTCAACAGACAACCCTGGCACACAGACTGCACTAAACAACTGAGGCGTGCTTCCAGAATTGCAGAACGCCGCTGGAAGAAAACTCGCTCCACCGATGACTTTGCCTCATACAAAAAATCACTACATACATTTTAAATCTGCACTCACCTCAGCCAAACAAGGACTATTTCACCAACCTCATATCCTCCCTGTCCCACAACCCAGACAATTATTCAAAACCTTCAACTCTCTCCTCCGCCCACCAGCACCTCCCTCCCCCATCCCTCCTTTTAGCAGACGACTTTGCCATTCACTTCCTCCAGAAGATCAACCACATCAGAGAAAGCTTTAGCCCGCAGTCCCCACCACCCTCCTCTACTCTTGCTAACTGCTCTTCCCCCTTAACCTGCTTCCCCACTGTCACTCATGACAACCTTTCCTCTCTACTGTCCAAATCCAACCTCCCTACCTGTAGTCTGGACCCACTGCCATCCCACCTCATCCCAGACCTCAGTGCTTCTATCATCCCAGCCCTCACCCATTTCTTCAACCTATCACTAACCTCTGGCATCTTCCCTTCTGCCTTTAAACATGCTACTATCACTCCAATCCTTAAAAAAACAACCATTGACCCCTCCTCTCTGTCCAACTATCGCCCCATCTCACTGTTCCCTTTTGCTTCCAAACTCCTCGAGCAGCACGTCTATCTTCAGCTGTCCTCCCACCTCTCCAACTCTCTCCTTGACTCACTACAATCTGGTTTCCGACCCCACCACTCTACCGAAACTGCCCTAACCAAGGTTACCAATGACCTAGCAACTGCCAAAGCCTCACGCCACTACTCTGTGCTCCTCCTTATAGACCTGTCCTCTGCCTTTGACACTGTCGACCATTCCCTCCTTCTACAAATCCTCTCCTCCCTCGGCATCACGGACTTGGCCCTTTCCTGGATCTCCTCATACCTCACTGATCGGACATTCAGCGTCTCTCATTCTCGCTCCACCTCCTCCCCCCGGCCACTCTCTGTTGGTGCCCCTCAGCGGTCAGTCCTGGGTCCTCTCCTATTCTCTCTTTACACTCTTGGCCTGGGTCAGCTCATAGCCTCCCATGGCTTTCATTACCCCCTGTATGCTGACGATACCCAACTTTACATCTCCGGCCCAGATGTCACCTCTCTACTCTCTCGGATCCCTGACTGTCTGTCCTCCATTTCCTCCTTCTCCTCACGTCTCCTAAAACTAAATGTGGAGAAAACAGAACTAATCATCTTTCCACCATCCAACTCTACCCTTGCCCCTGATCTCTCTATCTCAGTCAACGGCTGTACACTCTCACCTGTTCCGCAAGTCCGCTGCCTTGGGGTAATCCTCGACTCCGCTCTATCTTTCAAACCACACATCCAAAACCTCACCTCTGCCTGCCGCCTCCACCTGAAAAACATCTCTCGCATCCGCTCATTCCTCAACTATGACACTACAAAAATGCTGGTCCATGCCCTTGTCATCTCCCGCCTAGACTACTGCAACATCCTTCTCTGTGGCCTCCCATCTAGCACTCTTGCCCCCCTTCAAACAATTCTCAACTCTGTTGCCCGTCTTATCCACCTCTCTCCCCGCTACTCCTCTGCCAATCTCTTCACTGGCTCCCTGTTGCCCAGTGAATTAATTTCAAGTTGCTAACTATGACCTACAAGGCTCTCCATAACCTCTCCCCTCCATACATCTCTGCCCTAATTCCAAATATCTGCCCTCATTCACTCTCCGCTCCTCACAGGACCTTCACCTCTTCTCTCCTCTTATCAGCTCCTCACACAACCGTCTCCAAGACTTCTCCCATGCTTCCCCCCCACTCTGAAACTCACTGCCCCAACACATCAGACTCTCCTCCACTTTCACCAGTTCAAAAGCAACCTGAAAACCCATATCTTCAGGCTTGCCTATAACCTACAATAACCCTGCTGTCACTACACCCTCCACATACATGTCTGCCCCTCACCTCGTGTCACTTTCCCCCTCCTTGTAGATTGTAAGCCCTCGCGGGTAGGGTCCTCTCTCCCTCTGTCATTCCAATTGTCATTCATCACTGATCCTTGTACTCGTTTGCCCTATGTTGTGTATGTAACCCCCTCGAATGTACAGCACCCTGGAATCAATGGCACTTTAAAATAAATAATAATAATAATAATAATAATTCCTGGGGTTCGCCAACTATTATAGGCACTTTATACCACATTTCTCCTCGCTGGTATCTCCCATAGTGGCTTTGACCAAGAAGAACGCCAATCCAAAGCTCTGGCCACCAGCGGCAGAGGAAGCCTTCTCTAAGTTAAAATCTGCCTTCGCCTCTGCGCCGGTGTTCTCCCGGCCAGATACCGAACAACCATTTTTTCTTGAGGTCGACGCCTCCTCGGTGGGGGCCGGGGCAGTACTCTCCCAGAAAGGACCCAAAGGCAAGACCTCACTTGCGGGTTTTTCTCTAAAAGTTTTTCCTCTGCTGAAAGGAATTACTCCCGGCGACCGGGAATTATTGGCCATCAAGCTGGCTCTGGAAGAGTGGAGGTATCTCTTGGAGGGACTCGTCACCCAGTCAGCATTTATACTGACCATAAAAAACCTGCTATATCTCCAGACTGCTCAACGCTTAAATCCACGCCAGGCTCGTTGGTCTCTCTTCTTTTCCAGGTTTAATTTTCTCATTCATTTTCGCCCTGCGGAACGAAATGTCAAGGCCGATGCTCTCTCCTGTGCTTTGGATGTGACTGGGGACGAGTCCACTCCACGGCACATTATCCCTCCAGAACGGCTCATCTTTGCCGCATCGGTAGACCTACAACGCATTCCTCCCGGCAAGACGTCCGTCCAGCTCTTCGGAAGAAGATATTGTCATGGGGTCATTGCTCCCGTATGGCGGGGCACCCAGGAGTGCAGAGGTCCTGCTACTCATCTATCGATTCTTACTGGGTGGGCCGGGCCTAGCCCAGGATGTTTCGTGAGTTCGTGGAGGTCATGCGCTTTCCTGTTGCCCGGTAAACAAGTATCCTTTCTCAAATCCGGCAGGTTGAACCTCCTTCATTCTACCATATTACGCCAGCTGTCCTTGGACCCATGTGGCCATGGATTTTATCACGGATCTCATCCTTCCTCTGCAACGACCGTGATTTTGGGTGTGTTACAGACCAGTTTTCAAAGATGTCCCCACTTTTATTCCTCTGCAGGGCCTGCCCTCAGCCCCTCGCCTTGCCAGTTTATTTTTATCTACATATTTTTCGGTCAGTGCAAGGGCTCCATCGGCACCATAGTGTTCGGACCGCGGGAGGGTTCAATTTGTCTCCAGATTCATGGCGCTCCCTCTGACAAACTGAAACTGGACATTTTCTTCTGCCTACACCCCCAGTTCCATTAGGGCAGGTAGAGAGCGTAAAACCAGACCCTTAGGTGCTACCTGCGCCACGTTGTCTCCGCGGCAGATGATTGGTCCAGCTTGTTTGCCCTGGGTGAGTTTTGTCCTATAAATCATTGGACTCGGAGTATGTGAGCTGCTCACTTTCTTTATTGTCTTTTGGACGTCATTCCGACCCCTCACCCCTCCCCTTTCTGTGTGCCCTCGGATGGTCTGCTGTAGAGGAGCTGGTCCAGGGACCTGAAAGCTATTCTGGAAACTCCAGGACGCACATCTCTCTACTCCATGCGGCAGGATTCCGCTCGTACCAAGGCACAAGCGCGACAAAAAGCAAAAACCTCCGCAACCTTGTTCTGTCGCCAGGTGACAAGATGTGGTTGTCGGCCTAAATATATACGTTTTCAAGGATCCCAGCTAATAAGCTGGGTCCCCGGTTTCTGGGCCTATTCGAGGTGCGTACGCGCATGTAATCCAGTAGCATACAAAGCTCCGCCATTCCTCCACTATGAAGGGTCTCGAACTCCTTCATGTCTCTTTCTAAAACGGTCATTCCTAAATCGCTTCTCTTGGGTAATTTCTCCTACCACTCCTGAGGTCGATGCCCCCCCCCCCCCCCCCCCCCCCCCCCCACCCCCCCCACCGTTGTCTTTACGTTAAGGAGATTTAGATTGTGAAGACTGTCAGAGGAAGCGTTTTTTTCTCACTGACTGGAAGGGGTTAGGGCCAGATGAGAGGTACTGGGAGCCAGGAAAAACATATTATGATTCGCAACATCTTTCAGAGGGTCTCCTCCCGGCCAGAAAGAGGGGTGGTGGGGGGGGGGAATCCAAATGGTGGGGGGTTTTTTGTGGTAGTGTCACGGGGGCCGTGACCCGTCCCGGATCACCGGGCACACCGGGGCCTCCGCACAAGCTGCCCAACGCCGCCCGCATGCATGGCGTGGCACACTCATCGGCAGCCAGTCACCCTCCTACTTACCGGACCGCTGCTCCTGTTGTGCTCCAGCCTCCGGCTTGCGCGCGTCCACGATCTCTAAGGAGCGCGCTGTAGCCTGTGAATTTAAAGGGCCAGTGTTACCGGTAATTGGCTATTGCCGGCAATGCCCTTATTTAAGCCATGCCCCTTCCTGGTGCTTGTTGACGGATCTTTTAGTTGCCATTTAGCTCTACTGAGAAAGCGTTCAAGCCTTGTTTGATTTACCGTGTTTACGTACCATTAGCTTTCGTTCTCGAACTCACATCTTGCCGCCTGCCTGCCCTTCTGCCTGTCCCAAGGGACCATGAACCATTGGACGCCTGTCCAGACCTTCTGCCTGTCCTTCGACTACAAGCCTGCCTGACGATTTTGCACCACGACTCTACTTTGGCCTTCCACCGCAAGCATAGTCACGTCAGGGGTAACGACCTGGTGAGAACTCCCGCCACAGCAAGTCATCCCGCTTTGCGGCGGGCTCTGGTGAAAACGGGGACCTACTTAGATTCCGTTCCTGGCGTGGGCTCCGCTTACAACATCGCTTGCGGTGGTCCAGTGGTTCCACTTCTCCGTCGGGACCCGTGACAGATATGCTCGAAGAGAGAATACCATCTTTATAGGGAAATAAAGGAATACTCAATATATTCAATAGTGTTGAGCTGGATTGCGTTGGTATCGAGATCTGATCGATTTGTCGGCCGCTATCGATAACGGTTTTTGTTCGAATAGTGAGCATCGATTATGCGCGATGACCATTTAAAGTCTTTGGGATAGAAACAACTCCTTCATTATTACACCCAAACAAGGCTTGGAGAAGGAAATGTGTTAACATCCACAACAGGCAAAATGGTACATGCTACATGCTTAGGAAAACCACACTTAGGTTATAATAAAGATAACAGGAAAAAAAGTCACAGACCCCATTTTACTTCCCTGTCTTGTACAACAGCCTGACCCTTAAACCTGCATCACCACAAATTAAAAAAGTGGACAGAAGGGCAGTATGATTTGAACCATCATGTTACTTGAACTCGGACATTGAAAATCCGTGTCCTGGAACCGCAGCATGAGCCACCAAACCTGCATGGACCACACCACATTTAAAAAGTGCCGCAAAAAGGTGTCTTTTCAACCAACATTTATGTTGATAATGGACATTGTCTATACCTGTCCTGGGCCACAGCATGAGCCCAAACTGCATGACCCCCACATTTAAAAGTGCCGGAAAAGGAGGTCTTTCAACCACTCCATTTTAGTTGAAACTGGACATTAACTATACCTGTCTGGGCTGGACAGCATGACCCAGGGCCGAGTTACAGTTGGGTCGCGGTGAAAGCCAGGCTGGCGTTCAGTCATATATTAACACGCAGGTTAAAATGGCCCCGATGATGCAGCAACGAAACTGTCGTGCTGAAGCAGTGTGCGAAAGCGGGAAGTGTGAGAACTCAGCCTTCCTCTGTACACAGTCAATACCTGGGTAGCGCTTGCCCTCCGTATGAGTGTGGACCAATGGCTTCCCACTTGGATGAATACTGGTGGTTAACGCGCTGTTTACCCCATGTGCCCTGATCTTGGCATTCTTTTTCTCCATTTTACTCAACGGTGCTGGAGGTAATGGTCTCTGTACTTTGTTCCTCTGTCGTGCTCACAGACTCAATGTCCTCTGAATAACCTACATCTGGTCAAGTTTTCCTTGTACCTACTTGTACAAGTCAGCGGAATTTTTTTAACAGCTTATTTTGTACGTGCAAGTTTTTTCAGTACTTTAATTTAGATAACTCATTTTTAAAAAGGGGATGGATCCCAACCATGTCTTTGTTTCTCTTTTTTTCATTTGTATTAATGGGTTGTCTCAATACAGGATTGATAGATATGTTAAAGATCTTGCAAAAACAAGTCATTTTGCAAATGTGTCCATTATTATCAGTGGTCCTTCCTTTCCTGTTTCTGACAGCAACCATCACCTTGAGCCAATCTGACAATTGTGTAAGAACAAAGATCGGTTTTAGAAACATTTTTAGAATAGGACCTGTAGTATAGCTGCCATTGTCACAGCATAATGCCCCCAAAAATTCAATGCGATGACCTTTGAGCCACTTTGGTCACTGGTAAGAACAAATGTCTGTTAGAAACAACATTTTTTTATAATTGGACCTGTAGTTGCTGCATTTCAATAGCAGACTGACCCAAAAAATTATAAAAATGGACTCTCTGCCACTGTTAACATATTGTGTGAGGGAGAATGCCATTAGAAGCCTCATTTCTGTTCCAAAGGACATGATATTGCTGTATCTCACAGCTACATGACCCCAAAAAAAATTATAAATATGATTCTCAGCCAACTATTAAAAATTTTGAGGGAGAAGAAATGCCACTTAGAAGCCCACATTTCTGTTCCAATGGACCATGATTTTTTGCTGTATCTCACAGCTACATGACCTCAAAACCATTGACCAATGCGGAAAACTTCTTAAGTTAAATGAGTAAATGGAATACGGTGTTGTCATGAAACCTTGCTGTCTTTTACAGTCTCATCACAGGCAAAACGAACTGTGGTAGAGAATAAAAATTGCAGTAAGAAATGATCTTTTAAAAAAAAGTTTAAAAGGAGGTCCATTTCTGTTGAAAAGGAATGTGAAGTAGACTGGCAAACCTAATCGGTGACCTTGCAATTGGGGCCCACTACATTCATCAGAGATCCATGCATGATACAACTTGTTGAAAAGTCAAAACGTATCCACATTTTTTCTGTGGAAAGCCGGATGCGTTTGTCTGTAATGACTCCTCAAGCTGTGCAGAAGGTAAACGCTCAATATATGACGCTGGCTTGTGGGAAGGACAACACCTCTATTGGCGTGACGAGCGCTCGGGCCATTCGTCCATTTTGGATACCAGAAGTTCTATTGGGTCCGGAAACACATGCAAAACATCGGGTTGAGGACGCGATGTCGTGCACCATGATTCTTAAGCTGATCTCTGTGTGTAGGATGTGTGCCCTGCATTGCATGCGTTGTGACGGGTGGTAAAACAACAAAGATTGCCAGGAGGTCACCCATTAGGCTTCTGCCACCTTGCCTGCTGCTGCCGCTACGCCTACTTGGCACTCTACTGCTGTCACGTCGCTATGTTGTCTCCACCGTGACATTTGGGGAAAGTGAAGCGAGCAACAGATGTCTCCAGTTGATCAATCAGCAAGGTCTCCATTTCCTGCATTTTACTTCTATTTGGGTGTGCGTGGAAGGAAAGTGCTTTCACTGATTTATGTTTTGTACGGGGATCCAGGGAGGGTGGCCCACCACAGTAACTTTTGTTTACATTTTGGATGGCCTTAATGCGAGGATCATGTTTGTGAGGAAATGGAGCAATCCAAGCACTCATGTGAGAGATGGAGCCCTTGATTTCCCCAAGCCTCTGGTCGAGGGGCACTAGCAAAACTGATCTTCCTCATCTCCTCCTCGCTACAAATTCGCGCCACACCTTCTTTCCAGGCAGGGACGTCACGGTAACAAATCGGTGTCTAGGAATTCCTCCTTCCTCCTCCGCTGCTCCGGCACAGCTTCAACACAGCCCTGGACTTGCCTGAACGATGATGCACCCTGGGCTGATGCGCCACTTGCACTAGCTCTGGACCACTGACACACTGCCTAATGAAGACCGATGTAATTGTGAAATGTCGGGACTTGTGGATTTGACGGAGAAGAAAGGCTCCGTGTCCGCATCTGTGTCAGTCTCCTCCTCCGTCGCTGGCGCGGGACCTGTTGTTCAGAGGTTACAACGATCGTTCCAGAACTAAGATCACCACAATGCTCATGCTGACACGGGCCTTGTCCGCACTGACATTTTGGTGGCTTCTTCAAAACTGGCAAGGATGGTGCAGAGCTTCTTTCCACTCTGCCTTATCACTCCGGTGGTCAAACACCCGAAGTCAAGTAACGCTGCTTGTCAGGCCATGTGTCTCTTCGTACTGCGTTAATGGCATTGGGCGCTGCTGCCACAATCGCTGGAGAATGTGAGGGTGGAATTCCAGCATGTTGCCACGTTCAACATTGAGACGGTTGACGGGAGGCTGAGCTGACGCTGCAACGCAGCCAGGCGGGGACGAAGCGGGTTGCGAACGCAGGTAAGTGCGAAAAATCAGACCTCGAGCCTTCTTCAGCAGGCAGTCCAGACCCGGGTAGCTATTAGAAATTTCTGGACGAAAGGTTCATGACATGTGCCAGGAAAGGGATGTGCTCCAGCCTACCGATCTTAAGGGCGGCCAGCAGATTTCCGCCCGTTATCGCACACCACCTTGCTGGCACAAGGTTCCTTGTCACCCAGCCAGCGCTCGGGTCTCGTTGCTTAGAGCCGTCCTCAGCTCCCTGACCTGTGTGGTGGACGTCTCCAGGCAGATTAAATTTCAACACGGCCTGTGTCTCTGGGCACGTGATGCCACCAGGAGGACCTGGGGGAGAAGAGCCATGCCACCATACCTGCGGTTTGAGAGGCGGTGCGCCGAGCATGAGAAGCCACCGTCCACCCCCAGAGTCATCCACCAGTGTGCTGTACACGAGATTTAGCGGGGCCTTGGCCGTGCTTACTAAGTCCATGTGTCGGTGTGTGATGACTTTTCCGGACACAGATGCAGACAACGCGCTTGAAATTTTTGATGACACGTGGCTGGCAGGGCAGGACGGCTTTTCTGCAAAGAAAGGCCTGCTCGGCCTCTCTGGTATTGGGGGCATGCGAGGCCATGACGTGGCGGAACCATCTGTGTCCACCAGACGGAAAGGCAACATTTCCAATGGCCAAAAAGCCTGCCAATGCGACATTCAGGACTTTTGCTTGTGGGATGGTTTGGGTTAAAATGTTCTTATCTGCTCCCAAACCTGGAAGACTGAAGGCTGGCTGCTAGAGAACTTGTGGACCGCTGTTCGGCGGGCAGGTCGTTCAAACTGGCGGAAGGAGGAGGGTTAGATGGGTCTCTGGTGCGTGCTGGTGGTACTCGGGCGACGGTGGACGGATGAGCGGTGGCTGTTCCATGATCAGGACTCTGAGAGACATGGGCAGCTGAGGAACGCTTGGTTGGTGGCGGAGGAGGGGAGGGGGAACAGAGGGTTTGTGACAGTGGTTGGAGGCCGGCGCTTCGGTCTGGCCTTTTTTGGCCAAGTGTTCCACTCCATGTTCAAACTCATGCATTCGCTGCATGTGACTTGACATGTTGCGTGTTGGTTAACCACTTAAGGTTCTTGCTTTCTTGATGCGTTTAAGGCAAAAGGCATGCTTTTGAACTGGCTGGGTGAATCAGAGGGCTTGCTTCAAAGAAGGCCCAGGCTTGAGATGGTCCTGGACCTTTTGACGGCGATAAGCGAGGAGCGGGTTTGCGCTGACCGTGGCTGGCGGAATCATTATCAGCGGGATTCTGCGACCGCCCTCTCCTTTTGTGGGCGGGACCCAGTATTTGACACCATACCCCATGTCTTCATCCTCAGTCACTGATGGAGCGCTCGAAGCAAATTCTGCGGAAAAAAGACCAGGATGGATCCGCAATTGTCGTCATCATTCTATCATCAACAAAGGTGACTTGGTCGTCCTGATTTCTGCATCCAGAAGCTGCTGGGCTACAAGATGGGGCTCTGCAGGCGTTGGACGGAGACGCACAGGGATTTTTTGAGCCGATTGACGGCTTCCTTCAACTCCTCTTTGGCATCAGTAAACTGGCGTCCTGAGCAGAGAAAATCATCCTTGTTGGCCTCTTGCTCTTATAACATGCCTTCTGACCCCAACCGAATTTTGTCATCAAGAGGTATTAGAAATTGGATTATAAACAGTGGGGGTACACGAGTTGACATTTGGGCTGCTTCATGTTGGACAGATGTGATGATGCTGATGCGAAATTAGTGGCCGTGACTGCGTGGACGAGGAGGTCAAGATGCTATGATGCTGGTTGCATTAACACTGAAGGGACAGATGTTCGTTACTTAGATTAAAAGGGCCCTGACCCAGCGTGACAGGACCTGATGGTCCAGCATATGCGATCCGCGCTGGCATGCGTGTTGTCGCCAGCAACTGGTTGGAGCACCTTCTCTCGTACCTCATACCTCCATGTGCTACCCCCCTCTTGCTGCTTACCTCCTGCATTTCGCTCTATTTCAGAAATATAAAAATTTGAGAAGGTATGAAGAGTTTTGAAAGTCTCTTATTAAAAGACGGCAAATCACAAGCTTTTATCAAATCCCTTTATCAAAACAAAATTTGCTGGATTCAAATTTAACTGCAATGTGTCATCAAACAAATCTGGACTGGGCAAATGTCCAAATAAACACGTATCTGTTTTGTTTTGTATAATAAACGGTATTTTTTCACACTTTCAATTTCACCTGTGGTGAATATTGAATTGCTGTTTTAAGATTTACGTAGATGCAGGGTCAATGAACAGTGCTAGTAGGGTGTGCGCAAAAGTCAAAAAACACGCAACTTATGTTTTGATATTTATAAACGTTATTATAAATTTTTTTGCAACTTTCAATTCACGCTGTGGTGTAATATAGAATTGCTTTTTTTAAGATTTACGTAGATGCTGCTGCATCAATGAAACAGTGTGGGTGCGCAAAACGTCAAAAAAAACAAGTAACTGTTGTGGTTTTTCGTACGATACACGGTTATTTTTGGCAACTCAAAACTACCTGTGCTCTGACTACACAGGATTGCCTGGTTTGTAATTTAAGTGCAAGGTGGATATATCAACAGTCACAGGTGTAATTGGTAAAATTGAACACCTATCTGAAATATATTACTGATAATAAGAAAGTGGAGTTTTGCAGTAACCAAAGAGACCTGCCAGTTACTAAGGAAATGATGTTTATCCAATATAAGTTCAGGCTGCCTTATATCAGGAATATTTCAAGTAGCAAACTGTTTAATAAAAAAGGATATTTCACGACAATGTCTACACTAAGTCTTGGTGACTTTATCCCAGTGTTCTTTATAGATAGAGCTGGTCTGTGTTCGCCCGCGGGGGCCCCCGCCGTGAATGTTACAGTGGTAGATTCTGCTTTAAAATCTCTAGCTAACTACATAAATTGTTCAAATCCCTAATCTACTAAATTGGAAGGATCACAGCTATTAGTAGGTTTCTCTGTGCAGAAATAGACTAATTTTCTCTGAGCTGTTTGGCCACAGGCATGTTACGCAGGTCCTATTTCGATATGAGACGCTGAGAGACACTGAGGCTGTGAAACAGGATTACGCTGTTCTATAGGTAAACCGAAGGTAATGTGATTGTTCCAGCCAATCGAACCCATACACATCCCGTCAGACGCGCAACACATCTCACCCTGCTCTACTTAATCTTTTTGCGGCCGCCAAAATAAGGGAAGCCCCGAAAAAGGCCGATCTTAATAATATGCACAATTTTAAACCCTTTAATTTATCGCATGATCGGAAATTTCATCCCCCAAAAAAAACTTGCCGATTTCAACTTTGTCGAAAAAAAATCGCTCAACACTATATTATAAATACTTAATTAAAAATTGACCTGCCACAACATCCCGAACGTTTCCCCCAAAGATACTGGGGTTTTTCCTGGGGAGACTCTGTAATGGCTTCAAGAAAAAATAAATTTCATAAATGGTTGACAAGTTTAAACTATCAATACAAATGTATACGGAAAAGAACAAATTTTTTCGATACCCCAGAGCACATATCCCGTAACAAAGGAAGGTTTCATAGAAAACATTCCGAAATTTAAAATTTTATAATAGGGCCAATTTTTTTTTCTGTCGTGAGTAATAATTTGGCCCCATTTTTCCCCTACCGGGGAACTAGTGCTTCAGTATTTTGTAATTTGTTTCTGTTGTCTATGGAGGGATTTCTAAGTGTACCAATTCAAAGGGAGGGTTGGCAGATTGAGGCCAATAAGGTTTTCTCCATAAGTGTTTAAGCCCCAAGGAATGAAAGTCCCGATTTTTAACAATTTTTAATGGTATATTTTTACAAAAACCGGTTTTATATAAAACTTGGGGGGAAACCGGGCCTTTTGAAAATTAATTAAGGCACGAATGCCCAAGTTGCGGATTAATGTAAGCCCAGCAAAATCGATCAAGATCTACTGATCTGATAAAGAAATGGGAACAAGAACTGATTGAGAGTTCAGTACGTTTGATGGGTTTACTTTTGGAGGAGGAAAAGTTTACCCTAGAGAAAACTTCGAAACATCTTCATGAATTGGTTGAGAAAACATTAAAATTTAGGGAAGATCCTGATTTTGGGAGTTGGGAAAACTTTCTTCAAAAACCCAAACGAAAATACCCAAAAATTAATAAAAAATAAAACATTTTTCGAGACTTAAGTGAGTTCCGTGATCAGAGAGCATTTGCATTTTTAGGTGAGAAAGACCTAACGGAAACATATCTCTTTATCTGACCCCGAGAGTAGTGACCCCGAGAAGAGATTTGTGGGGAAAAGAAGAGGAAGGTTTCAGAGAGGGAGGTCATTTAATTCCCTCAATAGAAGATGGAATTCCCAAAGGAGAGGAGGATATAATTGGAGAAAGCGAAACCCCGCTATGAAAATTTTCCTCTTTAAGAGATCAACAGGGGGAACCAGGGGGATATTCGGCCCCATCATCATCCTCCTCCTCATCCTTATTTCCTGTAGCGGCATCACAACCTTTTTTAGAGACAGAACTAGAACCACCAGCTATTTTGGATGGGAAAACAAAGAAAGGAAGGGGAAAGAAGAAATAAAGGTATTGGCTGAACAGGAAATGGACAAACATCAGGTGATTAATTTTCGAAATTTTTAAAACGGGAAGAGAGGGAAAGTTCTATCAGGGGGCTCCTTTCCCAACCATGAAATTTAAATGTTTTGAATGGGTAAAGGACATTAATTATTATGTGGGTCTTTTGGTATTGAGTTGACGGATCTTGAGGGAGTAAGAACTTTAATTATTTTGCTGTAGGAAAATGAAGGGACTGATGATTTGGGTTCATATACTGAGCTAAAAGTTGAGTAACCATATGCCTCCAACAAACCCTACACCCGAGATTGATGTATTCGGGAATGTGGTGGAGAAAGAACTAGTGAATTTGGAAAAAGGCAATTGGCAGGAATATAAAAAGAAAAATCTAAGCGCTGGTGTCATTAAAGCTCTGTTATCCCTTGAACAGGACACAAGTATTGTCATCAAACCCTCAGATAAGGGGGGGGGGGGAATCTGGTCATAATGGATAATGAGAAATATCTGAAAATGTGTCTTATTTATTGGATAACAGAGAGAATCATGATATTTTGAAAAAGGATTGTCTAGAAACGCATTTAAAAGAACTGGAGGGTATGGTTATAGAGGCTTTGGACCTGGGCTTAATATCAAAGAATGAATCACAATATCTCTTGCCTAAAAAGCCTCAGGTGGCTACCTTTTACTCACTACTGTAGATTCATAAGGTTGTTGAACCTCTTAAGGGGCGCCCCATTGTGCCTGGGGTGGATTCTCTGACCCAGAACATTGGGATTTACCTAGACAAGATTCTAAAAGAATTTGTTACTGTCTGCCATCATACATCAGGGATAGCTCAGATCTATTAAGGAGGTTGGAAGATGTAAATGTTGAGGCAGATGTGAAATTAGTCTCCATTGATGTGGAGGCACTTTATAGCAGCATCCACCATGAATTGGTCTTGAAAGCCGTTGAACATTTTTTAAGTACGAGAGGTACGAAACATAAAAATCACAATCTCTTTGTCTTGAAGTTACTTGAGTTTACGCTTACCCATAATGTTTTCCTCTTCGGACCCAGGCTCTACCACCAGCTCAGGGGCACAGCACTGGGAAGCCCTTGTGCTCCCACATATGCAAATTTGTTCCTGGGCTGGTGGGAGGAGACACTGGTATTCGAAGAGGATAATCATGGTTTCCTATCTCACATCCTATTATGGGGACGTTATATTGATGACGTCCTCATTTTGTGGCAGGGGTCAAAGGAACTCTTTGGGGAGTTTGTATCAGTATTGAATAATAATCAGAATGGTCTACATTTCACCAGTGAGATTGATAAGGAATTACCTTTTTTGGATTTAAAAATCTGGATTGACCCACTTGGGCAAATACAGACTAATACATACAGGAAACCAATGGCAACGAACAATCTATTGAGATGGGAAAGCCATCATCCCAAAAGTTTAAAGCAGGGGATCCCGAGAGGGCAATACCTTAGGATACGGAGAAATTGTTCCCAAATTGATAACTTTTCTAAACAGTCTAAAGAACTGCAGAGGAGATTTCTGGAAAAAGGTTATCTTCAACCTGTCTTACAATCGGCATTTAATCATGCATTAACATCTAATAGGACAGAACTGTTGGCAGGTGGAGGGAAGAAACAGAAAGAACCTGGTGAAGGATTTAGGATCATCAGAACATACGATGACCTTTCTAATAAAGTTGTGGGAATTCTGAGAAAACACTGGAGGATACGCTAGTGTGATCCTGATCTAAAGGATGCCCTAACGGAATACCCCTCTATTACATACAGACGAGGGTGATTAATTAGGGATAGGCTGGTACATAGCCACTATATTCCCGCAAAGAGAATGGGAACATGGCTTGATCGGCAGCCGTTGGGCATGTACAAATGTGGCAAATGCATATATTGCTCATATGTGATGAAAACAAATAAATGTATGAGTTATACGACAGGTAGAGAATATGAGATTCGTGAATTTTACAATTGTGATTCTGAGGGGGTGATTTATTTGATAATCTGCGACTGTGGTCTACAGTATGTAGGCAAGACACTAAGAGCTCTAAAAAAGAGGTTTGGTGAACATCTAGGGGAAATAAGGAATCGTCACGAAACCCCCTTAGCTCAACATATTTTGCTAAAACATGGAGTTTTCTCTGGAATTAAATTTTTGGCAATTGAGAAAGTGCGCCAATCCCTTAGGAAAGGAGACATGGATAAGAAGTTGTTAAGGAAGGAGACAGAATGGACATTTAGATTGGAAACGGTACAGCCAAAGGGGCTAAATGAGATCTTGTATTTCGGATGTTTTCTATGAAACACTTCCCTTTGTTATTGGTATATGTGACCCTCTGGGATATCTGAACAAATAGTTCTTTGTCCAGTATACATTTGATATTGATAAGTTTAATCATTGTCAACCATTTATGAATTGATTTGATCTTGAGCTCTATTCCTTTTGATCACTGATATATGATTGGTTATATCTGTTTGTACAGAATAGTGGCTGTCAATTGTAAATACTTGATATGTTTATATATGACATCACTAACTAATTTATACATTGCGATTTAGTGTAGCTTTATTGTGTTTGGAATATCAATGGGGATCTTTTGGATGTAGCGCGCATCATCTTCGTTGCGCAGGCGGAATTAGATCCTAAGAGGCTGAAAGGGTGCCGGGCAGAGACACGGCTGTGTGCATGTGCGGAAGTGATGTTGATGCATTTCCGGTATCAGAAGAATCTCCGCGCATGCGTGTTAGCTCTGGCTGAAGCTGGAGTGGTAGCTATTGGCGCCATGCTGTAGGACGCATCTTCGGAAATGACGGAGATGCAAAGATGGATGCAGACGCCGATGGGATACCAATCTAGTGTAAGTTATTAAGTGTTTGTTTGTTTTATTGGTGATCCTGAAGGGAGGAGGGCTTTACAATACTTTTTAGTACTAAGGATTCTTACGTATGAAGCTGCCATCTTCTTTGGGGAGGTAGTCCTAGATGCATGGGCTTCATTGAAGGTCCGATCCAGATGAAGCCATTACACATGAATCCCCTGAGGAACCCCTATGTATCTTTGGGGGAGAAACACGTTGGGATCTAGTGGCAGGTCAACGTTTTTAAGTTAAGTATTGATATATTTAGTATTCTCACTTTATTTCCTCTAAATGGTATTCTCTCTTCAAGCATATCCTGGTGTCTGTTTAAAATATATCCTGGCGTTTATTTAGAGGTAGTGAGATAATAGGGCAAGTCATCGGTAGATAGGGGCCGTCCCCTTTGGGACGATTACTCCGTCTTATCTGTAGGTATTGTTATAGGGTTGTAATAGGGAGTTACTGCTTTTTTGTAATCGAAATTCATCTAGTGGCACGAGCTCAGAGGGAAGGGATATAGATTATAGCCTCCCTTGCTATTGTGTGTATTAAGATAGAGAATACTTGATATATGGTTTTGTGATCTAGATTGTTTTAGTGGGATTGTATGTTCTTTTAAAAGTATTAAAAGCTAAATTTTATAAAAGGGCCCATTTTGTTTGTCTGTGAGCAAAGCCAGTATACCCTGACCAATATTGCCAAGCAACAATATATAAATTCTAAATAATTACGTCACCTATCACTACCAATACTGATTAGTCCCCATATGTTATTGGCATAAACGTATCCAAGCCATCACAAAACAACAATATAGCACCTATAATATCGGCATTCACCACCCATATCCCAACATACCATACGAATAATACCGCCATCTGTTAGTGATTATAACCTCCACCAAACCACCAATATTTCCTCCATACTGTGAGCCTATAGTGTGATCCCAGTACATGTGTGCCTTGCAAAAGTTACTTCATTTAGGGCCTCCGCAGTGAGCTTAGTTGTCGTTCCACTTTCCCTTCTTCTCTATTCGGTCCATAGCCACCATGTGACTGTCCTCCGTCCACCACTCATCCTGTAGAATTTAACAAACACCGAAAGGCCCACTGTTTTTTTATCATTTTTCCCAACTGTGCCCCTCCCCCCATGACAAACTCCCATTTAAATAGCCCCAATGTGGATAGATTTCCCCCCCCCACGTAATTATGGGTCCCCCTGTTGAGTAGGTCTAACCCCCCCCCGCAGTAGCTATTAGCTTGGCACCCACGAGGCAGTAGCTAGGTGCTTGGGAGACGTGGCAGCTCTCGGGTCTCCAGCGGTAGTTAGGGTCCCTGTAGGTAGAATTGGCCCCCTGAGCTTAGGCCACCCCTGTCGGGTAGAATAGGGCCCTCTGTAGATTAGCCCCATTCAGCGAATAGTTCCCCCCCCTGTAGATTAGGGCCCCCTTGTAGGCAGAATAGTCGTCCCCCCCTGTTAGTTAGGGCCCCCTTGTAGGCAGAATAGTCCCCCCTGTAGATTAGGGCCCCCTGTAGGCGATAGTCCCCCCACAGTCTTTGGGGCCCCTGTAGGCAATAGTTCTCCCCCTCCAGTCATTGGGGCCCCCTGTAGGCAAATGTTCCCCCCCCCAGTCTTTAGGGCCCCTGTAGGCCTAGTTCACCCCCCCAGTCATTAGGGCCCCTGTAGGCATAGTCCCCCACCACCCCCGTCATTAGGGCCCCCTGTAGGCATAGTCCCACCACTCCCGTCTTTAGGGCCTCCCGTTGCTAATTACTTACCTGGCCGCGCTCCCCCGGCGTCTCGGTCTGCTCCCGGCCCCGTCTGGTGCTTTAGGCTTGGGGCCGGGAACAGGAAGCTCAGCAGGTGGCGCGATGACGTCACTTCCGCTGCGCCGCCTGCAGAGCGATGTACTGCAGGGAGCGCACAGCTCTCCCTGCCCCGCCGTGCATACAATTAAGATCGCCACTGTGAAGCAAGGAGGCGGAGCCCGTGGTAGCGGCAGGCCCCCCCCTAGCTTCACAGACCGGCCGGGCCCGGTAGAGTAGTACCGGTTGTAACAATTTTATGGGACTATCCCTTTAAGGTTTCTGTTTGAAACCATTCTAATGTTTACATGAATGTAGCTGAATTGGCAAGAGAATTATTTAGTGACATCAATGTTATTTTTCATTAACCCAAATTAACCCCTTAAGGATCTCATCTAGGAATGTATTCTGCATTTTAGGCACACAGGTGTTCCATAGTTTTTTTTTTAGCATTGGGCAATGAAAAACGCAGTTCGGTCATTGTTGTTTGAGTTTCAATTTTACAGCATTCGCCGTGCAGTGTAAATGTGATAACTTTACTATGGGGGTCGGTACAATTACAATTGATATAGATTTTATATAGTTTTTTTCTGTTTTATTACTTTTACACAGTAGAAATAAGTCTATAAAAAATTGCGTTTTTATGTTGTCCTATTCTGACAGCCATAACTTTTTTATTTTGCTGTGTGCAGAGCTGTGTATGGGCTTGTTTTTTGCGGGATGAGTTGAAGTTTTTATTGGTACCATTATGGGGTGCATATGATGCTATGTTTTGAACAAAATACAGCAATCTTGGTAGTGTTTTTTATTTTTATTTTTTATAGCGGTCACTGTACGGTATATATGACATGGTAGCTTTACTCAGCAGGTCAATACGATTACACCGATACCCAATTTGTATATTTTTTTATGTTTTACTGCTTTTATACAATAAAAACACTTTTATTCAACCAGGAAAATACGTTTTTGCATCGCCATAGTCTGAGAGCCATAACTTTTAAATTTTTCTGTGCTTGGAGCTGTGTAGGGACTTGTTTTTTGCGAGATGAGTTGACGTTTTTATTAGTATCATTTTTGGGGGGACAAGGCTTTTTGATCGCTTTTAAATCCATTTTTTGGAGGCCAGGGTGAACAAAATACTGCAATTCTAGTAGTATTTTTTTATTTTTAACAGGGCTCACGTGCAGTATCCGTGATAAGTTAGCTTTACTCTTTGGGTCGCTACGATTATGGCGATACCCTATTTATATAGTTTTTTTTATGTTGAAGCACTTTAAAAAAAAAAAGAAAAGTGTTTTTAGTGTGTAAAACAATATTTATGCATCGCTATCTTCTGAGAGCTATACATTTTTTATTTTTCCGTATACAGAGCTGTATAAGGACTTTTTTTTGCGGGATGAATTGACGTTTTAATTGGTACCACTTTGGCGTTACTAGGGAGTTTTTGATCGCTTTTTATTCCATTTTATGTGCTGCGGGATGAACAATAATCTTAATTCTGTGATTTTTTTTTTTTTTTTACGGCGTTCACCGTACGGGTTAATTAACATGACAGATTTATAGGGCAGGTCGTTACGCACGCGGCGATACCAAATATGGGTACTTTATTTTTGATCTTTTTTGGGGCGATTGGCGTTTGTAAAGGGGAAAAGGGCGGTGTACGTATTTTTATTTTATTTTTCGTGTTTGTGTTTTACTTGTTTTTCACTTTTTTTTCACCTTTTCACGTTATTTTTTTACATTTCCCCATAGGGGATTTGAATGAGAGATCTCTCATTCAATAGGAATCAGTACATAGCTTGTTGCTATGACTGGTTCCTATGACAACTGTCAGTCACGATGCCGGGACATGCCCACAGGGCACGGCCGGGCATCGTTACGTCACAGACAACCCGGAAGGCATTCTGTGCCCTCCGTAGGAAGGCAGGAGCTGCACGGATCGCCCGATTCGTGCGCTGCTGCCGCCGACAGACGCAGGAGGAGCGATCTCCTCCTGCGTCTCTTAGTTATTGCGACCCGATGGTCGTGATAATTAAGGGGTTAACCGCTTTAGAGTTCGCGCGATCCTCAGGACGTATGCATACGTCCAGGTGCGTGAACCCCCAAACGACCTGGACGTATGGATACGCCCAAGGTCGTTAAGGGGTTAAAGTTATAGGTGATCCATCTACACCTTACTAAAACATTGGGTTAACAAGACCTGCTACCACTTGGAATTAAAGTCTTTCTGCACTTTGTCTCACCACTAGTTATTCCACACAGCAACAAACTTTCACTGGGTTTGTTACTGTATAAAATCTTTGAGGTTTTTAGTCATAGTGGTTCCCAAGAAGAGGTAAACTGTTAAAAAAAAATCTACAGAAGGATTAAGATTTTGGTGGTAAATATGGACTATCCCCTTAGTGACTGCCCACGTTTGTTTCTACAGTGGGCATTAATAGGCCTCTGGCTAAAGTACCACATTGATACAGCACTCCAGTCTAAGTCTAGTACAGGTGTCCTTTTTATAATGGCAAAGAATGGAGAAAGATATTCTACCTAATTAATTCTTTGGTGGCCACAGTCAACAAAGATCACAACATTAAAGTGTTTATGGAGAGGAGACTCCCTCTATCACCTCATTAGCAACTCCACAATGTGTATGTGGAGTACCAATGGGTTTTTATATCTTGTAAAGTCAGATGCAGGCCCCCACTTCTGCTTTTTGTGCATGTCTATTTAAGGGATGTGTCTATTCACTAAGATATGGCTGGCCAACAGGCCATCTTCAATTTCAGGATGCAAGGGAATAATTAACAGCGTATTCCCACATCAAAAAATGGATGTATAGACACAGAACAAATTTGAAAAAGTATGAAGCAGGTGGCCAAGCTTCCTGGGCACAGTTTGTACCTCTCAGGTCCTGTCGTATTAGGTTACGCCAAGCCCTTATAATATTGCATAATGCTTCAACTGCATTCTATACTGGCCTGCAGGAATATATAATATCATAGTTAAACCCACTTAATTATACCTTCTACACCAATATTGATGGATCTATTCCCACTCCGATACAAACCTTGACTACCTGTGAGAGTAGAATTGTTATATATTTATATATATAAATATATATTCAAATATATACTTATACATATTATATATATTAAATATATCAATATATATTAATTTTGGTATTTTTTTTCAGATTTTCCAATTTATCTGTATTCACTAAGAACACGGTAGATGATGACCAGGAAATGCAACTTCATATGGTTCCCAGATCTGCTGTATTCAGATGATATCCATTGTAGCCTAGTGCGTATTGGCCACCACAAGCTCAGAGTAGAGGGCACCTTCAGACTTGGGGTATCATTCTTTAGGATTTCATTTAGGGCATTTCGGTTGCAGACACCGAAGTTAAAACTTATAAACACCTCTAAAAAGACCCCATATGGTAACTAACCCTTAAGGAATATATCAGGAAAAAAATAAAGATTTATTTCCAAAACCCCTGCAATTTAGCTGACAACTTGTTTAATTTTTACAAAGAATCCTTGGAAAAAAAAGCACCCAATGTTATGCAATTCTTCAAGTTCGGCATACCTACATGGGGATGTAAACGTGCTGTTTGGGCACATGACAGGGACATACAGGCGGTGGGAGGCTATTTGGCTTTGGAGCAGATTTGGTGTTGCGATGTCCTTTGCACAAGCCCCCAAGTACCAGAACAGGTGAAACATTTCATAAGCACACCCTTTTGGATTCCCACACCTTCTGGATCCATCTAGGCGGTGTATTGTGCATTTTGGTACGCCTAGGTAGTCCGTATTTTACTGTAGCATTGGGCCAAGAAAATAGGAGGAAAAAAAAAAGCAGTTGTCATTGGTTTTTGGGTTTTAATTTTACAGTGTCCGCTGGGCCGTATAAATGACATAACTTTACTATGTGATTCGTTACAATTGCAATTATATAAATGTTATGTAGTTTGTTTTGTTACTTTTACATAATAGAAATGTGTTTGTAAAAAAAAAATAAAAAAGGCTTTTTAATGTTGTTCCTATTATGATCAGCCATACTTTTTTATCGGATATGATTATGGGCTGTTTTTTGTGGGATGTTGGTTTTTATTGTACCATTGGGGTTGCATACATTATTAGCTTTTGTAAGGCGTTTTGAACAAGAAAACGAAATCCTGGAAGTGTTTAATTTTTTACAGAGGTCACTGTGCGTATAATGAATGCTAGCGTTACTCAGCAGGATTCGATACGTTTACAGAGATACCCAATTTGTAATTTTATGTATTTACGGCTTTACACAATAAAAACAACTTCTTATTCAAAAAGGAAAACTAATGTTTTGGCACGCCGTGTCTGGAACCTATACTTTAATTTTCTGTGTACGGAGATGGTGGGCTGTTTATAGGTGAGATTGACTTATTGGTATAATTTTGGCGGGAACAAGGCTTTCTGAAAGTTTAAATCGTTTTTTGGAAAGCAGTCTAAAAATACTGTAATCCTAGTATTTTAATTTTTAACAGCGTCCTGTCAGTATATGTGACAAAATCTTTTACGCTGTTCAATACAACGCGATAGCCAATTTATATAGGTTATGTTAAAGCGCTTTAAAAGAAAGTTTTATTGGTAAAAAAAATTTAGCACCCGTTGTCTTTGACCTAATTTATTTTTCCGTATACAGAGCTGTGTAAGGACCTTTTTTGTGGGATTAACTGACGTTTTAATTGGTACCACTTTGGTGTTTATATGAGTGTTTCATCGTTGTTTATTCCATTTTATGTGCTGTGGGATGACCGAAAATTGCAATCAATTCTCTTTTTTTTTTTTCACTTTCCCCCCCAGAGGTGAATTCTATGAGCGATCTTCAAATTACTCACACAATAGGACAGGTCTCTATGGCAACTTTCAATCACCCTGCCCGACAATGTCCACAATACACTGCCGGGCATGTTGACGTCACAGACAGCCCGAGAAGTGATTTTCACTTCCCGGTCTTTCTGGTAGGAGACAGCTGCTGCACTTAGCTCCGACGATCTTAATAGATTGTCGGAGCTCACTCCGGCTGCACGTGATGCGGCATGAGGCCTCTTACAGCTTCAAATCCAGGGGTGGGCCTCTTGTCCCAGTAGGCATGTCTTCCCTCACTGAAAACTGGTGACATCATTCTGTGTGAGCAGTGGAAAGGAGATAATGTTACAGCTCTGCAGAATTCCTGCAATGGTCAGTTCTGATGTCTGGAGAGCCATCACCTCCCTCCACAAGCTCTTTGTAACCAGAAGACCTATATTGGTGTAAACAATTATACATACAGCCTGAAATGATGAAACAAATGTGAGAAATACACTCTGCTCACACTCTAGTATCAGGCAGGAGGCAGAGGGGAACAGACTGTATAAAGCTGTGTTATATGGTGGAGAGTGAATCTAACAGCTAGAAACTCCGTAATTGCCCAGATCCTTTACATAGATCACCGAGATGAGCATAAAGAGGAGCTCGCAGCCTTTATTAGACACAGCCAGCACCTAGCACAGAAAAGCGGAGGCATTTTCCATATCTCAGGGGAGTAAACACAGAGTGCAGGCAGCCAATCACAGCACAGAGGGCATGTCCCATCTGGGGGCATGTCCAACAGGGATGAACTAAATAACAGTCATACAATCACAGCAAAATGGGCATGGCCTGACCTAAGGGTGCTAATTTAGATCTAGACACACAGATTAGCTCATATCTGCTATACTAAATGAATCAGGTAATGCAAACCAATTGCAAAAATGCTAATTTTTACTGCCCCCATTGTTACAGATATGATTTTTGTAGCAAGAATACCCCTTTAAGCAAGTAGAGTCCCGTCACTCAGACTAGAAATAAAAGGCAAGTAGCATACCGTTCTGTACAAACGATCCACAATGACTCACTTACCTGTTTTATGCTGTTCAAGTCATGGAGAGCATGAAAGACAGGTTCTCTCACTCCAGTGAACTATGTTTTATTTTACCACGCTACAGCGTTTCAAAGAAAACCCATTTATAATTTAAGATAGAGCCTGGCATAGGGAGAGAAATTTGATGTGCAACTTCTCCCTGTCCAGCACAACTAATAGGGATTTTACCACAAAGAAAATTGATGTGAAGTTAATTAACTTAGAAGCTTCCCACAAGTCAACATAATTAAAAATTCTGTACCATTTTTGTTTTAGCTGCTACCTTGGCGATCCATAGTGTACAGCTAGTCTCTAGGGGATACAACCAGTGACAAGCTCCTCAGTCCTGGCCGCTCATGCTCAGACATCACCTCTCTTCTCAGGCAGCGGTCTGTCCCCTGCTTAGCAATTACACACACTAACAACTAAGCTAAGTTCACACAAATCATACACGCCCCCCTTTAAATACAGAAATCTGAACAATCCAGGCATGAAATGCCTTCGTAGTAAAACCCTTTTAATTGACAGATTTATATGCAAAAAAAAAAAAAAAAAGTTAATTAAAATAGGTTGTTCAGGACTAGAAAAACTTGGCATACTCATTCATTACGGCACCATTCAGCAATAAAATTTCCCCTGCAGTCACCAGACTTTGGCTTCCCAAGTGATAGCACCCAATTGCCAGGGGCTATAAAAAAAAAAAACAAGAAAAAAAAAACAGACCTAGTGATCAGCTCACCGACGCTGGCTTCTGTTTATGTATAAGAGAATAGACAGGAATTACTCTCTGAAAAAGGAAGCACAGTGCAGCATTTTAGAAGGTAAACACAATTACAGTAAATCATTTAACATACACTATTCAGTATTTAAAAGCAGTGAATATGACTGCATGCAAAAGTACAAGCTTGCTTTAGTAATATGTGAACTTTTCGCCTGGTCAATCTACAGATACTGTCAAAAATTAGAGGCAACACCAAAAAAGTAGGTGTCAAACAGAACAGTATTCCATTTTACATGACTTTTCTCCCTGAAAAAAGCAGACTTAAAAGCATACCCATAGTTAGAATACAACTTTTCATAAAATCAACAAAACAAACCTTGTAACATTTTTTTGCTAACTATAAAAAAATTTTTGTACCATGTTAGCCAGTTGAAATAAGTTCTGTGGTGAGAACGCAGCAATCTTGTAGTTATTATACCTTTCAATGGTTTACATGGCTTGTTTTTTCTGCTGAACAATAAAAAAATATCTTATTAGGGTATGTACAGAATGTGCCGCAATACGCCGCGTGTTTTGGGTGTCGCGCTGATAAGCGCGTATTCCCAAAGCGCGGAAGGCTTTCAGCCCGCCGGCCCCATTGACATGCATTGTTCGCGGCACGTAATCGCCGCAAACAATGGACATGTCAATTCTTCCCCCGTGCGTACAATATGATCGTATTATACGCGCAGTGGGACAATGAGTAACTCATAGCTCTCTCGGAGCTTACCCCAATTGCGGCGCACATTTTGCTGTGTATAACACGCGGCGAAATGCATGCCAAAATAAGCTGTGTGAACATACCCTTACAGAAACAGGCTCTGTTTATTTACCAGTCTCCCCTCCTCTTTTCTGTTTGGTCATTCAATCATAAATCACTAAGAGAATCCATCTTGCAGAGGCGAGTTTAGGTTCACTGAAAGCTCAGTTAAGAGCTGCCCATAATGTGTGTTTCTGCCCCTACCCAGAAAGGATAAGAGGCAGACACACACAAAGATGTTGTTGGCTGTATAGTAAGTGGTATAGATCACCTTCATGCTGGACTCACAACTACACTGCTCCTTACTGCTGTTGCTTGTGTGTGAAAGTCTCTTGTTTTAACTTTCTGCCCCTCTCCATAGACTTCTCTGAAGGATGCAGGAACTTGATCTCCTTTGCAAGGTGGAGTCTGTAAGTGATTTAGGTAGTTACAGACAATGTAGCAGGAAGGAAAGGAGGCAGGTAAGTTAGGAAGCAGCAATTTCTTTATTAGAATATATTTATAAAGTTTATTATTGCTTGTACTGTTTATGGAAAGTGGTTTAAGGCTATGTTCACACCGTGTAATTATGGGACGTATTTCGCCCCGCAATTACGCCGTGCGTACGGGGGAGTGGGGGCGGCAGCCCGCCGGCTCCAATGAACGTGCATTATTCACGGCGCATATACACCGTGAATAATTGACGTCACTTCTCTCCCCGCATCTATGAGAACTGTGGATTACCGTAATAACTGGGACGTATTTCATCCCGTATTTCGCGCAGTACGGCGCAAAATACATCCCATTTTAAGCCGTGTGAACATTCTTTAATTTAATACAGTACTTTTGCACCAGGGCAAAAATACAAATAAAACCATCACAATACTATTTTTTTTCCAGAAAGTCTATAGTCACCATAAATACCTTAACACAACAATCTACCTACTGCTATTTTTTATTTATTGGCTTTCTGACTGATCTTCAAATATTGTAATGAAAACAGGTCATAAAACTATATGGTTACAAAGCAAAGAAAACATTGTTCGAACAATCACAACACTATGTTAATTTTAATATTTTTTAATAAATTAAGGTCATTCAAAATACAGTGCCAGAACATGATGCAGCTGAACATGCTAGTAGGGTTTGTCATGAAGCACCTGTGCTCATATTGAGTTGGCGACGGTGCCCCTCTACTGCTAGTGGTTCCTGGGATTGATAGTAATGCCAGAGCAGCATAAGGGCATCTGCTCTCTTGTGCACTTAAGAGTGCAATAAGTATTCCTGAACAGTTTGTTTCCCTTCCCCAGAAAAAAAAAAAAAAAAAAATTCTAGGGTATACCAATACACAAATCACACTACAGTAAATGCTTGTTAAGTTAAAATGATAAGACCTGGTAGTCCAACACTAAATGTCCAAATTGTGGGAAGGGAAAGAAAGACAGCAGCAGTTTTTTGAATGAATGAGCTCCCATCACTGTTACAGAGGGGGAGTGCTCCATTTGTTTAATCCCTTTACAGCATAAGTTGCTGTAAAAAGGTTAAAGTTCCACAGGGACCCGTACTACGAGGGGCTGGCAAATAGGTTGGATGCCCGGTTACGCCAGAACGAACGTTACAAGGCCCTATTGGAAGACCTGTATTCTACAACAGAAAGGTACAGGTTATTGACAACATAAACACATGCTCCTTGCACAGCCTGACTGAGCCTGCAGTCATTTAATTGACCTGTGTTACCAAGTGAAACACATTTCCCCAGCAGGAAAGTCGGAATTCAGCAAAAAAATATATATTTTATATTATATCACACACCATCATTTATATATATTTTACAAGTAATCAATTAGCTAGATAATAATTAATAAAAATATATATTTATATTATATAAAATATATATATATATATATATATATATATATATATATATATATATATATGTTGCGTGTCAAAGTGGGACTTTGGTGATAAATCACTATGTAAAAAATAAGGAGTTTGCAGGTTATCTGCAAATCATCGACTACTTCCAAGCCAAGCTTGCTCTGGGTCATAAGTTTACATCACACTTTTTAAAGTTGGTTACATAGCACGGAGAGAAAACAAAGCTTGAGATATGTTCTTTCTGGAGATGAAGTCACGCCACTAAAGTTCTGCCTCTTTTAGGAGTAAATATTGTGTAAAGGAAAAGCCATTTATACAGTAGTAAGTGTACTGAGGAGGCAATCTTGAGGTTTCAAGAACATAAGAGGTCTTATTGAAGTAAGCAGGTTTATCCCTGGAGAGAGAGATATATAGATACATAGCAGATTGGGTCACACTGCACATATGTACGTAGAGTCCAGCATACAAGCTGGAGAGCTAACTAAAAAGTAGTATGGATAATGGAAGATTCCCCCCCCTCCCCTCAGAAAGCATCTATACTTACAATCCCATTAATAGTTTGTGGATTTAAAAAAAAAATTGCATCTTTTTGCAAGAAAGAAAAAGGGAAGAGGAAGAAAAACATCACAGGGATACAATTTAAATTCTCTTCGTAAACTGAATGCTAAGGCTGGAATATATAAAGTTTTCGTTTCCCATTAGCTGGTCAAATATTTCTGGAAGCATATCTCCCTATATAAATGCATTAAAGATTACAAATGTTACGTAGGGCAAAAAAATAAGGTTCGAATAGTAAGCAATGCAAACTTATTTCTCCAAGCCCACTTCATGTAGTTCTAAGAAATTCTCGTTGCGGAAACAGAGCCATGCATACACGCAGCCTCTTGCATGTAGATCGCTATACTGGGGGTAACGTAACCATGTTTCCATCCAGTTCAAAGTCATCGGCACCATCTTGTGAAAAGACATGCGTTAGCGGTTTCCACGGAGATACTTCTAGACACGATGGGTAGAGCTTTCCTACAGTGCATCGAAACTCTTTGCCCAAATCCCAAAGCACACGCTCGGATATCTGCTGACGCAGAAACCACTGGTCGAGGTCCGTGTCGTATTGATAAATGGCATATTTTGCCTTTTCGTTCATGTGGGTCTCTCTAATAAAAACACATAGGGAATTGGAGATGACCACTGCTCGAACGCAGGGGTCAGCAAATCGTTTGGCGGGAATATTGGCTGCCATGTACCACTCGTTCTTATGCACGTCATACACCTCAACTGCAACGGAAGAGCCATCCAAAGTGCTGGATGGCAGCCTTACCCCAGAGTTGTTGTCTGTTTGCAGGCCTCCGAGGTAGAAGATTTTGCCATCAAAGGCAGCAGCAGATGCAAAACATCTACTAGTTTGCCTTTTTGCCATTTCTACCCAGATACCTGACCGTGGAATGAAGCAATAGGTGAGATTATATGCCATGACATAAATGCAATCGTGCACTACGACAGCAACACTCCACTGAAACGCACTTGGAAGAGGGCTCACCATTGTCCACTCATCCTTCTCACAGTCATATCTTTCCACGGTCCGTCGATTGAGTTCTCCACCAACACTATCACCTCCTATTGCATAGATGTATCCATCACACCACACCAAAGAAGGCTTAACACGAATGCACAACATGGGGGTCTTTGGAATCCAAGTATTCTGCTGGGCATCAAACCAGTAAAAACTATTCACAGTCCTGAAAGTAGCCTGAAATTTACCCGGCTGGTTGTGATTGCTTTTGGCATTCTTCAAGGGCACTTGCCCTCCAGCAATATAAATATCATTATCAGGAGACACGACAGCCCCCACTTTAAGAAGCTCAGAGGGTGGGTTGCAAAGCTTGTAAACCTTCTCGGCCTGAGGACTGTAACAGATTGTGGAGTAACAACCAGGGTTTTCCAGAGCAGCTTCTATAATTATGATCATCTCCTCTTTAGTCATACCAAGCCTTGGTTTGAAGAATCTGGGCATCGATTTGTAAAGACCTTGAACTACTACAGACTTGTCATTTGGCGGTAAACCTTGGAACCATTCCCGCTGAATAACTTCCGACAGAGCATCGATACGTAGGTGACTCAGTACAGTGGACAAGTATTGTGAGCGTGACACTGTGTTGTAATCTAGCCATGACATTGCAGCCTCTCTGACAGTCTCTTCCTTTTCCACATTAAGATTGTCACTGCTTACGAGGTCTATCAAAAGTTCACTTGATAGCTGCATAAACGCCTCCTGGCGGTACACACTAGTAAACTTGTGTTCGACCATTCTTTTGGCGCTCTGCTTCAACTCTTCACAGCTGAACAGGTCAGCAAAACTCATCAGCCGAACACAGTTTTTGGCATTGACTTTTTTAATTAAATATTCTCTACAGAGTTGCAACACATCATCCACCTGTAACACAAAAAGTTTCATAATGTTAGGTATCGTGTAATATTAAAATCAAGAAAAAAGATGTTTATATACAGGCTTCTTTCTTCTAAAAAAAAAACCATGTTTTTATTTTTCCATCAACAGTCATATGAGGGCTCTATTTTAATTTCTTTTAAATGGTACCATTTGATGCATTATAAAAAAAATGTATTGGGAACTGAAAAAAAATTTAAAAAATGATGATACGTTTACACCTAGGCCTGTAACAACAAGGGTGCATCCTCTACATCTAGCAGGGAGAAGGTCTTACCATCAACACAGATTCTTTACGGTTAAGACCAGGGCTGTGGAGTCGGCAAGCCGAAGCTCCGACTCAGACTCCTCAATTTCCCAAACCTCCGACTCCTGACTCCCTCATACACGGCACATGTTTAAGTGATAACTTCATTGTATCATAAGGTGATAAACAGCCTGATGTTACCACTTTACTACAGTAATCAAACTATTTAGGTAGATCAGACACTGACCAGCAAAAGGATAACAATGTTTTGTTCTTTTGAACACTTGAGTTGAAGAAAAAGCTGTATTTGTATCCAAGTCCAGTCTGCACCAACACTGGGAATGTGTAGCAGAGACCTGGGATCAGATTTTGGTCAAGATATGCTTGAATCGGATTTAGAGCCCAGAAGGATTCAGGCAGTATTGAAAACCAAAGGTGGATTCACCAAATACTAACAAAATAATAAAACATTTTGATTTTTGGGAGCAAAACAGTAACAATGCAGTTATAGGAAAGAATTTGCAGAACTAAGCAGATGCTAAATACTTGCAAGTCACCTTTATGTATAAGATAGGTAAGATGACTGTATATAAAATTACAGTAGCCTCATGTACAAAGCTGTAGTGGATGGTGAGAGATGGAGCCTGAAAGTGACAAGTTCAAACCATTGTTACCATTTTGCTTGTCAGTGTAAAATATATTTATTGGACATGACTTTAGGACACAAACATTTTAAATATGCAGAACACTGCAGGAACAGTTGTGGAGTCTCTGAATTTGTTCTGAGAAATAGTATTGCCTCCATCAGATCCTGCATAGACGACCTTACATCTGATCTCATTATTTCCAGGCTAGAGAACGGCCTCTCTACACTAACTTGGGTTGGTGGCAAAGCGGTGACCACAGGGGCAACACCTCTAGCAATGTCAGGGTATAAAGGAATTGCCTCAGTCACAGTCAGTTTAGATGAATGGTTAAACCTTTCTACTTCTTTGAAAGCAGGTAAAAAATTTTGCTGAAATCTGTTTGCCATGGGAGCAGAATCTTTCCTCCTGGGGCAGCACTTTGCCTGATCCATGTCATCACTTACACTCCTCATGTGATGAGGCTGAAGATATGGGAGCAGTAGCACCGGCCGGACCCAATTCCTCTTGCTCTTTATCGAACTAACTGGACCAACTTATTATATATTTTGGGAGTCGGTCCAGTTTATGACGACTCCGACTCCTGCAAAATAGCCACCGACTCCACAGCCCTGGTTAAGACCATCAAGATTTTAGAACTCTTTGCCACAAGAGGTTATGAAGGTGGATTTATTTTGCCTTTATGTTGCTGATAAGGACCAATCCATCAATACCAAATTTGTATGTTTATATTTTTCTAACTTAACTTTTTCTTTGCTCCGTATCAACATTTTTTTTGAAAATGATAACTCCCTTCTCCTCAGACTGAAAATGCGTTAGGGCTTTTTTTTTTCTTTTTTTTTTTAAATCTGTACCATTTCGGTGTATATGCAGCTTTTTAGCCCTTTTTTCAGAATGGCAAAATGCAGACTATTCTGCTGTTTTCTTGAGGTTTTTTTTATTAACCGTTTTTACAATGCATCAAAAAGAACATGATATTGTGTTAGTTAAGATTGATAGCACAGTGATATCAACTATATTACATTTTTTATACAGTAAATTGGTAATTTAAAAGAAAAAAATAAAAGATTTTTTGTACATTTACATATGATCGCTAGTATAATATACTGCAGTATTATGTACTGCAATATATCGCAGTACTGCCTTGATGCCAAAGCTGCACTGGCCATAGCTTGGTTAAATGGTAGGCATTGGAGTTATTTCCGATCCAAGACAATGATAGCGGGTGCCAAATGTAATTCATAGCCAACACTCGCACATGTAGATAAACCTTTAAATTTGTCATGACAAAATAGTACATTATTTGTTCTTAAAGGGGTTGTCTCACTACATTGATTTATCTCACCCCAGTTCTGTTTTCTATGTTTCATTTTTAATTCAGGGGTGTGTTTACTAGCTTCTAGTAGGCTGCAGTAGAAGTCAGGTCTGTAGCTATAGCAACCAGTGCTGATAGCCTATCAGGAGAGGTTGAAAAGGTCTGTAGTTATAGCGACCCGAGGAGCTTATGCAGCCCATACAAGAGGGGATATCTAGGAATAGGTAGGACACAGATGATGGACATAAATTGCAAAGGGAGTAGTTTAAGTTTAATTTTCCTGCATTATGGTTGGTTACAAATGGTAACTGTATTAATACAGTTTTATAAAAAAAAATAAAAAGTCGTCATTATGTAATTATATCTGATTTTTAAGTGCAAGAAAATAAGACAAGTTATTTGCAAACTGTGTTAAAGTCGGAATAGGAAAGAGTGATGTTTACCTGCAAGAAGCACGCCGTCTCATATAGCTGCTCTACAGTGCTTTCATTTATTGCCAAATTACCCGTGTATGCATATGTTATAATAATCTGCAAAGAAGCTGCATCCACATTTCTCAAATGTACATGTGTTTGCTTACTTTCACTCAGTCCACTCATAAACATTGCCCTGCAAGGGGAACAAAATAAAACAAAATTAAAAATGCATGCTAAAAGCAAAAAATAGATCCATATAAAAACAGCAACAGAATGAATCAACGGTTCTTTTCTGTACATACATAAATATAAAAACTGTTTGTTTAAATGGGCACTGTCCTTTAAATAAAGATTGTATAAAGTAATACATTAAATGCCTCTTTCTCCACTTAAGTCGGTCAAAATCTGTCTTGAGTGACCACACGGATATCAGCTCAGTAAAGGATTATATTACATTCTGCCCAAAGAAGTCTATGGGGAGTGAAGGAGGAGCGAGCTGCTGGAGAGGCGGACACACTCAGACGTTGCTGCAACTGGTAAGTACTCACAGCTACACTGCTGTATGCCATCCATGCTGCCATAGGAGTACTACAGAGAGACACGAACAGGATCTACTCTTCTGTGTGTGCTGTGCATGGGAGCCATCAAAGCAGCTAGTTTCCACCCACCCCTGAGTTAATAGGGTTATCCAGGAATTTAATGATTTCATAGAACACTATGAACAGCATTTAGAGTGAAAAGTAAAGATATTCCACCACCTTCATGTGTTTCTTTCTTCTCTTTTACTTCCTTATTCATCTATCATAAGATCAGTGAAACTTCCTGCTTGTGGGAGTGTCAGACGATCTCCTACAAGTCCCAGAATGCATGGCAGTCACAGTCTAGAACCTCCCAGCGCCACCACCTAATCCTCCTAGCACAGTTCATTATTCTCAGATAGATACACCACATGTCCTCTGCATCTCTGCTCCTGTTCACTTTCTGGTTGCCTTGAGCAGGTTGTGTGTAGTACAGTCATCAATCATTTGTAACATGGTAAAAAGACATTCTTTCCTCAATTTATGTAATACATGTACAGTATGATTATGTAATTTGGTTTATATATTTCTATGTATGTGCTGTACACCCCCCACATCCGGTACACCGCTATCCCATCACCCAGCTGTCCTGTACAATGGAGCATCCAGGAAAGGTGGGTGATGTCGCATCCCCCACAGCAATCCGTTTCTGATCATGGGAAAGTGGTGCGTCTGCTGTAGGGGATGTGTCGACAGAATCTCATGACGCTTTACCCTGGCAGCACTACTATATAAAGAATAGTAGGTAGACTTTTTACTGGATGCTGCTGGATAATCTCAGAGGTACTAATGCACATTCAGCCAATTAAACAATGCAAGTCTTCTGCTTGCAGCCTCCAGCTATGTACTGTATGATTACATTCCTATCAGCACCTCTGTTTAGATAGTGATTGATGAGTCACTAGCGACAGCCAGATTGGCTCTCGGCTCAGGTCATACACACTACAGTGTTTGAGCTGAGCCCGGCTTCAAAGCACACCCACTGTGTGATGACAAAACGTCCATAGACTCAGAGGCAAAACCATGTGATCAGTGGACGTCACATGGTATGTAGGAAGAAGGGGAGTAAAAGGGCTCTACCTGGTTTGGCAAAGCAGAACAGGTCAATCATTTTTAATGAATATAAATTACAAAGTTCAATATAATCAACTTGTGAGCCCTAAAACCAATAAAAAGATAGTCCCTTTAAAAGAGAACCCTTTCAAGTCATACTGGCCAGAAATCTTTCTAAAAAAGCTTAGGCTCAGTCCACACAGCAAAGTGAAAATAGCGTACAAAACCAGCGGTATTTTCACATTGCTGGACAGCACCTCTGTTTTTTTGCGTAAATACAGGTTGGGGGAAGAAAATTTTTCAAAATTTTCATTGTTTTTAAAAATTTTAAAAAAAACATTTTTTTCCCCTACAAAATTAACCCAGGGTAAAATTAAGGATTAAATTTGGGTTTTTAAAATATATTTTCCCTAGGGGTTTTTTTGCTTAACCACCCCCCAAATGGGGACAACCGGTTTATCCCAAAAACCTTTTAACCCAGCGGGTTCCGAACCCCCTACATCCAAAAATTTTTCGACCCCCAAAAAAATCCGCATTTTGGGAAATTTCCCCCTTGCTTAAAAGGGGTGTAAGGAGCCATTTTTGACCAACCCTGGAAAAAGCCTTACTTTAAAAATGTTTTAAAACTTTTTTTTTTCCAAAACAGGAAATTTAAGGGAAAATGTTTAATTTTTTAAAAATCCGGGAACCCTTTTGGTCCCCCCCAAAACCTATTTTCCCTTTTTTCCTTTTCTTAAAATCCTAACGGGGAGAACCTCTTTTGGGGGTTTGGGGGGAAGGGGAGGGGGGTTTTTTTGGCGGAACCAATTTTGGTTCCGCCAGCCCAATAAAAAAACCCCTCCCAAAAAACGGGTTTTTAAACCCCCCTTCCCAAAGAAAACCCATTTTTAAACAAAACGCCCAAAAACTCACGGGGGAAAAATGTACTTTTTGGGTCACAGGGAAAAAGTGGGAAAAGGGAATTAAAAGGGGGCCTTCAACCGCCGGATTTTTTTCAAAAACGGGAACGGTCAAATCCAATATTTTAAGGGGGTATAAAATTTCAAAAAATTTTTAATAATTAAATTATTTTTTATAAAACCAAAAAAAAATAAGGCCCCTTTTAAAAAAACCCCTTTTTTTAATTTTTTCTTTTCGGCCAAATTTTTCTTTTTCTGTTACTAGTTACCAGGCAAAATTTTTTAAAAAATTTACGTTAAAAAAACCAAAAGGGGGTTAAAATTTCCCCTTTGTGGACAAAATCTTTTTTTGGAAAAATTTTAACAAAAAAAGAATTCCCCGGATTTTTTTTTAAATTTTTTAAAACCAAAAGCGGCCCTGGAAAAAAACCAACAGGGTTTTTATTCTGGTGGGATAAGTTACAGTTAATAAGGTTTTTTTGATTTTTAGAAAATCCCAAAATTAAAAAAATTTTTTTAAAGGGAAAACAAAAAGACTTGTTTTTTTAAAAGTGCGTAGCCAAAATCTAACCAAAAATTTTTTAAAGGTTCTTTAATTTGGGGGGCTTTTTTTTTGGGGGAAAAATTAACCTTTGAATTGGTAAATGTTTTTGGGAAAAAGTTTATTTAAAATTTAAATTTATTTTAACCCCTAAAAAAACCCCCCGAAAACCGGAAAAAAGGTCACCCAAAACCCCATGACCATTTATGCCTTTTTAACATTTCAACTTTGGGCAACCCTTTTTAAATTTTTGAAAAATTTTAAAGAAAAAAAAAAAAAAAATTAAATTTTTTTTAAATTTTTTAAACCAGGGTTTTTTGGGAAAAACACTTTTTTTTTAAAGAATTTTTTTTTTTGGGGTTAATTAATTTTTTTAAAATTTTTCATTTTAAATTTTAATTTTTTAAATTAAATTTTAAGTCCTGAAAGTTTAAAAAATTCCCCAACTGGTTTTTTTTTGTTTAAGCTTTAACCGCCTTTAAAAACAAACAGTTTACCCCGGTTCCCTTGACTTACGGCCCAAAAAATAGGACTTTTTTTTTTGGATTTTTTTAAAAACTTTGAAAGGGAAAAGGGGGTTTTTTGGGAAGTTTTTGGTTTTTACTTTTTTTTATTTTTTGAATTTTTTTTACTTTTTTCCCCTTTTTTCATTTACCAACCCCTTAGGTTTAAATGAGCCCCATTGCAAAATCTTACTTTATTTCCCATAAAGTGCCCAACCTGAAAGGCTTGGGCCCAAAAGGGAAAACGTGGGGAACCAAGGGAATTTTTATTTGGGGGTTGGAAAAAATTAAAATAATTCCCCCCCAAAAAACAAAAATTTGGGGGTTTAACCAAAACGGGAGTTTTAAACATAAACCCTTTTTGGACCCCCTTTTTCCCCCTTTTTTTCCCTATGGGGCCATTTTTTTTTTTTTTTCCCCTTGGGGATTCTCTCCCCCCAAAGTCCCAGGGCGAAAATTTTGGATACGGCCCAAAAGGGGAATATTCCCGCTATACATCCCCAAGGCCGGGAATTAAACGTTGAGGGGGGGTCCAGTTTTTTGGGGGGTTTTTACTGTGAATTTAAATTTTTAACTCTTGTTTTTCTTTTTATATGATCCAAAAGCCTTTTTCTAGATGCACTGATGTTTGGATTGTGCAGCAAAACTTAACCATTACATGACAAACAAAGAGAAATGAATGTAAACTGTGGTGCAGACTACAAAAACAATGGTGAACTTCAGGAATCACCATATTCTGACTTATACACCTTTAAGGGACTAAAAAACATTTTAAACTTCGCCTTAAATTCTTTCTTTAATGCCCAAAATGTACAGAAAAAAAACAAGGGGTTGTGCGTTTGCCTACCATGTTACGGCTGTTAATCTACACACCCCCCTTTCGGGGGTTTTAAATTCTTACTTTTTATGATGTTTTAAAATTTTCTCTTTTTTTTTTTTTTTTAACCTATCATTTGTGCCAGGTTGATCATTTAGGGCATTTTTTTGGGGTTTACATAAGATGAAATTAAATTTCATTTTGGAATATTCAACTCCCAAAAATGCAGGCTATGTTTTAATGATTACAAGTTTTACCAAAGGGTGCCCCCTTTAAATAAAAGGTAAAGGGCACATTTTTTTTTACCATTCCCTACTTTTCCTTTGGGGAAGGGCATGTAGCCATAAGGAATTATGTGTTGAGAGGCTTGGTTGGAAAAAAAGGTTTGTGAAAATAGGCAATATGCACGATACCCAAACTTCGTTTTTAATGGGTTAAAAAAAGGTGATGGAAAGATTTGAAAAAAGGGGATGTTTAAAGGGGGTTTCAGGCAAAGAGTGGCATTGTTGCTAAACCTGCGCAGTTTGTGAACTGTTTTCTTATCCCTGGGGGTTTAAAGTGTATTTTTAAGCGGAACAAATGGAAACCCATTGTAAAAAAGAAACATGGAAACTTGAGAGCACAAGCCAAAATTTGTGAGGGGTTAAAAACCAGCAATAAAGGGGTTAAAGGGGGGGGGGAAGGATTGGGACAAAAAACTATGTTATGGGCATCATCCCCAAAACTTTTCACTGAACCTTACAACGAAAGGGGCCCTTAACAATGAAAAAGGGAAATGGTCACCAACCTCTTTGGCAGAAAAGGCTTTAATTTTCACAGCTTTATCAAAAGGTTTACCTCATTGTTGGCAAATTTGTCATTTTTTGTGTCAAAATGAAATCGTTTTTGGGGGGCGTTTTCTTCAAAAAACCCATAAAAAAAAACCCCCCCAAGAACCACTGCTGGAAAACCCACAAGCTTTGGGGGCCCGAGGTTACAGTGTGGGCAAGGTTTTGGTGGCATTCTCTGGGCCCACTCACCCATGTGAAAGACACTTAACAGATTTTGGTATAAAATCTTTGAAGATTACGTACTTGACGTTTGGTTTTTTCCCCATGGGGGATGCTTTTTCCCACAGGTCAGTGGCGACATGTCACAGGGAAAAAAAAATGTCTGAAAAAGTTTGGGAAGGGAACGGGAATAAGACTTCCAAGAACAAAACCCCACCCCCCAAAATTTCCCCAATTTTGGGTTAACTCAAATACTTACCTGAAAGTGCTCGACCCAAGACTCTATAAAACGGGTCCCCTTGGGCAAAAAGAATTAAACCCCCCTTTTGAACTTTTCAACCTTTTGCCACATTTCAGGCTTCAAACAAAAAAAAAAAAAAATTTTTTTTTTTTTTTGGGGAAAAGGAATCAAAAAGGTGGGACACAATTGTAAAGTGGAACAAAATTTTTATTGGATATTTTAAATTTTTGGGAAAAAAATTTAAAAAAAAAATTTTTGGGGCTTTGAAAAATTTAAATTCGGCCCCCTTAAGTTAAAAACTTTAGCTCCCCCCCCTGCGGCGAAAACAGCGCAAGCGTTTGGGGTATTCTACTTTTTCCCCGGGCATCGAGAGACTGAAAATCTTGTCCAAAATCCTTGAAAACGGGCTGGAGCTCAGTGATTTGAGGAGAGCGTTTGTTAAACACCCTGAGCCATTTTGGGGTTGGTTTGGAAGCGTTTGTAAACCCAGCGGAGCTCAGGAGGGGAAAGGGATAGCGTTTTTAAACACGGAGCTAAGGGGATGTTATGGATACGTTTGTGACAGCTGGAGCCAGTGGGGTTTGGGAAATTGGAAAGCGTTAGTAAAACAGCTGGGCTCATTGGGGTTTGGAAATGGAAGCGTTTTGGAACACGGGAGCTCATTGGGGTTTGGGAAAGGGAACCGTTTGTAAACGCTGGAGCTCGGGTGGGGTTGGATGAGAGGGGGTTTGTGAACAGCGGGACTCAGTGAGGTTGGTTTAGAGCATTTGTGAACAGCAGTTTTCACTTTTTTCCCCACAGTTTTTCCCTTTGGGTTTCAGGTCGGGACTGTGATTTTGGGCCATTCAAACACCGGGAATACTTTTTTTTTTGTGAACCTTCCCCTTTTGGTAAATTTTGCTTTAAATTTTTTGGGGAAATTTTTTCCTTTTTGGGAAAGAAAAAAATCCCGTCCCAGTCTCAGGCCTTTGAGTCCAACAGGTTTTTTTCCAAAAAGGGGCCCCTGTATTTGGTTTAAACCCATTTTCCCCATAAATTTAAAACCCATCTTCCCTGTCCCTCCAGAAAAAACCCCAAAACCCAAATAAATTCGGGCCCCCCCCAAATGGTGACATGGGGATGGTGTGCCCAGGGGGATGAGCTTTGTTGCTTTTACGCCAAACTTTATCGTTTTGCATTGTGGCCAAAAAGTTGGTTTTTGGGTTTTTCCATCTGAGCAAGCCCCTTTTTCCACATTTTTTGGTGCCCCCTCCCCATTTATTTTGTTTCCCCAAACTTTAAAAAAAAAACTTTTTATGTGATATTTTTGATAAATGGTTTTTTTTTTTCCACCTTCCAAAAAAGGGGCCAGTTTTGGGTGCAGTGTACGACTTTTGGGTTGTCCTAGGGGACAAACCTCCCCCCTTTCACTTTAGATCCTGCGGGTTCATCCAGATTGACAGGGGCCCTTTCGGGCTGCATCCCCCGATCAGTTTTCTCCTTGTTTGAAAAGAAAGTTTGGGGGGGAACGGCCTTTTTCTTGGTAAAATTTGCGGGGTCCGATACCCTTTTTCCTTTTCCCAATATGAAACCTTGCACAGTGCCCCTTGGGGTTTTTTAAAACCCCCTTAAGTACTTTAAATGGTTTTATTTACTTACTAAGAATATCCCAAAAGTGGAACAAATTGTAAAAAAAAAAAAAAAAAAAACACTTAAATTTTCCCGCCATTTTTTTTCGGGTGTTTTGTTTTTAACAGCGTTCAATCTTCGGTAAAAAATTAATGTGTTATTTTAATTCAACGGGTTTGATACGCACTTGCAATACCAAACATTTAGGGTTTCTGTTTTTTTTGGGGACTGTAAAAAAAAATTTCCCAAAAATTTTCTATTTTTTTAAATTTGCGTCGCGGGGGCCATTTTGTGCGACCCCAAAAACTTTTTTTTTTACCAAAAACCTAAAGGGCGCAGTGAGGGTGCCCTTTTTTGGGGGGCTGAAATGTACTTTTTTTTGCCCCACAGTTTGGGGAAAGCATGGGAACTTTTTTTTTTTTTTAATTACTTTTTTTTCCAATTTTTAAATTTCCAAAAAAAAGACCAAAACACGCAATTTTTTGGGGTTTTTTGGGAAATTTTTTTTTTTTCTACGGTGTTCAGCGTACGGATAAATGAAAGTTATCCTTTTTTTTAGATAAAAAGGTGGGGAAATTTTTTTGGACGCGGCGATACCGAATAAATTTTAACTTTTTCTATTTTTTTGGTTTTTGGCGTTTACCGTTTAAAACAGTCAAATGCATTGCATAGACAATTTCAAAATTTTACTGAAAAAAGATCGCATTCCCCCCACTTCCTGCCTGTGGGCCGAAATGGGGCCCAAAAGAGGGAAAAACAGAGTGGAGCCTTTACAAGGCTCCCCGCGCCACCCCAGGAAATTGGGTCCGCAGCAGTATACGTCCAGGGTCCTTAAGGGGTTTAAAATTTGGGAAATCTTTCCCGTATCCAAAACCCGGGTTTAAAAAATTCCCCCAAAACAGTAACACGGCCCTGTCTGGTTTTCCTTGGGCTTTATGATGCTCGTGCACTTTAAAAAAAACCCTAGACATCACAGACAAGTGAAAATTTTTATGGAGATTATGTTTCACACAGGTGGATTAAAAAATTATCATCATCAATTTTGGCAACAATTTTAAAACATTTAGAGATCCTCACTGAACTTCCGGGGTGAGTTTCTTCATTGAAAAATAAAAAGGGGTGAATAATATTGAACCCCCACTTTTCTTTTTTTTTTTTAAAAGTTTAAAAAAATCCAATACATTTCGGGTTTCCCCTTCACAATTTTTTGTTCCCTGGTTGAACTACCCCCCCAAAAAAAAAAAAATTTTTTATCTTATAAACCCTAATTTTGAAGCCTGAAATGTTTTCAAAAGGTTGAAAAAATTTTAAGGGGGGGCCCAATACTTTTTGCAAGGCGTTGTAAAATATTAATGAAAAATGATGCAGGGGGTTGACTTCCTTTTGCATAGGGAATGAGGTGTCCAGTATTTAGCCTTCCTTGGCTTTTAGTAATACATTTTAAATCTACTGTTGACTCTAAATCAATCCTTGGGACAAAACATTTTTGTAAAGGGGCCTTTTTTTAAATTTTTTTGAAAACAATGGGAGCCAAAAAGGGTGCTTTTACACAGCGCGTTTTTGGGGGCAGTCTTTTAAATGGGGGCCCAATTAAACTTCCTTTATTTTCCAACCAAAACTTCTTTCTTCTCTAAACTGTCCCCGGAAAAATATTAAAAAAAATTTGTGTTTTTGTACCCAAGACTTCAAACAGATTTCTTACTTGAAGCATTTCTTAACCCAATTTTTCAAAAGGGACAAAGGGTTGCTTTAAATAAATGCAGGGTTTTAAATTTTGGGGCGCAATTAAAACTGCACCAAAACTGCGCTCTGTGAATGCACCCTTTTACAATAATCCCCCCCCCTCCCCCCCGCAATTAGAAAGCACTGCAACAGACTTATTTTAATGAAGTTAATAGTGTGGGCAAAATTTCAAAACGAAGAACACCCCCACAAAAGTAAAAGCATAAAACACAATGGGTTTTAAAAAAAAATCTGCAGGGTTGGGGAATAAAATGGGGGAAAAAATTGAATCCACATCAAACAAAAAATCGGCACAAACCTGGGCCTGCGGTGGGGAAATTTTTAAAACTGCAGCATTTTAACGTTCGTTTAAATGGGCTGTGGATTTTTTCATAAATTTTTTCCACTACTTTTCAAAAGGGGAAGAAAACATCTGGGAACCCAAAAGCAGTGAGACTAAAGGGAATTCCCCTGGCCAGAGGGGCTTGGGCAATGGGGGAATTCCAAAAACCGCGGGTTTAAAAAAAAGGGGGTTTGGGTCAAATTTTTGGAGCGTAATAATATAAAAAAAGGGGTTTTAGTGACTAGGATTTTAGGAGATGGGGTCATTGATTTCCCGGGATTTTTTTATTGGGGGGGTCAAGGGAAAGGGAAATTTTTTCCCCAAAAAAGAGGGAAAAAATTTGGGTTTACCCCCATTGGGGGGTTTTTGCCTTCCTCTGGATCAACACCTTAGCACAACAGGCTGAACTAGATGGACGACTTGTCTTTTTTTTAGCCTTACAAACTATGAAACAAAAGTGAACATGATCTGTAGTGGAAAATTTGCACAATTTCATGTGGCTTATCAGTGTAGCTTTACATGTGGAAGTGCTGTACATTTTCTCCTGCAGCAGCATTTCCATCCTGTGTACAGGGACCCTATATGTTCCTGCTGTAGTAAACTCCCAGCCAGACAAGAAGCAGCCAGCCTCTGTCCCTTTCCATATACAGTTTGCAATTAGGATTCTAGAATGGCAGGGAGCTACATAGATACATTTAGTCAAACAGATTTTCACTCTTTGGTTTACAACTTAACATAGAACATGATCAATAAAAATATCAATAGAAAAATATCAATGTAACCAATAAAATGATATATATATATACACACAAATATATTTTTGCCTTTATACACACACACACACGCAAATACATATATATTACCTAAAATAAGAGCTACATGTTGCAAGAACCATCTTATGACAGGGGAATTCAGTGCCCTCAACAATTAACACTATGTCAGTAAACAACTGCTGTTCATAGAACAATTTCAGCTGTTCCAATAAGGAGACCGCATATTCAGTATTGATCTGCCTTTCGTCCTGGGTGGACATGACTGTTCCATTAATAGTTACAAAGATGCAAAAACAAAAAGGATGACTGTATGTAGTCAAAAGTACAAAGAGAAAAAAAAAGATCAATACTTCAGAGGTGTTGGCTTTTTAAAATGCAAAAAGAAAAAAAGAAAAATAAATTGTTCCTAGCAGCTTGAATCAGCAATGTGATGTACAACACTGCTTTAACAAATTGATCCAAAGTATTTCAGACGTCATGGTTGGTTCTTTTAAAGACCCAGGTATAAAATCCAGTGCCAGTTTTAGAAGGTTGCCTTTATAAAGTAGCCCGCATGACAGGGCCTTGAAGGGAACTACACGGCAGCATCCTTTGAACCTAAAAGACAATAGAAACATTGTTAATATATAGATGATAGAATAATTTACCATTAGAGGGGTCATCCAGTAATCACACAGCAGCTTACTTGGGGCTTTACTGTCAAGACTGGAGTAGATGTCCACTGCAAACAAAAACTCAAATCGGTTGTCACCACTTGACACTTAAAGGGACACTTCTATCAGAATGGAGTATTTTTGTAAAAACCAATATTCCTGGAGAACTTTTTTTTTTTTTTTTTTAAGAGACGGATCTAAACAATTAGCAGTGAGTTTATCACTGCGGGCTATGAGGAAGACACAGCGGTGTTCACATGAGATCGCCGCAGCGTGTTTCCATAGCGCAGCTCGGGTCCGTCTTTGAAAGAACTGACATGCAAAAACTTCAAACTCCATGTGAACGAGCCCTTACTCTAAAAATAATAAACCTAGCCAAGAAATTGTTGTGGAAAAAAAAGGTAAAAACCTAAATACAGAAGCTATAGGGATTCTAAACAATAGTATCACTGATATTTTGTATATGAAAGGAAAAACTTATAAACTGATAGGATGACAAATCTATGCCAAACACCTACGTATCTGATATCAGATTTTGTATGCCCGTTATGTTTTGCAGGGTGTTCTAATATGATGTAAACCTAGTCTTAGATCTTAGAGTACTTTCTCTCTACTTCAACATAACCAGAGGACAGGACCTAGCCAAAAAGCTAGATATTAGACCCTTTGTCAGCTGGAGTTATTAAAAGGGTTTTCTCATCACTGGCTTTCGCAGACTTGAGCTGTTGATCTCTCTTACAGCGGGTCTCTCCACCCAGTAGGCATGTCTTCCCTCACTTAAGACTCGTGACATCATTATGTGTCAGCAGTCAGAGGATGTCACAGCTCTGCAGAGCTCCAGCAATGGTTCTCAAGTCTGCAGAGCTGTCAGCTCCCTCCATGGCTCCACAAGCTCCTTGTAAGTAGACCACCTGCATTGCTGCAAGCAGTTATACATACAGCCTGAAATGATTAAACAAATGTGAGAAATGCACGCTACCCTCCACCCTGCCCATATTGTTATCAGGCAGGAAGTAGAGAGAAACAGACTGTATAAGGCTTTGTTATATGGTGATGGGAGCAGACTGTATAATGATGTGTTATATGGGGAGAGTGAATCTAGCTGCTACAGACTTAGTAATTGCCCAGATCCTTCACATAGGGCTGGGAGTTGAGCACAGAGAGCCCTTATTATATAGACACAGCCATCAGAGATAGCTGAGGCAACGACTTTCACTTTCAAGTTACAAAGCTTAGAGGGAAGTAAGCACAGAGTGCAAGGAGCCAGTCACAGCGCAGGGGATGTGTCCCAACAGAGCTGAATGAAATATCGGCCAGCCAATCACAGAAAAGGGAGCGAGGCCCGACCACTTGCTGCAGAAATATCTACAGACGCACCGATTAGCTCTTATCTGCTATACGAAGTGATTTAGGTAATGAAAGAAAATTGTAAAAGTGCTTATTTTTACTGTACCCATCATTTTAGATATGATCTTTTTAGCGAGAAAACCCCTTTAAGCTCTCCAGGGTCTTCACGTCAGGCTGCCACCCAGAAGTTGACAAAGATCTCTCCTCCCCACACCCCTCCTCTGGGGCAAAGGGTAAAACAGCAGTGGTAGCAATTGTGTGCAGACTCCCAGGTGGCTCATGATCCTGGCCCTCAGGAGTAGAGAGTTATCTGCTAAAGATTTCTTGTTGTCAGTTTTCTTTGTCATAGAACACATGAAATCCTCATAGCACATGCACTTCAGATAGGACATGTGTGGAATGTCATTAGTATTCAAGGTATCGCATGCAGCAAAGACTGTAACAAGATCCTACAAGGATTTACTTAGCCTGGAATTAACCACTGCCAAAAGATGAGGGATAATCTCTTGGTAACTTGACTCTTTTAGGAGGAAACATCAAGAAATATTGAAATAAATACAGATGTTCCCAGATAGATCACATGAACTCATTTGGCGTGGGAAACATTACAAGAAAAACGTAATTGTGCTCACCATAACCACTGCTTCATAGCACCCATTTTGAAAGACTCTAGAAACACTGACCTTCACATTTGTCAAGGAAATACACATCTTTTAACCGCTTAATGATCAAGCCCGAAATAAGCTAAAAAGGAAATTCTCATCTTGCCACAGGCTGCCTGAGCAGACGGCACTGAGGTCCATTCTAGAGTCTCCAATGGATTTACTCGGAGACAGTGAAGTGCTTGGATTGAAGTCCCCTTCGTGCCATACCTTGGCAACCACAGGGTTATCAAGCAGGGTTTGGAGGCCTCTTCCAATCCTTGCTGTAGTCAGCAACTGATCAAGGAATGGAACTGTTCGTTACAGATCTGTTCCTAGCACAATTTCAGTGCAGGGAGCCACAAACTCCCTACTGCTGCAACACCAAACGATATCAAAAGACAGTGGGCAGTCATTAGGAGGTTAACAATCCTTTCCGTTAGCTTTCCTTTATAGGAGAAGGTTCTATAATTTTTGCCATGTCTTAATGACATCATGCAGGGTGAATAGCATCCCTTAAACTGGTCATACATATTAAAGGGGTATTCTCACCATGCTTTTTCACAGGCAGCTTCAGACTCTTGCCTCCTGGTTAGGCCGTGGGTGGCTCTAGAACAGTGATTAGCCTATCAGCTCTGCTACTCCTAGCTGATGCGATTACAGTGAGATGACTGGAGGAGATTTAATCTGTAGGAAACAAAGCTACAGGACCTCCAAGGAGTGAATACAAGCACTTTTCAAAGGTAAACAATCTAATCTTGTTAGAGATAAAGACTCTGCTTCATCCAACCATGATCACTCCCTACTCAGGAGTATCAAGAAGGGAGATACGGCTGGTAACCTAGAGACACTTGTGTGTACTCAGAGCAGATAAAAACTTTTATGCTCTGTTACTAAATACATTGGTCTTTTGATAATGCTGTGGTCAGTCTTTATATACCCATCCCTATGTGCTGAAAGCCAATCTTGGTAGTGATAAAACCCCTTTAAACACACACTGGCCAATACAGGCCATCTAATGCTCTACCATCTAACGTGCAAGTGGGTGCCCTGACATTCCTCCCGTCAGGACAACAAGGATCGGCATGTTGGATTTTAACTTGCTTGGTCCTTTATGTAAAGGGGGTTTAAACCAGTTCATATGAAAACAAAATCAAACTGCTGTTGTCAATTTAAAAAAAGCAAAATAAAAAACCCTATGCTTTCCCTCCTCCTCTGTTCCAATACTGGCTCTTGCGGTCTTCTCTCTACTTTCGTCTTCTTCTAAATGGGACATCATTGCTGCAGCCCATCCGTTTGTCACTGATGAATTATTAAACTTTTACATGCAGTTGGCTATTTATTTTCTATTTACAGAGGTGCCTCTATACACTATTAATGGGTTCTGGGACGACTGTTGCATGTTGAAACTATGGAAAACTAATAATTGGTTCCAAAGCCCTAAAATGTCACCCAACATAAAACATTAGTAGATAACGGAAAGCCTTACGTACAAGTCAGAAAGACCTGCTGGAAATCACTTTCTATGTTGAGTATAGGAGCTTATTTTGGCTCACGAACTTTATACACAATGTACAAGAAAAGAAAATGGGGCTCATCCTGGCACCAGAGCAGTACAGAACATGTACCGCACTGCACAGAGGCACTACTAGACCGCCAATCGCTGCATGTTCTTCACTAATACAGATGTTTTACTAATAAAATCTTCATGATAATTGGTTGGATCTTCCATCAATCACATGTACCGCAGATCAGCAGTGTGACATTATTTGGCGAGTGTGGTTGAACATACAATGCCCTAGGAAAGATCATTGTATGATGGAAGTATTACATCCTGAGGGACCACAATATGTATCAACTGATAAACTTCTATGCATTGGATTACATTTACCATCACTATTTGTATTTTCATTCATTTACATTTTGTATTTATTGGTTCCCCCTGCACACTTCTATTTCTTAGTAACATTCTATATTTTCTTAAAAAAATAAATAAAGAAAATTAAATTTTATTTACGTATTGTATGTAAGGGCTTGTTAACACGACGTTTTGGATCCGTTTTGGATGCGTTTTACGGATCCGTTTTTAACCTGCGAAAACTGGATGCAAACTGCATCCAAAAAGCGGATCCAGAAAACGCAACAGCTGATCCTTTTTTGGATGCGTTTTACGGATCCGTTTTTTCAATGCTTTATTTAAATCAACCTATCAAACTGCAATTTAAATATAATATAACCTATCAATGACCGAGATAAAAACCTTTTTTTACCTAGTGTCAAATCAACTGTACATACAGCTATGATTTTAGAACCCGCCCCCCCCCTCTATTTTTATTTTTTTTTAAATCAACCAATAGTTTTCAAACTCAGAGACCCGACGTCCATGTGCATGTGGTATGCTGGGGGCTGTGGGACTGACATTATCCTCCTCTCCTTTACCCATGTAGAATGAAGGAATTTTCCAATAGCACATTGCATCAGAAAAATTAGCCCTCCCATTAAAATTATACAAAATATAACCCAAACATAATAATAAAATTTTATATTTAATTTAAATCCACTGCATTTTATGGATGCGTTTTTGGCATCGAAAGCAGATCCAAAACGCACCCAAATGTATGCTGCGCTTTGGATCTGCTTTCGGGATGCCAAAAACGCACTCCATTATTTCCTATGGGGATTTCTCTTGCGTAAAATGCAAGAAGAGTTGACATGTCAATTCTTAAAACGGATCCGAAAAGCGGATCGCGAAAAGCGCATCGGCGATCACTCGTATGAACAGCGATGCGCTTTTGCCATTGAAACCAATGTTAATCACACTGACAATTGTTAGATCCGATTTGCGGATCCGTAAAACGGATCACAAAAACGTCGTGTGAACAAGCCCTAACTAATTGGTTTGGGCACTGTGTGTTAGGTTGTTTTCAGTACCTTGTGACCTTCTGAGATTATGTAGCTTGGATGTACAAATACACAAGTAATTTTCCGCCTCTTTTTATGCCGTGTGATCAGACCCCTTTACCATTGCTCAGTAGATAATGCGGTGTTCCAGTGGTTCTAATATACCAGACAGGGTTTGGCCTGAAACACATGTCAGCAAAACCTCACTCGGTAAGCCCCAGGGAACACATGACTTCCTCTCTCAGTATCTATAAACAAGGAGCCAATGATTACAACGTCTCCGACATTCTTTGCAGAACAACTTGTTGCCAGGAATGCTGGAGAGGGAAAAACGAACAGGCTGCTTCCTGCAACCAAACACCCAGGATCCCGATGGCTGACACTTGTGAAAGCCTCTCACATAAATGGAAGGAGAGCTATGCTGACAGATTTCTACTAGATTATCGGTACATGATACAGTTGCAAGCTCTAGGAAGGTTACACTACTCTTGTCTGATATGTTCTTGAACCCGGTCCAGTGTAGTTCTAATGAGAACTCTTCATTTCAGGGATGGGTAAATAGCAAAGATCTGACGAACAAGGGAGTAATTCAGGATGTAGCCACAAAAGAGTATAATATATATTATATATATTTTTTTTTTTTTGGGTGCTCCCCCAGCTTCAGTCTTCATTCACTTGTCCTTATGCCCTGGACACCCAGACGGAGCTCTGCCCTCAATAATTCAGGTTTCATTGGACACACAGATAAAACCTGAATTATAAAGAAACCCCATTTATAAAAGTAGACAACTGACACTATGAAAATGCCAAGTGGATGTGTAAAATTTAAGCGTGGAATCCACACGGTTTCTGCAGCTGAAAGCCGCATTAATTAATTTCTTTTTTTTTTTTACTATATTTTCTTTTTACTAAAGTACATGCTTATTGCATGTGGATTTTACAGGCTTTTTTACATTGGTTTTACAGCAATTTGTAGGCAATAAGTCCAATTTAATCCTACTGATTTTTAACACAGATCTGCATTTAAGAACCACATGCAATCCATGTACAAATGTTATGGGTGCCTACTGCATGAGGATTTTAGCCATCCCATTGACATCAATAGTAAAATTTCCACGCGTTTTACACATGAAATAGAACCAAAGAATGAGCATATTCAAAGATTTCTGACCACGCGAGAACCGGTTTCTTTCATTTTCAACCAAGATCTAGAAATCCTTGTTGGGCGGACAGAGCTTTATATACTGCAGATTTTCCACATGTAAACCCACTGCTGAAAATACACAAGCTAGTCAATCACACAAGCTAAATATACCAAAAATCTATGTATTCCACGTCTGCTTATGGCCTTCCGGAGCCCTCTCTGCTCCGCAATAGTATCATCAGCTGTATGCGCTCCCAGGGGAGGCGCATACAGCTGAAGAGATCACTGCCTGTGCCCGGGCCATGGCAGCGCCTGGATGCCAACGGCTGACTCGAGTATCGTCAGCTGCATGCGCTCCGAAACTTGAGCATTTGGACAAAAAAAAAAAACCTGACAGAAAACTCAGGTTCAAAGTGGTTTTTAGGATTTGGTTTCCAACGATTTTCTTGTCCTATGCAGTGTAGACTTAGCCTAATGGTACAGCAGTAATAGTTTAAAATATTTTTAAAAACATTTTTTCCTTTTTCTCATCTTTCATTAGCAAATTTCAACTTAATAGATCTCACTGGTCTATAAGAGTCTAAACTATTATAATATAACTTGTCAGGTGCATTGAACACTGTAAAAATAACCAAATCCAAAAATTGCTGTTTTCAGCAAATTTAGACTCCTGAAAAAATGGAATAGAAAGTGATTAATAAGCTGCCCCTAAATTGTACCAATACCAAAAAATTACATAAACTTGTTCATTTGCTTTTATGCAATCCTCGTAAAATGCATTTGACCCCATTAAATTAAAAAAAAAAGTAAAAATTTGTAAAGATTTCCTTAATACATTTTATACCATATTAAGCGTATGTTCAAACGTTGTATTGTGGCGCGTTTTGTACGCACCTCAATATGCCGCGTGCTTTAGAAATACGCACAGGCCAGTGCATACTTCTAAAGCGCAGGGGGAGGACTGCCCCATAGAGCCCCTTAGACTTCTATAATCCCCCAGCACTTTTCATATGGTCAGGGAAGACTAATGCAATTCAAAGCTATCTAGGAGAGCTATGAATTACCGTACTTGCGTGGCGCATTTAGAGCATATTGCAACGCAATTATGCGCCGAAATACACCGTGCAATTACGCCATGTGAACATGCCTTAAACTAAACCACTAAAAACCGTTTTCACCATGAAAAAAAAAAAAAAAAAAACCTTCCATATTTAGGTTGACAGAAAGATGAAATAAAGTTAAAACTTTTGAAAACAAGCACTACAAATTACGGTTTCAGGGGGTTGATAAAGAATGTGGCTGATTACTATGGCCAAATATTCCAGATTCTGACAACCATGTTTGTCTTTTAAAGCCCAAGTAATTTCCTTTAAAAAAAAAAAAAAAAAAAAGAAGTCTCCAAATTGTACAAATAAGGTCCCATCTCCTATAAGGAAAACATACAAGCTTAAAAAAAAATAATATAATATAATATATAATATATATATATATTTTTTTAATGCCCTTCAATCAACCTAAACTCATTGAAATCAAAATTCCTTTCTGGGTTAGCAGCATGAAGAATATAGAGGTGGCGTGCAGGTAACCGAACACTCCATTTCCTCACAACCACCATAATCTTTCACAACATTTTAAAGAGTTGGGGGCTTCAAACAGTGAAACCCTGACATATGATACTATCTTTCTACATCATAGACATGGCACAGCGTCCTTAAAAGACCGCATAGATCACACCAGCCTTCTATAGCATAGGCATAGCCGTGTCCTTACATGGCCCCTCGTGTCATGCAGCAAGAGAGCAACTAAGCTTTTAACCAGAATAAAACAATCCATTGAAATGTCAGGGAGGAGACGTAATGCAGGATCTCCACACAAACACACTGACTTCCTGGACATGGAAAAAGCCAATTATGGAGCTATATGAACCCCAGGCTCCCCTCCCCCAACCACCTTCAGCCAGCCCATCCCCTTCAATAGACCTGATCAATCAGTAACACGGCAACACAAAGGATGAGTCTATCACTATCAAGCAACAACACCTACAACATATTGACTCAATCACTACCTAATCGTGTTAAAATTATAAGGGTTTTTTGGTGTGTTTTCTTCAGAAATGTTCAGCACATCCATAAATACAGACAAAAAAAAAAAAAAAAAAAAAGTGAGTAGGAGCATAAAAAGATAAGAAATTACAATACATTTATACAAGTATAAATTTCTGTATATACAAAAACACACATTTATAAATGTGTGTGTGTAAATAAATTAGACATGTACACAGTATCTTACAAAAAGTGAGCATACCCCTCACATGTTCATAACTACTGTATTCTATATTTTCATAGGACCATACTGAATATAGGACACTAATGCAGCTTGTATAATGGTGTAAATTTGGTGTGCCCTCAAAATAACTTAACAGAAATCCATCACTGTCTAAACTGCTGGCAACAAAAGTGAGTACACCATTAGGGCATGTCCCCACTGCATGCGTTTTCGGATGGTTTTTCAGCCGGTTTGCGGTTTTGCAGACCGCCTAAAAATCCGAACGAAAATGAGCACAATGGTGCTCTATGGAAAACCTGTGCAGCAGTCCCCTCTGCACAGGTTTTCCACCCGGCGGTTGTCCTGCCCGCGGGCCGCTCAGAATACATTGAGCATGTTCATTCTTCTGTCCGGTTTATGGACGGAATATGAACACCTCAATGTGAAGGGGGAGGGCTTTTCTCCGCTCATCGCAAACCGGACCGGTATTTGTCCACTGCCGTGTGAACGTACCATTAAAGGGGTTGTCTCACTAGAAGGATCTGCTGCCTGCAACATGCTCCATTATGACCGGTTTGGCAGCAGTGGGTCAGTAATGTTGTGGGAAGGCATTTCTTTGGAGGGCCGCACAGCCCCCCCCATGTGCTAGCCAGAGGTACCCTGCCATTATGTACCGGGATGAGATCCTCAGACTCATTGTGAGACCATATGTAGGTGCAATGGGTCCTGGGTTCCTTCTGATGCATGACAATGCTAGGCCTCATGTGGTTGAAGTGTGTCAGTAGTTCCTGCATGATTGAGGCATTGATGCTATGGACTGGTCTGCCCGCTCCTCAGACTTGAATCCAAACAAGCACATCGGGGACATCATGTCTCGTTCCATCCACCGAACGACACGTTGCACCACAGACTGTCCAGGAGTTGTCTGATGCTTTAATCCAGGTCTGGGAGGACAGAACATCCGCCACCTCATCAGGAGCCTGCCCAGCGGTTGTAGGGAGGTCATACAGGCACTTGAAGGCCACACATACTACTGAGCCTCATTTCCTTGTCTTGAGGCATTTCCAGTGAAGATTGACCAGCCTGAAATTTGATTATCCACTAGGATTTCGAGTATCATTCCAAATCCAGACCCCCACGGAATATTAATTTTTTTATGTTTTATTGTTCTCAACGTATTCCACTACATACATACACTATAATATATATATATAATATATATATATATATTTATAATATATTATATAAATATTATACAATACACACACACACACACACACACACACATACATACACACAGTATTTCACGAAAGACAATATTTAACGAAAGTCGGTACACCCTCATTTTTTGTGAATACTCTAATATATGGGTATGTTCACACGGCGTGTTGGGTCCGTCTAGGCGGACCCAAATACGCATCTGACAATGAGCAGTGCATTTTACATTGCTAGCAATGTAAAACACGTATCGGCGTTCACCGGAGTGAACATGTCAATTCTTGGTCCGAAAGATGGAGCAGGAGCCCTGTAATAAACTATTGGGTGCGATCCTGCTGCATCCAACCACGCAGCTGCATGTTGGATCCCGTCCGATGCTACGTTATCCGGTCCAACATGGACCCAAAATACTATCCAAAAACGCCGTGTGAACATACCCTGTTCATGGGACAACACTGAAGAAATGACACTTTGATACAATGTAAAGTAGTCACTTTACAGCTTGCATAACAGTGTAATTTTGGTGTGCCCTCAAAATAACTCAACACACAGCCATCAATGTCTAAACCACTGGCAACAAAAGCAAGTACACCTGTAAGTGAAAATGGACTAATTGTGCCCAAAGTGTCATTTTCCCTCCACGGTGTCATCTGACTTGTTAGGCTATGTTCACACGGCTTAACTGCGGGACGTAATTACGCCCCGCAATTACGCCGTGTGCGGGAGCAGGGGAGGGAGCAGGGGTCCGGCACTTCGCCGGCCCATTGACTTGCATTACCAGCGGCGCGTATACGCTGCTAGCAATTCACATGCCACTTATCTCCCCGCCCGGCGGATTCGCCGAGCGGGGAGAGGAGACTTAATCCATAGTTCTCTATGAGAACTGTGCATTACCGTAATGAATGGGCCGTTTTCAGCCCGTAATTGGTGCACTTCGGTGCGTAATTACGGACCGAAATACGGCCCATTTTAAGCCGTGTGAACATGGCCTTAGTGTTACAAGGTCTCAGGTGTGACTGAGGAGCAGGTGTGTTAAATTTGGTGTCATCACACTCTGGGGCCATTCACACGGCTTATTCTGAGACTGATTCCAGCCGTACTGCGCGCCGTATTTGCATATTTGAAATATGGATTCCGACTCCTTACCCCGCTCGGCAAATCCGCCGGGCGGGGAGAAAGTGACATGCACATTATTTACGCCGTGTACGTGCCGTGAATAATGAGTGTCTATGGGGCCGGCGAGCTGCTGGTCCCCCGCCCCGCCCCCTCTGCACGGCAGCCGGCGTCATTGCAGGGCGAAATCGTCCCCGCAATTACATCGGCAATAAGCCGTGTGAACATTGCCTCTCTCAAGTTCAACATAACACCTTATGGCACAGAACTCTGAGGATCTGAACAGAAGAATTGTTACTCTATATAAAAATGGCCTAGGCTAGAAGATCATCAACACCCTCAAACTGAGCTGCAGCATGGTGGCCAAGACCATATAGCGGTTGAACAAGACAAGTTCCACTCCGAACAGGTCTTGCCATGGTTGACCAAAGAAGTTGAGTGCATATACTCAACATTATATCCAGAGATCCTCTTTTCATGGCCGGACCATTGTAAACTTGGCACTTCTTACCGTATGTTTCACCCATACACCCTAATAGATTGTAAGCTCTCACGAGCAGGGCCCTCACACCTTGTGTCTCATCTGTAAGTACTTTTAATGTGTAATGACTGTATGTTTACCCTTGAATTTGTAAAGTGCTGCGGAATATGTTGGCGCTATAGAAATAAAGATTATTATTATTATTTTCAAAATAGATGTATGAGTGCGGCCAGCCACTGCATCAAATTATGCTGCATTTCTGTCATCCCAGAAGCAAGCTTCTTCTCAACATGATGCACAAACAAGATCTACAACAAGACCCACAAAAGTTTGCAAGCAAACTAAGAACATTGACTACTGTAATCAGTCCTGTGGTCTGATGAAACCAAGATCAACTTATTTGGTTCAGATGTAAAGCGTGTGTGGCAAGAACAAGGTGAGTAGTCAAGTGTGTCTTGCCTCTAGCCAAGCATGGTGGTGGGACTGTGTTTTGGGGCTCTGGGGAGCTACAGTTCAATGAAGGAACTATGAATGTTCACAACAGGGTCCCTTCCTATTCATCAAAGGAGGAGGATAAGGGCGCGTTCACACGGCACAGGACAAATACCGGCCGGTATTTGTCCTGTTTTGCACCCGTCCCCACGGCCGCGGGGGGAGGGAGGGGGACGGCTTTTCGCCGCGATGAGCAGAAAACAGCCCTCCCCCCACCCATTGCGCAGCACAACTTCCGGAAGATGGTGCATGTTCAATGTTTTGCCGCCGGACCGCCGGCGACAAAACCGCCGGGCGGAAAACCCGTGCAGTGGGGACTGCTGCACGGGTTTTCCATAGAGCACAATTGTGCTCCTCTTCGGCCGGTTTTTCAGGCGGTCTGAAAAACCTCAAACCAGCTGAAAAACCGGCCGAAAACCCGTGCAGTGGGGACATGGCCTAAGAACACTCTGCTGGAAACCCTTACTTTGAGGAACATTATCGGCCGATGTTAGCATTAGACATTGGCGAGTACATGCAGGGGTTTGTGAGTATATCATGGCTGAGGAGTAAAAGTTGTTAATATCTGTCATCTAAAGAAGCATCATATATGGATGATAGGTGTTGATGTTCTAACATGATCTCTATTGTGTAAAGGGTATCATAAGAATGCCTACTGCATCATACATCTTTTGCTAATGCATAAAATCTGTAAAATTAACCCCTTAAGGACCAGGCGTTTTTTTTTGGTGACACGTTCGTTTTTCCCTCCTCGCCTTCTGAAAGCCATAACTTCTTTATTTTTCCACCTACATAGACATATGAGGGCTTTTATTTTGCGGGACAAGATGTACTTTCTAACGGTGTTATTCACTATACTATAGAATATACTGGGAAACCGCAAAAAAATTCCAAGTGGGACAAATTGTGAAAAAAAGTATTTTCGCCATGTCTGCGGGGGTTTTGCTTTTACGGCGTTCAATCTTCGGTAAATATAATGTGTTATCTGTATTCTTCAGGTTGTTACGCATCCGGCAATACCAAACATGTAGGGTTTCCGTTATGTTTTGGTACTGTAAAAAAATTCCAAACATTTTCTATTTTAGAAATTTGCGCCACGGCGCCATTTTGTGCGACCAATAACTTTTTTTGTACTAACACCTACGGACGTCAGTGAGGGGGCATTTTTTGCGGGCTGAAGTGTACTTTTTATCGCTAGTAGTTTGGAATGCATGCAACTTTTTTGATCATTTTTATTCCATTTTTTGAGTGACGTAAAATGACCAAAAAAACGCAATTTTGGCATTTGGAATTTTGTTTCTTCTCCGGCGTTCAGCATACGGGATAAACGATGTCATATTTTTATAGATCGGACTTTTTCGGACGCGGCGATACCAAATATGTGTAACTTTTTTATTATTTTAATGATTTTATTTGTAAAATGGGGAAAAAGGGGGTGAGTTGAACATCTAATACTTTTTTTTTTGTACTTTAAAACTTTATATTTTTTACTGTAACATTGAGGCCACCTGTGGTACACAACCACTATGGGGCGCGATTGGTAATACAACCTAATGCATTGCATAGGCAATGCATTAGGGTGTACAAAGATGGCGGTTTCCCCACTTCCTGTCTGCGGACGGAAGTGGGGCAAACCGGCCAGGGTAAGTGACGGGAGCCTTCCCAAGGCTCCCCACCACAATGCCGGTGATCGGATCGGCGCAGCAAGCTGCGCTTATGCCGATCACGCACGATCGGTGCGCGGCACCGATCGCCGTTAATACAGACGCCGCGGCCATCTGTGCCGCGGCGCCTGATGGGTAAAACAGCGCCAGCGGGCAGAGCCACCCGCCGGCGCTGTTACTGCCGGGTGTTAGCGGCGATTTGCCCCTAAAAACCGGTGGCGGTGCGGGGGGTCGCGGAGCGATCCCCCCCAGCAAAGCCCCATAGCGGCCCAGGGACGTACTGATAAGCCCCAGGTCGGTAAGGGGTTAATATATAGCAGCTCTATGCATATCACAAACAATTGATAGTACTTCAGTCTAGGTGGTCCCTGAGGAGCCCTGACGACGCGCCGGGGTGAAACGCGTAGGACAATAAGTACATTGGGACAGAACATTGAAACTGTGTTGTGGACAATAACAATATACTATTTGTAAGAGCATAGGAACTGTAATATAGAGGATAGTAAATACATCGGGACAGAATATTGAAATCATATGCGTTTTGGATGATAACAGTATATCATTTCTGAGAACATAGTAATTGAAATACATACGAGACATCTGGATGTTATTTAGATAGAGATAGAGAGACATTAGTTGGGGTCGCCCTTATCGGGGCGATTGCTCCAAATATATATTGTGTTTTTTTTGTTTTTTTCTGTAGGCTTCTATGGGTGGATATAAGATATAGGAATAGTTTTAATTAGTATTTATTAAAGGCTAAGTTTTAGGTGTTTAACTAGGTAAATTACTCTTCTGTGTTGTGAACCTTAAGTATTTATTAAGAGTTGTTGCTGAATTATCTATTGGACAGGCCCTAGTCCGTACATATTTTTGTGTCGGGGCATTGATGGTATATAAAGGAACTATGAATGCCAACATGTACCATGACATAATGAAACCAAGCATAATCCACTCTTACTAAACTGGGCCGCAGGGCAGTATTCCAACATAGTAACACCAAACACACCTTCAAGACGACCACTGCCTTGCTAAGGAAAAGGAGGGTAAAGGCGCCAGATTGACCAAGCATGTCTCCAGACCTAAACCCTATTGAGCATCAGTGGGGCACAAGATCTCTAACATCCACCAGCAAAGTGATGTCATCATGGAGGGATGAGAGGATTCCAGTAGCAACCTGTGAAGCTCTAGTGAACACCATATCCAAGAGAGATAAGGCAGTGTTGAAGATAATGGCTCACGGACAAAATATTAACACTTTGGACACAATTTGTCCATTTTCACTCAGGGGTGTGCTCATTTTCGTTGCCATTGGTTTAGACATTGATGGCCGTGTGTTATTTTGAGGGCATACCAAATTTACAGCTGTTATAAGCTGTACACGAACTGCTTCGAATTGTTTTTATTTACTTCTGTGAAAATATAAATATATATACACACAAAGTTAGGGATATTTGATTTTTGGTTGAAGTTTCAGGATGAACATAATTTCTTGAAAAAAAAATTTTTTTTAAAAATGCACATGCCAACTGTTCAATGTTTCAGTAAATTTTGCACAACTTGCTGATCTCTAACAAGGAGTTTAATTACAAAATTACTAACAGCTGTTTGACCCTGAATCCCCCAATAAATTTAGGGGAACTGGATGATGAATACCACACAACTCCAGGCACATTTAAAGGGGTTTTAGCGTTAGAAACAGCTCAAGTCTATGAAAGCTTCTGTTTCAAATACAGGGGCGAGTCTTCCCTCACTGAAGAGTTGTGACATCATCATTCTGTGTTAGCAAGGGACGGGAGAGGACGTCAGCCTTGCAGACCTTCTGGCTGCAGAACTGTCAGCTCTCTCTCAGGCTACAGAAGCTTCTTGTAACCAGTACCTCTGCATTGCTGTAAGCAGTTATACACACAGCCTGAACTGATGAAGCAAGTGTGAGAAATGCTCTCTGCCCCCCTCCCATCAGGCAGGAGGTAGAGCAAACTTTATAAGGCTGTTATATGGGGGAGCACAGGACATAAGGCTGTGTTATATGAGGGGAGAGTGAATCTAGCAGTTAGATACTCCGTAATTGCCCAGATCCTTTACACAGAACTATCACTGGAGAGCCATCACAGAGAGGAGCCGAAACAGCCTTCATCATACAGACACACAGCCATCTCAGGCAGCTCGTTTCTCACGGTTCAGAGGGGGTAAACACAGAGTGTGCAGGCAGCCAGTCACAGTGCTGGGGGCATTTCCTGTCCACTGGCGTGTCCCAACAGGCTGAATGACATATCAGGCAAGAGGCATCCAAGTGTCATGTCAGACAATTCGTAACCGTTCTGCGTGCTTGACCACACCACGAGGCACAAGCATCATTGTCTTGCATGGGCCAGGGAGCACTTACACTGGACAAGGGACCAGTGGTCCTTAGTGCTGTTCAGGGATGAAAGTCGATGCACTCTGAGCAGAAATTATGGCATCTCCAGCATCATTGGTGGCCATGGAGAGCGCTATGCATCAGCCACTGTTATCACCAAACGAGCCTTTGGTGGTGTTACAGTGTGGGAAGGTGTAGTCAATACAGAACTGCCCTACCCTTTATGAATGGTATAGTGATGGCCTCTATTACTGGAATATCACCATCAATCTGCATGACTAACAAAGGACTAATTTCAACTTCATGAATGACAAAGCACCAGCTCATCAAAGTCGCATCATTAGGGAATAGCTGTTGGAGACTAGGGTACCTCAAATGAAGTGGGCCTGCACTTTCTCCAGACCTGAACCCTCTAGAAAACCTGTGGGATCTGTTGAGTTGCTACTTAACTCTCTACCCCGAACCTCAATGACCTGAGGGGTGCCCTTCAAGAAGAGCCCTTCAATAACTTGACTTGTGAACAGAACAAGACGTGGATATCAAGCTGTAATTGATGCTCAAGGCCACATGATATAACCGACATTGACATTTGTTGATGGCGTATACCCTCCATTGTTGTTGGCTTTTGGCTCATTTAATCGAGATGAAAAAAATCATTGCATGCTACAACTTAAGTGGCCTACTTTCATGATAAAATATCACTGTAGCGCAAAAGGTTTACGCTTTCCATAAATTTCAACCGAAAACCAAATATCCCAAACTGTACTACTTTGTAAGTAGTGTATACCTAAAAAGCTTTCCCGATCTTTTATTTTGTCATCTCATTCATGAATCATATTACTGTGTAGAAAGGTTTTTGTGGTATTTACACAAGGAAACTGCTCAGTTTTTCACAAAATGATGAAACGTATCAGAAGACGCGTTAAAGCTCTGCATAGCTATTAGTTCAGGATAAAGTGCCAGGGACTTGAAAAGATGGAAAGAGGCACAGCTATGGGTATTTGTAATGAGGAGTATAATGGACTCCATAATTTTATTCTCGGAATAAAGAAATTGGGTGTATTTTTTTTTTACATAACAGTTCTGAAATATCAAATATGCCAAAACTGTTTTCTTTGACATTCGTGGGGCCAGCAAGTTTTAATTACATATGAAAAAAATAATATCTGCTGCACCTTGTATGCTGAGGTGTACTAAAAAAATAAATAAAAACACATTGATTAAAATGGAACCTAGGTATAATTGCAAATTTTCACGCTACAATACAAGGCATGGAACGTGGGTTTTAGAAACCAACATTTTTTTTTTTTTTTAGAAGTTCACACAAAACCAATGGACAGATAAAGGTGTGCAGAGTTCACATGCCACAGGGGTCTACACCAACAAAAGTCTGCACTAAAAAACGTTTAAGAGCTGTGCACTATTTACCCATGATCCACTCATGTGGTAAAAAGATACTACACATCATAAACAGGAACGGTGCTAGCAAAGACAACATTTTTAAAGAGTGCAGAAAAATACAACGTAGTCATTTATTAACTTTCAGCGATTATAAGCAAAAATGTACAAAAACATTCGATTTGCAACTAAGCTGGGGGATTAAAGGCGTTTTTCCCCATCCGGCTGTATCGCACAGCCTGCAGTACATAGCCAGCTCCAGGCTCGCATTTCCCGTTCAGGCTGCGGGTGGCTCTACAGCAACAATAGACATTTCAGTTCTGCCCTTTCTAGCTGAGCCTGTTAAGAGGTACACTGGTGATGGAGGTGTTTTAAAAGCAGGGCAGAAGGCTACAGAGCTCTAAAAGGTTAAAGTTTGTCAGGCGGAAAGATAACCTCCTATGCTGCTGATAAGACACAGCAGGGAGTGATGTCACCGTCCTGTTCACCGCTAGAGCAGAGAGGTTGGTAACCTAGGCAACCTTCTGTACACAAGCAGGAGAAAAGAACTTCTGAACTCTGAAATGAAGCAAAATCAGAACAACAATGCTTTTAATGGTAATCTTTCTTTACCTTTGCCTACATGTTTAAAGCTACTCAATGACATCGGAATATCCTTTTAACCCCTTACCGCCGCAGCCAGTTTTGACCTTCCTGACAGAGACCCATTTTTTTAAATCTGACAGGTCACTTTATACGAGAATAACTTTTTAATACCTTTACGTATCCATGCGATTCAGAGAATATTTTCTCTTGGCATTTTTTTAATGTCTAATTTATTTATTTTTTTACATTAAGGGATTTGAAATTTAGGTATAAATTTTAATTGTAAAAAAACTAATTGTGCAACAGATTTTTTTAAGGACCAGTGCCACTTTGACATGGCTTCAAAAATTTCTGCGCGTAACAAATTCAGTTATTCCACACAAAATAGCTTATAACTAGCATCTATCATAAGTCTACTGTAGGTTGGCATTTTTTTAATGTCTAATTTATTTATTTTTTTTTACATTAGGGGGATTTGAAATTTAGTAGTAATTTTTCAAATTTAAAAAACAATTTGCAACAGATTTTTTTTTTTAAGGACCAGTCCAGTTCTGACATGGCTTTGAGGGGCCTGTATGTTAGATACCCCCATAAATGACTCCATCTAAGAAACTACACCCCTTAAAGTTTTCAAAACAAGGAAGTTTATTAACCTATTAGGTGTTATGAAATTAAAGTGGAGATGAAATTTCAAAATTTCACTTTTTATCTATTATTCACTGTAACACGGTAGAGGTCACTAGGGAAACTCAACTCAATATCGATTCCCCCAATTCTGTCATTTTTAGAGATACCCTATATGTGGCCCTAGTGCGCTATGTGGCTCAACCACAAGCCTCAGAGTAGGAGGATCACCTACCGGACTCTGGTGTCTCATTTTCATTAAGTCTTTCTTTTGGCGTCATGACAGGTTTGCGGACACCTTAAGGTGCTAAAACTTAACACCCGTAAAAAGACTCAATTTTGGAAACTACACCCCTTAAGGAATATATCCATGGTTGTAGTGAGTATATTTAACCCGAACTCACAAGTCTCTCACAAGTTTGGTGTTTCATAGTGGTTTTTTTTTTTGTTGATTTTTTTTTAAGCATTGGACCATGAAAATGGGAGGGAAAAAAAATTGCAGTTCACTATTGTTTTTAGGGTTTCGTTTTTACAGCGTTTGCCATGCGGTATTAATGACAGCATAACTTTACTACGTGGGTCAGTACAATTACAATGATATGAAATCTAAAAAAGATAAAATTTATTACACTTGCACAAATGTGTTTGTAATAAATTGTGTTTTTATGTTGTCATAGGATCATAGCCATAACTTTATTTTTCTGTGAGGCTTGTTTTTCACAGGAGGAGTTGATGTTTTTTATTGGTACCATTATGGGGTTCAAATGATGCTTTGATTGCTTTTTATCAAGGTTTTTGTGAGGTGTTTTGAACGAAATACAGCAATCTATGCAGTATAAATGACATGCTAGCTTTACTCAGCAGATAGATACAATTACAATGATACCCTATTTGATTATTTTTATGTTTTACTGCTTTCACACAACAAAAACATTAATTCAAAAGGGAAAAACATGTTTTTGTACCGCCATAATCCAAGAGCCATAACTTATTTTTCTTTTTCGGCTCCTTTATTGTGGGATGAGCGGAAGTTTTTATTGGTATCATTTTTGGGGTAGGAGACAAGGCGTTTTGATCGTTTTTAAATCCGGTTTTTGGAAGGCAGCGTGAAGAAAATACTGCAATCCTAGTACTGTTTTTTGCTTTTATCTTCAACAGCACTCAATGTGCAGTATACGCGGCATGTTAGTTCTACTCTGTGGGTCGAGACGATTAGGGTTTTTATTGTGTAAAACGATATTTATGCATCGCTATCTTCTGATAGTCATAACTTTATTTTTACATATACAGAGCTGGGTAAGGGCTTATTTTTGCAGAATGAACTGACTTTTTATTGGTACCACTTTGGCGGTTTTTTATTTAATTTTATGTGCCGTGGGATGCACGAAAATCGCAATTCCGTGACTTTTTTCTTTTACGTTGTTCAGGGGGGGTTAAATAACGTGACAGTTTTATAATTTAAGGCCGTTACACACGTTGCTATACCAAAGACGAATTCTTTATTTTTGGGGGCGTTTGTTAACGGCGGTGTACGTGTTCTACTCCTTTTTTCACTTTTTTGTACATTTTCTCATAAGGGACATGTATCCATGATCTGAAGATCACAGATAGAATGGAAAGCAGTACTGCTCTCCATGGCAACTGTCAATCACTATGCCTGGCCGGACATTCTGAGGTCACTGGCTAACAAAGGCTGCCAGGGAAGCCACCGGAGCCTGCGATTGTGCCATGGCTGCTCCGATGGGGACAGAAGGAGCTCCCTACTTCTGTCTTTCCCTTAGCTGCCGCCATCGCAATTGATCGCGCCAGCCAAGGACGATGCAGCATGAGGCCAGATGGTCCCATGTTGCGATCATTCAGGCCCAGCTTGAGAGCCCACACGATGTCTAGGATGTACCTGTACGTCCATTTGCGGGGAGTCACTTCCCGCTAGGACATACAGGTACGTCCAATGTTGGAAAGGGGTTAAGCAGGTACATCATTGCATATGACGTAATTTAGAAACAATAAAAAGATGTAAGGTGTTCGTTCCTAACGCACGTCTATATTCACAGAGGTATGGTTTGTGGCAAAGCCTCAGGAATGCACCAACCAATTGCAGGCTATATAGGTATATTAATATTCATTCTCCTATATCAACTGTAACCCTAAGGGGATGTTCACACGGTGTGTTTAGATACGATTTTGGATCCGTGATGGATGCGGAAATCGCATGCAAAACCGCTGCAGTGATCGGATCAAACGGGTATCCAACATGCAGCTGCGTGTTTGGATGCGTGTTGGATGCAGCAGGATCGCACCCTATAGTTTATTATAGGGCTCCTGCTGCATCTCTCAGACCAAGAATTGACATGTAAATTCTTGGAACAGATCCGAAAGATGCAATGAGACACGCATCGGCGATCACTTGTGTGAACACCGATGCATGTTTCATCGTAAAAGCAATGTAAATTACATTGCATTTTATTAGATACGTGTTTGGGTCCATTTAGGCTATGTTCACACGGCTTAATTGCGGGACGTATTTCGCCCCGCAACTACGCTGTTTGTACAGGGCGGGGCCATTCATTATTCACGGCGCGTATACGCCATGAATAATTGACGTCACTTCTCTCCCCGCTCACCGGAGAGGAGACATAATCCATAGTTCTCTATGAAAACGGTGGATTACCATAATGACTGGGATGTATTTCAGCCAGTAATTCGCGCAGTACGGCACAAATTATGGGCTGAAATACGTCCCAAAATAAGCCGTGTGAACATAGCCTTAGGGTCCGACAGACTTATCCAAACACATATCTAAAAGCGTATGTTTACACGGGCTCAATACGCCGTGTGAATGTACCCTAAACAATGTTCGCATATGCAGGACCCGAAGGATAATTGAATGAGCAAGAGTTAGGTTCTTTCGATTCCTTTTCTGGACGGATGTAAGTCGGGGACTGCCTGTAGTAGGCTTTAGTTGGTTTATATGACCTGAAGCAGGGTTTCTAAGTAGATGGACAAAAATCAATCCTGGCACGACTTCCGAGACAGTGGAAGCCCTGCTCTGTCCACACATACAGTTTTCCCTGTATCAGTGTATGCTGCGCAAACTGTCTCTGTAAGTGGGCAGGATTAGTAGGAATTTCATTTTTTTCCTCTACTTTTTACTCAGAAATCCTTCCTCAAATCATACAACGCTACGTATCACAGAGCTGAGTGTCTTTCCCGATATCACACCCTGCCCTCGGATACAGTAGAATAAACCACCCGACAGGTTCACTTTAATGACAGACAATATAACAAATCTATTTCATTGAACAGTAAAATCAGTAACTGCTAATGAGGGGTCAGAAAAGACAGCAGACAGTTGTATTCTGGTGTATTCGCTCTCCCCACAGTGATCGATTAGCTAGTGTATATGCAGAACACAGCAGATGTCACTCTTCATTGTATTCTCTGAGCATTCCCAGTACCCTGAGATATAACAATTCTGGAGCATTTTCTCTGTTCCTCTGTTTTAGAAATTGATTACTGAAACAGTCATCTGGGTGTTACCATTCCCAGTTTTTCAAAGGGGTGTGGCACTGTCGGATCAGTGTTGACATAGGGACACACCCCTTTGAAAACTAACTTTAACACCAATCTGACAAATTCAGTAACACATCTCAAATGAATAACAGGAATAGCACAACACAGTTATAAGAGAAGATGCTCCAGAATTGTTATTTTAAGGCGAGCACACATATTTACTAAAACAGACATGTCAGGAGAGGTCACAGGGCTTCTTAAAACAGGAAACCCCTTTTCTTTTCCATAAAGAATTTCCTTTAACCCATTAAGCCCAAGGGCTGAAAAGGCCTTAATGGGGTTGTCTCACTACAAAGAACAGCTTTCAGAATGTAGGGAACACTAAATGAAGACGTTTTCCTGATATATTGCGGTTTTCATTTTTTTGCTAATGAACTACAAATGATTTTATCACCTTCTGAGAACTCTCAGGTTTCCCAAGTAACCGTCTTGTGTTCTCCTTCTCCCCCACTGCTGTTTGTTCTTTCTGTTAGCAGGGAGTGACTTCATCACACACACAGGTCAGCAGTGTGAGAGCTTGTGTGTTATCTGATCTTTCAGACAAAAGACTAATTACTCTGTTTGCATTAGCTCAGAAGCTTCTCTAGACCTTAGGGAAGGTAATTTATTTAATCTAGACTAAAACAGAGAAGTCTGAATACACTGAGCTCATATGCTAATTACAGACAGCTGGACCAGGAAGTGAAAGAGGCAAGCAGCATTTCATTCATGCATCCTATGAAACTTTGAGATGATACAACCCGTTTAATGACAGCAACACTTTTTAGTTTTTGCCTTCCTCCATTTCAACAGTTGTAACTTTTTTTTTTTTTTTTTCTTAAGGACGCAGTTGCTTATTCATGGTTAAGGAGTCCAGTGGGCGGTCTTATCAGTAAAGAAGAATAAAAACAAAACTGTAGTTTATCGCCACTCCAGCTGAAAATTAAACCTACATGGATGTATATGCACCGGGGTATGGACAGCCATGCGGGCCAAGAGGCAAACAGTATCCAAAAAAGAAAAAGGAACTCTGTCCAGCATCCAATGAGAAAAATAGGAATAAAATCACAAACTTAACAAGTACAATTAAAATGAGAGCTATACGAGTATAGTCACTATGCTTTAGAGGCTTGAAACGCGTCAGGACGACGAGACTAGTGCTCATTTTAATTGTACTTATTAAAATGTGATTTTATTTATTCCTGTTCTCACTGGACAACATTCCTGTTTATTTCTATGGTCTTTTCAGCAACAAACAAAAAAAAAATAGCTGTCAATAACTGATAACGCAGCCTACCGGACTCCTTAAAGGATTGCTTTTTATGTTAAAGATCTTGCAAAAGCAAGTCACTTTGCAATGTGTCCATTAACAGTGTCCTACCTGAGATATCCCCTCTTGTGTGGGCTGTATCAGCTCCTCAGGTTGCTATAGCTACAGACCTGGCTTCTACTGCAGCCTAGTAAAAGCCAGTAAACATGCCTCTGAATTCAAAGTGAAACCAAGAAAACAGGACTGAGGCAAGATGAATCAATGTAGTGAGACAACACCTTTAACTCAAAACACGCATGGATTTAAATAAAATACAAGTTCTACTGAATGCTTACTACATATCAATCTTCTTCTGCTCTATAAAGTGCTGCCCACAAATCTTTATTTCTATAGCACCAACATATTCCGCAGCACTTTACAACTTAGAGAATATAGTGACCAAAAAACTATACATAGGTCCCTGCTCCCAAGAGCTTACAATCTATGTGGGTCAGATCAGATAGTATGTTATACAGGACAGGTTCCCTTTAAGAATGCTTCTGATGGATAAAGTAGTTCACCCTCCAATCTAGCCACCACTTAGGGCATAGTGAGGTGTCTGGCACAGCACCCGAGGGCTCTGCATCCTCCTTCAGAGGGGGGGACCCCACAAGTGCCTTCCTCTGCCCATAAGAATGAATGATGACCCCTGGTTCTGGGACGTGGGGGTAGCTCAGACCCAGATTGTAATGACTGGTAACAAATGTAGACAACATTAACGGGTCGCTCCCCCTGCAGAGTGTTATCACCTGAGTACCAGCACACTAATAATGCTCTTACATAAGCGGGAGTGGGATTAGAGTATTGCTGTGCCCGCGATAAAATAGTCTCCTATCACTACACTGATGCACAGAAGGCTGCGGTAACACACGAGCCAGGGACGCTCATACTCACTGGGTGTTAGCGGCGCCGCTGCCTCCAGCTGTAGTCACCGTCTCTTCACCAACCTTTCCTCTTCCTTCCGGGTGTGACCTCGCCGTGCCGTTGTTGCCACCGCCGCCCCCTTCCACCAACCAGCGGTGCGTGAGAGGAAGGAAACAGACAAACACCGAGGCGGAGGGTGCAGGAAGGCGGTGGTGCAATTTTGGGACTATTTTGTGAATTTTTTTAATAAAGTTTGATTAAAATTAAAAAAAAATAAAAAAAAAATGGGAAGAGGCTTTCGGAAGTACGCAAGAGCGTGTCCAGCCAGTGATTGATGCCCGCCAGCGAGCTAGGCCACGCCCCTCCTGATTGCCGCTTATGCTAGATAGCATTTCACAGAGAGCTGCGCACGAGCATAAGTGAGGGAACCCCTCCAACGCCAGTGTGTGCTGCCTCAGTAGCGCCAGGTTTACAATGTACGCCACATTTTGCGTCACAACCGAGTCATATACATAATATGTGCGACGCTACGCAGTGTCCACCTGCGACTTCTAACACATCAGTCACTACAAGCGCGGGTATATTGCCTTCGCTAAAATGGCGCCAGTAGGAACCTAGAGGCGGGGCTTATGCAGCGTCACCTCTAGTGTTTTGAGCGCTGGGCTCTGATGCGAGTGACGTCACGACATTCCTAGCGTCGTTCCCTTACCTCCTCCGGGCCTTCTTTTTACGTCATCTAACAAGCACGTGACTGGCCGTAGCGTCCCTCCCGCGTTTAGAGTGTTCTAGATTCAGTTACGCCGTTGATGAGTCACCAGTTCCTGTGAGCAGATGGTGTATAATTACCGAGCGGCGTACTCTCCGCCTCGGTTCTCCCACAGAATGCACCTGAGACGCTGCTATTGTCGGGCTGGAATTTATAGGCGCGTTACAGGCTTCTTGTTATGTCATGAGGAGACTGCAGTAACCCTAGAAACGCGGCAGTTTTTTATGTTTTTATTTACATTTTACACGAGTATTTTTTAATCTTTTCATCAGCAGAGTTCTACGAGGGTTTATGAATTGTATAGAATTTATTAAATAATGTTTAGTCAGTTTTGGAGGGATATTAAAACAAACCAGTAATTGCACGATTTTTTTAGGTTTTATGGAGTTCACTGTCCAGTATGAATGACTTGTTAAAGGGGGATTCCCAGAATTGATGGCACATTCATAGACCATGCCATCAAAGTCAGATAGGAGTGGGTCCTTACCTCAAGAACAAGCCCGAGACTGTGGTCAAGACTCTCAAAATTTATGGGGGCTTCAAGCATAGGGTTTTTTTACAGCACTTACTGTGGGGCATAAACACGATTACAGCAATACCCAATTCATACCATTCTAATAACCATAACTCTTTTTCATTGGTACTGTACTGAGGCTCATGGGACTTTTTGATTGCTTTTTATTCAATTTCTTGTTCAGTGGGATGAACAAAAAATGGGTTTTTTTTAAAACAAAAAATTTGTAGCAGTGTTCATGGAGGGGGTAAAATATCAGTTTTATAGCACTGGGTTGATACGCACACGGTGATGCCAAATATGTGTACTTTTTTTTTTTTTACAATTTTTCATTCACAAGCATTTGTAATGGTAAAAAGGTTATATGTGTGGTTTTTTTATTTGTTTTTTTTTTACACTTATTATTTGCTTGACCACTTTAATACATCAGACTTATCTCACTGCAGATGGCCCCTACCCAGCTGTTACACACAGGAACAGTATATACACAAATGTAACACACAGGTAAATACTGGACATGTGTATATACTGTTCCTGTGTGTATATTACAGTATATATATATTTATATACACACTACACCAATATATACACACACATACACACACGTGTACTTCACACAGGCACAGTATATACATGTATAATACTTATCTGGGTGTTACATTTGTGGTGTAGTGTGTATATAAATATATATACTGTAATATACACACAGGGACAGTATATACACATGTCCAGTATTTAACTGTGTTACATTTGTGTATATACTGTCCCTGTGTGTATATTACAGTATATTTATATACACACTACACCACTATATATATATATATATATATATATATATATATACATACACACACGTGTACTTCACACAGGGACAGTATATACTCAAATATAACACCCAGATAAGTATTATACATGTATATACTGTACATGTGTGTGGTGTGTGTATATATATAGTGGTGTGTATATAAATATATATATATATATACTGTAATATACACACAGGAACAGTATATACACATGTCCAGTATTTACCTGTGTGTTACATTTGTGTATATACTGTCCCTATGTGTATGTATATACTAATATACTGTACCTCTGTGACACAGGTCCAGTATATGAGCATAGACATGTGAGGTGGGGGCATAGCGCTCCATCCTGCCTCAGGATATACCTTATGCAGGGTCACTGGGGTCTTAGAAGCTCCTGGGCTGTTTAGGCAGCTCTGGAAGACTTGAGTGATGGGGCCGATGATCTGCTGCAGGAGCCGTCAGAAGCAGGCAGGGAACCTTGCTGTCGGTGCTGTAGCTCCGGGGGAGGGCTGTGCAGGGAGCACAGAAGAGGAGGGGCTGCTCTCACTGCTCCCTGAGAGTGCTGAGGCTCTGGAGGTGGGCGGAGCTTCTCACTGCAGCGAGCAGAGAGAGTTAGGAGACTAATCATTCGGGGCAGAAGGCTTTACATCCGGGGCTTCTGCCCCGAATGATACTGCCTAGCGACGCCCCTGCCCACCGGTCCTGGTCGTTTAACCGATTAGATTACACTGTAAATGCGACTGCAGCATCTAGATGGTTAAGACATGCATTCTGGTCTATTGTGGCCCCTGACCACACACACACACACACACACTGCAATTGTGCTGTACAGCTGTCATGGCTGCCATCTTTTACACCTTGTCTAACACAGGGTGGAGAGTCCTATTAGAAAACTATTCTGCAATACCGTTGTAGGATTAGAACAGTGTAAGGCTATGTTCGTGCGGCGTCTGGATACGTTTTTGATCGAAGGTCGGGTTTGGATGTGTTTTGGCTGAAGCAGAAACGTACCCTATAGTTTTAGATATGGGGTCTACTGCGTCAAAAGGATAAAGAACTGACGTCCATTCTTTGGACGGATCCAAAAGACGCATCAGAAGAACGCATGTAAAACACGCATTGGCGATCACTCGTCTGAACACAGATGCATGTTTTACACTGAAAACAATGTAAAACACTGCACATTGTTAGATGCGTGTTTGGGTCGGAAACACGGATCCAAACATACATCTAAGAAACGCTGTGTGAATATACCCTAATAGCGATCGCAACCAACACATAGTGGTTAAAAAACAACTAGAGACGAAAAGCCTGAAAAATACCCCTCAAGGATGCAACTATACTTTTTTCGTCATGTTAATTTCTTCCTCCACGCCTTCCAAGAGTCATAAGTTTTTTTTAAAATTTTTCAGTCTACAGAGAGTATGAGGGCTTTTTAATGGTACCATTGACAGTACTATATAAGTTACTGGAAATCCGCCAACAAAATTCTGTGTGGAGTGCAGTATGAAAAAAAAGTGCAACATTTTTGTGGAGGTTTGTTCACTGGGTGGTAAATTGACGTGATCTGTATTTTGCGGGTCGGTACATTTCTGATTATACCAAACGTGTAGTTTTTATAAAAGAATTTGCTATTTCTTAAGTTTGTGCTGCAGCACACCGTTCTGCGTTACATAATGCAGAAAGGGGGTACGATTCTGGCATTCCTATTATATCCTGCCCATGTAGTAAAATGGGAGCCATGCAAGCCTTGATTTGGATACTTTCACAGTGCAGTTTTGGGGCGATTTTCCACTTGCGGTACTGCGCAGCAATTAAACTGTTTTTTTGCCAGCAAGCTTCTTTCAGGTATCTGTTTGAAAAGGTGTTAGGCTATGTCTACACAGCACAGGTTATTGGTTGGATTTTTGGCAGATTCATTATTTTGGAATCCGACACAAATCTACACAGCATGGATTTTTTCAGATCAGTTTTGAAATCCGGCAGATTTTAAAACATTTCAGATTTTCTGTCTGGATTGCTGTCGGATTCCTGTACATTCAATGTATGGGGCTGAGAGCAGATACGAAAACTGACCACAATTAAACCCGTGCCCAAAAAACACGGTTTATCGCAACCCGGTGATGTTAAAATGCTGTCAGATGCAGACATAGCCTTAGGGTGCTTTCATACGGTACAATTTAGGGACTAAACTGCATTTATTACCAGCAAGCTTCTTTCAGTTATCAAGATATATAAATATATAAATCCCTACACATTGAGCTCCATTGGCACCATGTTTTTATTAAAAAAAAACTGGAATTTGAAAATCTGTAGCACAAAACAGGGCTCTGTACCTGTAAAGTTTTGCATATTTTTAGAATGGCAGAATAGACATGATTTCATGTCAAACACAACCACTATCCACTATTATCATCCCTAAAACATGAAATAATAACAATAGATACATTATTTAGACCTATTTCGGTCTTAAAGAGGTTTCTGTGCCTTGCAATCTATGAGACAGTGTTAGTAATTGAGGAGGGGGCTGCACTCTTGATGAGGAGTCCACTCCAATATTTATAGGATTAGACTCTTGAGCACACTCACTTGCAGGGCTGTGGAATCTGAGTAGGTGCCCATTTTGATGAAGTCAGAGTCGTTATAAAATGGACTGACTCCCAAAATATATAATAAAATTGAGCTAGTAAGTTCAATGCAGTGCCAAGAGCAAGAGGAATTGGGTGTTGCCAGTGCTTCCGCCACCATATCTTCAGCCTCGTTAGAGGAGGAGTTTAATTTTGAAAAGTATTTGGATGCCATGGAGCAGGCAAAGCGTTGCCACGGGGTAAAGATTTTGCTCCCATAGCAAATAGATGGACCAGATTTCAGCAACATTTTTCACTTATTCTCAAAGTAGAAGAGTAACCGTTCATCAGATCTGACTGTGCATGAGACAATTCCTTTATACCCTGAAATTGCTAGCGATGTTGCCCATGTGATCACCGCTTTGCCACCCACACAAGTTAGTGTAGAGAGGTCATTCTCTAGACTGGAAATAATGAGATCAGATTTGAGTTCATCTATGAAAAAGGATTTGATGGAGGCAATACTATTTCTCAGAACAAATTCATAGATTCCACAAAAGTTATTCAGTATGTTTTTGTTGAAAACTGTTTTTTCCCACTCACTTTAGCGTTTTGCATCTTTTTCAATTTATTACAGTTTTTTTGTGTTCTAAAGTCGTATCCAATAAATATATTTTACATCAACAAGCAAAAGGATAATAATGTTTTGACCTTGTGACTTTTAGGCTGCATATCTCACGATCCACTACAGCTTTCAATGTGAGACTCCCATCATTTTAAAGACAATCATCTTTGCTATCTCATACATAACTTTGGCCTGAAACTATTTAGCATATGCTTAGTTCTGCAGATTCTGGTCATGTAACTACATCATTACTGTTTTGCTCCTGGTGGTGGGACAATCTTTTTCTTCTTGTTACTAGGAATTACAACCTGTTCTCACATTCTCTAATAGTTCAGTGTGTTATTAGGCTGATTCCAAAGTGAAAGGTCACTGGTTCGAGCAGCCATGAAGAAGATTTCCCAAGAAAAGAGAAACAGCAGCATCCAGCTCATCGATAGGATCTCTGGGCCAAGACAATTGCCAAACTGTATCATGTGAGGCCATGACAGATGGAAGAATATCAAATGAAATCTGTCCATCCATTCAAAAGCTAAGAGGTGGACGCCCAGGGGAAATATAAGAGTCAACAAGTCGGCTCATCACAAGGTCTATTAGTTCTAACGTGACAGACACAGCAGTGGAGGTGGCTTGTATGAGTCATAAGAGTGAGACCACAGATGTCCATGCAAGCACCATGCAACACTCAGTACACAGGTCTGGAATGATGGCCCGAAAAAAGGTGAAGAAGCCGCAACTTCAATCGCATCATAAAAAGAGTCAGCAAAGAGTTTGCAAAAAAGTAAGAAAAATGGAAGATTGGAAAGGGGTGATTTAGAGCGATGAAATAAAAGTCAATAGACCGGCTCTGATGGGGGCAAATGGGTTTGGAAGAATCAAGGGGAATAACGGATCAAGAAATTGAAGAAACTGTCAGGTTTGGGGGAAGAAGCCTGAGGATATGGGGTTGTTTTACAGGCAATGACGTTAGATACTTAACCAGGATCAATGGTGATCTCAATGTTGAACTATATTTGAGTGTCCTACAAGAGGAGTCTTCCACTCGAGTACTATGGGTATGAAAAGGATGACATAGTGTTCCAGCAGGACAACGACATGAAGCAGACATCAAGGTTGGAGAAGGAATGGTTCAGTGACAATGAGGTAGAGTTGCTGTATTGGCCTCCACAGTCCCCAGACTGTGGGTAGATTTGAAGAAATAGCTGTGTTCGTGCCCAAGTCCAGTCTGCACCAACATTTGGAATGTGTAGAAGAAACCTGGGATCAGAGTTTGGTCAAGACATGCTTGAATCTGATCCAGAGCCCAGAAGGATTCAGGCAGTATAGAAAGCTGAAGGTGGATTTACCAAATATTAACAAAATAATAAAAATTAACTTTTTTATTTTTATAAGCAAAACAATAACAATGCAGTTACATGACAAGAATCTGCCGAAAAAAAGCAGATGCTAAATACTTCCAAGTCACATTTATGTATAAGATAGGTAAGATGATTGTCTATAAATTTTATGGTGGTATGATGCTCAAAGCTGTAGTGGATGGTAAGATATGGAGTCTGAAAATCAAAAGTTCAAAACATTGTTACTATTTTGCTTGTCAGTGTATTTTCTACCTAAGTAGCTTGATTCTTGTATCATAAGGTGATAAAAAGCCTGATGTTACCATTTTACTACAGTAAAGTTATCACTTAAACATGCGCCATGTATGAGGGAGTCGAAAATCGGAGTTAGGGCTTGTTCACACGACGTTTTTGTGATCCGTTTTACGGATCCGCAGAACGGATCTAACAATTGTCAGTGTGATTAACATTGCTTTCAATGGCAAAAGTGCATCGCTGTTCACACGAGTGATCGCCGATGCGCTATTCGCGATCCGCTTTTCGGATGCGTTTTAAGAATTGACATGTAAATTCTTCTAGCGTTTTACGCAAGAGAAATCCCCATTGGAAATAATGGAGTGCGCTTTTGGCATCCCGAAAGCGGATCCAAAAGCGCAGCATAGATTTGGGTTCATTTTGGATCCTCTTTCGATGCCAAAAACGCATCCGTAAAACGCATTGGATTTAAATTAAATATAAAATTTGAATATTATGTTTGGGTTATATTTAGTTTATAAATGTATATATAAATATATATATAAATGTATATAATATATATATATATGTATATAATAGTATTTTTATATTTTATATATATATAATATTATGTATAAAATATTATAAATGTATGTAATATTATAAATGTATATAATAGTATATAAATGTATATAATATTATAAATGTATAGAATAGTATATAAATGTATTTATATTATAAAGTATAATATATATATATAATTATAAAAAAATGTTATAGAATATTATATAAATGTATATTTATATAAATATATATATATATGAATTAAAAAAGATTCATGCAGCACTCAAAACACCACAAAAAATTGGGTGCCAGCAGAAAGGTTTCGACCAAAAAACCAAATTAACAAAATAGAAAAATCCACAGCACTCCAAATTGATTATGAAAGTGAAAAAATCGGTGCTTTATTCACCCATCAGCAACGTTTCAACTCCACAATGGAGTCTTTTTCAAGCAAAGTGATACAAATATAAGAGGCAATATATACCATAGTGAATCAATTACATACAAAATTAATCAATCATGTGTATCATAGAATAAAACGTGAAATCCATACAGTATAAAATTATTAATCAATTGTACAGTGTAACAGTAATAACACATATAAATCTATAAAAAATATATAAATATACACCACAGTACATCTCAAAAAAGTATTTAAAATATAATTACTTAATTAATCCATCACAAGTGTTAAATATTATAATCAAAAACCATGTGAAAGAACACTCACCCAGGATACAACACATTGAGCCCATTCACGGCGTCCCCGCCGCTATAGTGCGCATGACAGTGATGTAAAAAACGTCATTCACTGCCCATGCCAGTACAAGACCAAAAGGTCTCACTGCGCCTGCGCCGGAAACCGCGCATGCGCACTACATGGTAAATACCGGCAATAGAACAGTAAGAGATATATAAGCGCAAAATACAAGCGATTTGTTGATCTGTTTATAAAGAGTACTGACCGTAATGCGGTCCTACGTTATGAGAGTTGCCATCCGAGACGTATGATTGACTCATTACCATTTAGCCAGATGCTTAGAGTAAGAAGAATTGTAGATCAAGAAAGAAACGTGGATGTAGCATTAGATAGAATGATTAATAATTTCTGTTTACGTGGTTATCCAGATAAACTTTTATCTATGCATCGTTCTAGAGTTAAGAATTTGTCTCGAATGGATACCTTGAGGAATAAGGAATGCAAACAGATGAATAGGATACCTTTTATTTCCACTTACAGTGATTACAGTGGTAGGATTACTAATGTTATTCATAAATATTGGCCTATTGTTCAAAGATCTCATAGTGAGATTAGTGAGTTTATAGATATGCCAATTATGTCATTCAGGAGAAATAGGAATTTGAAGGACCGTTTGGTAAAATCTGATGTTGGATTTAGAAATGTTAGGAGACAGATGTATTTTGGAGTCTCTAGAAAAGGTTCCTTGATGGATCAATTTAGGCAGGAGAGGATTGAGACGATTTGCCAACAATTTGGCGTAGATTTTGAGATCCACGTTGAGAAGGGGAATTGGTCTATAACTGCCACAGACCTGCGGGTCCTTACCCGGTTTGGGCAAAACTGTGATATGGGCCACGGAGGTCTCCCTGGGGAAAGGAGAAGAGGCAGAGACAACGTTGAAAGCATTCAAGAGAACTGGGGCGAGAGAGTGGAGCATGATCTGAAAAAATTTACTGGAAAAACCGTCAGGTCCCGGGCTTTTCCCACTAGGGAGGTCCCCAACGACCATCTCCAATTCCCTCTCCGAGAAGGGATCCTCCAGCTACTGGATGACCTCGTCCGGAAGGGTCGGAAAAGGGGAGGGAGGTTCCCGTGCCGAGGAAGACGGGCGAGATTGACCACCTGAGAGATTATACAACTTAGAGTAAAATAATTGAAACTCACGCACGATCTCGGGGGTGGAGTGAACCAGGTTGCCTGCGCTGTTTTTGATGCTGGTTACCAAGGATTGTGCCGTCCTATTTCCTATCGCCCTCGCCAAAAGCCGACCACTCTTGTTACCATATTCATAGAACCTGCTTTGCCCCTTTTGCAAGAGTCTGCCCCAGGAGGCCTCAAACAGTAGACGCACCTCCAGTCTGGCCAATAGCAGGTCCTGCAACACTTTGTTGGAGAGAGCCTGTTTGTGTAGGAGCTCAAGCGAGGACACCTTTTGTAACGCCTTTGCAATTGCAGTTGTCCGAGCCTTTTTTAGGCTAATACCGTGCTTGATCAAAATCCCACGGAGAGCGCACTTCAGAGCCTCCCATTGGAGGAGAGGGGAAGTGGGATCAGCAGTATGATCCATCCTGAAATGATCAACAGTCTACCTGAGCTCCGCCAAATATACTGAATCCAACAGCAGGGACTCATTAAGTCTCCAGGGTCTGGCATGCGCAGAGAGGAAGGGGACACACAGGGAGACAAAAATGGGAACATGGTCCGACCATAGCACACTCCCTATGGAGGAAGACTGCAACCACGGAGTGCAATATGCTGAAGCAATATGTAGTCTATCCTACTATATGTGTTGTGGGTTTGTGAAAAAAAACTGTAGTCCCTATCGGATGGATGTTGAAGCCGCCATCCGTCTACTAACTGGAATTGGAGAAGGGCCCTCTTAACACGTTTAATGGCTGAATATGCTATGGAGGAACATCCGGACGAATTATCCAGGGTGGGATCAAGGGTAAGATTAACCCCTTAACGACCTTGGGCGTATCAGTACGTCCCAGGGCCGCTAAGGGGCTTTGCAGGGGGATCGCTCCGCGACCCCCCCCGCACAGCCGCCGGGTGTTAGCGGCAAATCGGCGCTAACACCCAGCAGTAACAGCGCCGGCGGGTGGCTCCGCCCGCTGGTGCTGTTTTACCCATCAGGCACCGCGGCAAAGATGGCCAAAAAAGTCGCATGCATTCCAAACTGCTAGCGATAAAAAGTACACTTCAGCCCGCAAAAAATGCCCCCTCACTGACATCCGTAGGTGTTAGTACAAAAAAGTTATTGGTCGCAAAAAATGGCGTCGTGGCGCAAATGTCAAAAATAGAAAATGTTTGGATTTTTTTTACGGTACCAGAACAAAATGATTACCCTACATGTTTGGTATTGCCGGATGCGTAAAAACCTGAAGAATACAGATAACACATTATATTTACCGAAGATTGAACGCCGTAAAAGCAAAACCCCCGCAAACATGGCGAAAATACATTTTTTTTTTCACAATTTGTCCCACTCGGAATTTTTTTTTTTGCGGTTTCCCAGTATATTCTATAGTATAGTGAATAACACCATTAGAAAGTACATCTTGTTCCGCAAAATAAAAGCCCTCATGTGTCTATGTAGGTGGAAAAATAAAGAAGTTATGGCTTTCAGAAGGCGAGGAGGGAAAAACGAACGTGTCACCAAAAAAACCGCTTGGTCCTTAAGGGGTTAAAGTCCCACAAAACAAAACAGTGCCCCTGGCCCGTGAATGCAACTCATCTAGAACCTTCACCAAGAAATCTACCTGTTCAGAATTTGGAGCATAGACATTAACGATCATAAAGTCATGACCGTTGATGTTGAAGACTAAAATGAGGTATCTGGCCTCTGCGTCAGCTACACACTCTATAATCCGATGGGCTAGGGACTTATGGGAGTCTTTACTGGGAGGACGGAGAGCTCTATGCACCCTATCCAACTCTATGTAAGTATTTGGGTCACGATCCAGGATGGTATTGAATATTTGTGATATATTTGTGATATAGTGGAATAGAGATCGGAGGCAGGCACAGATTCTGGGAGGCCCCGGATCCGCTGGTTATTTCTCCTCCCTCTGTTCTCCACATCGTCTAGATGCTGTTGAAGAGCGAACAGTTGAGATGAATGCTGTTGCACCACGCTCTGTAAAGCGGATAGAGGAGGAATCCTGGGCCTGCTGGAGTGTGTCCACCCTGGAGGTCACTACTGAAAGGTCAGTGCGAAATTGAGCAAACTCCTTCCTATATTCGGCCAAGAGTCTCTCTACCTTAGAAGAAATGTCCTGTCTTGTGGGGAGATCTTGTGTAAGACGTTGGAGGTCTGCCAGAGTTATTGGCTGGCCTGCCGTGGCAGAAGCGTCAGATCTGGTTGTGGTATGAGCATAGGCGGTTCCCAGAGATGAAGCAGGAGGCCCCTGCGTTAGGGAGCCAGGAGCGGATGAAACGGCTTCCGGGCTATATTGCATGCTGTCACATGCCCGGGGGGAGAGGCAACCAGGTGCGCAGCATGTGGAGGATGGGCGGAAGTGGAGGTGGCGGGCCCAGGTGGGAATAAGGGCTGAACCCCCACACTGCCCCCCGAATGGGCTCGACAGGAGTCCTCCCCCCAAGAGGACCCCGTGGACCATGGGGAGGAGTAAGGGCCACAGCCCCTGTCAGGGGTAACGTTGGGGCCGCCCGGGGTGCAGGAGATGGGGGTTGTCCAGCTCAAAGGCCCCCACTGACCTGCCAAGGGAGTAGTTGAGCCTTCAGGGACTCCTGCGTTCTTGGAGCCAGCTTGCACATGAATTGGAGAGTCCAGGAAGGAGAGTCACTCTGTGGGGGCCCCCCTTTAGCAGAAGGTGGCCCAGAATGAGGCAAGGCCTTAAGGACAGGGGCCTCAACGTTGCTGGCCTGCAGCCCAGGAGACTTCCCCCCCCAAGCTGACAGGCAGGGGAGAGTGGGAGCAAGACTCACGGTTCTGATGACGGTCCATTTGGGTCACACAGGACTCCCCCTGCAACCGAGGGTCTGCAGGGCCAGGGGTACCCGTCCGGTGCACACCGGGCCCGGTGCGCGCTGCAGGGCCATGACTCACCAGCGCAGGCGGGGCCACGGCACGCGGCGCAGCCGGCCGAACATCCGGAGCGGCAGCCAGTGGTGATCCGCTCCTCAGTCCTGCTGTAAAAGAGGCCGCGGCAGGAGGAGACGGCAGTCGCTTGTCCCGCAGGTCCGGGCTGGTGGAGGAGGAGGCCGCGCCCCGCGCCAGGACACCGCTAGCCGCGTGGCCAGCGGCCGGATGTCCCAGGGCGACAGGAGCCTCAGCAAGGTCCTCGGGCAGGAGGTCAGTAAGTTGCGCTCCCCTCTTTCTGCGGGCTGAGCGGGTAGACGGGGCCTCTGTGGAGTTCGGCGCGGCACGACGCTTCTCTGAAGCTGTGGGGCCCGGTCGGCCATCTTGCGGCCCACACTCCATCGGGCCCTCAGGAGGCATAAGGGCCGTGTAACGGCCGAAATATTGGCAGATGTCCCCTTGAGCAGGTGCGGGGTCAGCTGAGGAACCAGATTTGCCCTTCTTACTAGATTTGCCTATGGCTAGCAGGCAGATGACAGTGGATTCTCTGATGAGGTCGCAGGAGCTTGGGAAAAAGCGTCTTCACACGGCCATGACAAACCACGCCCCCCCATAAGTACAGGAGAATTAATCTTCAGTAAACAAAGCTATAAGCTTGTCGATCATATCCATAAATGGGGAAAAGTGCACTTGCACCCATCCTTCCTATTAATTTCTATGGGAGTTCCAAATGTAGCCAAGCAAGCAAGTGAGTGTGCTCAAGCATATAATCCCATAAATATGAGTGGGCTCCCCAACTAGAGCGCAGCCCCCTCTTCAGTTACTGACACTGGCTTGTAGATTGCAAGGGGCAGAAACATGTTTAAGACCAAAATAGGTCTAAATAATGTAACTATTGTTATTATTCCATGTTTTAGGGATAATAAAGGTGGATAGTGCTTGTGTTTGAAAGCATGCCTATTTTGCCCTTCTAAAAATATGCAAAACTTTACAGGTAAAGAGCCCTGTTTTTTTTTTTTTTACAAAAACATAGTGTTAAAATCTTGGCTGCATCTGCCACTAGGGGGAGCTGACTGTGTAGGGATTTATATATCTTCACAACCCAGTATGCAGTGAGATCCCTCTTATGGTGGCTGAAATAATATTTTTCGACTTCCGGTTCCGGCGCCGCCATGATGGGAGGCTGAAGCAGAAGCTCCCGAGCCCCGAGTCATACCGGGCAGAATTCCAGGGTCAACGACACCGGACAAACACCCACACGCAGCGGGCAACCCGAGGGGACCGTGGCGGGCGGCAGGTGAGCCGCAATAGAAGGCTGCAAACTGCGGAGGAGCCGTTGATAGCGGGACCGCGTTGTGGCGCATGTGACCGCGGCTACATGCGCCATGACAGCTTCGCGCCGCAGCCCCATATGAAGTAGCAGCACGGCTTGAGGACAGCTACAGGAGAGCTCCACACCACACCAGCAGAACAGAAGAGACTTCCGGAGGGACAACAGTGCTAGGGGAAAGGCTGTAAGAGACCTCAGCTAAAGGTACAGGGCCTGGCCCTCTCCACTACTCTCCCCTGCCTGAGGGATCTTAGGGAGTGAAGTCACTGGGCATAAAGCCATACAAGATAGTGTCTTCCTGTTGGGACTGCCTGCTATGCACCAGTGGGACTAAGTTCATAGGCCCATTGATACCAGCCTGGACGGCTAAAGAGCTGTGGAGGAATCCCTACTTACCTGCCGCAATCTGGCTCACAAGAACCTGCGGCCAACACACTGTCACAGCGCACATTTCCCTCGGGGGACAGGAAAAAAGGGGCATAGATCAAGAGACTTTCCTGATGAAGGGAACAGTGCCTTATTGGAAATATAATTCACCACTCTGTTGGCCAAAAGACAGCGCATTAAAGCAGTATATAAAAGACGGGGACAAGGAAAAAAAAAGGGGAAACCCAGTATGTTTTCCCTTAGGAAAATTTTGCAAAAAATGGGACAAAAAAGGCACGAAAAACAATCCGGTAAGGGGGCTAAAATGTTTAACTCTTGTCCCCTGACTCTTGGATAAAGCTCTTCATAGGATCACTCTCTTTTAGGACTGGGTACTCTCCCTAGCGCGCCTTTGAGCCATCCTCGACATCCCGGGGCAGCGGCAGTAAACTTCTCAGGGCCCCTCATCCTTAGAGCTTAACCTCACTGGCTTGATTTTTAAATCCTAGTGGGGAGAGGGAAAACAAATCTTGATGACTACAGGCTTTTTATCTGCCTTTTGGGGGGCCAGAATGATAGCACGGTGAAGGCGACGTCAAAACCCAATCGAAAGCCTGGAAAAACATAAAAATTAACATCGGGAAAAAAAAAGAGGAAAATATAGTCTCAAATCCAAAAGTATCCTGCAAGAAAAAAAAGAGTCAGTGATAAATCGATGCCCTAAAAAAAAAGGTTTGGAGAAATAACTTAAAAGGATTGTGGGTTACAGAGGGGGGGGCCCCCTGAGAGATTTTTCTTCTTTGCTAAAAAGGCCGCCGAAAGCTTTGGGCATCTTGTCCCCTGAAAAAGTGGAGAGGGTTATGGGTTTGGACCAGATTCCGCAGCAGAAAAAATCCGAACCCTCCAGAGGAGTGATGTACCACCGGCATTAAAAGAGCCCCCGTCAAATAATAGTCAAGTACTTGGTTTCACTGAAAAGGTGGCTATTCTAAGGGCGTTTCGGAGGTTAAAATTGGCTAATTTTCAAGGGAGGAAAGTTTCATTTTGGATACTTGTGGAAGTGGTAAAAAAAAAAAAAAGCATTTCTCCCGTTTTCCTATCTTTTCCCAAATCGATGAAGTTCGCCTTGTTGTTCCTGCAATCCTGAAAATCTTCCTAGGAACGGAATATCTCCACTTTTTATTCACCCGCTGTGGCAGAGCTTTCTGGTGACGGGAACTCCCCCGCTCCAGATCCCATCCAGTTCCCCAAAGGGCGCTCTTCTTTCTTGGCTTTTAATTTCTGGCAGGGGAGTCAGATCGGATAGTGAGAGACCGCATCCTTTTTACTTCCCCCCCCGTTCTAGAGCCCGAAGGAGCAGAGGAAAAAGGCAAGCCCCCAAAACTGTCTCCCGATGCCAACACCTTTTTTGAGTTAACAAAATGTTTTTTTTTGGGGGGGGGGGCTCCTTTGGCCATCATTGCTCAACTTTTTCTGGGGTGTTTTTCTGTCAAACTACTGTTTTTAGATTTCCTACTGGGGGGGCAAAGTTTTTTTTTTTTTTTTTTTTTAATTTGATTGAAAGTTTTTAGTTTTTACTTTTGGCAGTTTTTTTAAGGGGTGTGGTTTGCCCTCGGGCCTCCCCTTACCCGGGAGTGGGGTGGAGGAGGGGTCTATGGAGACCATCCTAGAAAAAGGTTTTACCCTTTTTAATTTGTAGGTGTGGGGTGGGTTGAACCCTGGTAAGCTTTTTTTTGTCAATTGTTAAGGGGTTTTTTTCGTGAAGCAGTGGGGCCGGGGGACCGGGAAAAATTGGTGAAATACAAATAAAGAATGGTGCTCACTTTGTGTCGGAAAAAAAGTGAAGCCCTTGGCAAATTTTTGGGGGGGGGAGGAGTTTTACTTTTTTTCTGTGATTTCTCGGGTTGGTTGAAATGTTTGTTCAGTTGTGATTTAAGTTTTCTCGTGGTTGTAAGTCTTTTCCCAGTTCCCGAGCCATGCAGCATACCACCCAAATTTTTATTTTATAAATGCAAATTGTGTCCCGGGAAAGTTAAGGGCCTGGATCCCAGGTAAAAAGCCTCATGGTGCTTGACACCGAAGGGTTCAGGGTTGATGTGGCTTTATGCAGGGACCCCCGCTCGAAGAGGATTTCCCCTGTAGAAAACGGCTATGGGGGGGTTTTGTGTTTAGGATCCTGCAAAAGGGAGAAGGGGGCGTTCTGATTTTAATTAGGAATCCTTTGAAGGGCAAGTAAACACCATGAAATGAGAGGAGGGAGGGGGTTAGAATCAAAATTAGAAAACATAACGAGGGGCTTTTATTCTTCAATATATATGGCCCCAAAAAACGGGGGTCCTTCTTTTTCAGAAACCCGAGCGGTATTAAAAGGGCGGTGTGAGCATAAAATTTGGGTGGAGACTTTAAGAGGTTATTTCTTAACGAGAATGAAAAAAAATTGGGGGGGTCAAACCCAAGGACCCATTTTAGGAAAAAAGTCCCTGACTACCTTTCCGGAATGTAGATTTTGCGACCCCTTGGGGCTTTTTAATCCTGAAGCAGGAGTTATATTTCTTCACCCCTTGGGAGTGGTAAGGATGACTAAACTTTGGTCTCTAAAAGGCCCGCTGACAAGGGGGTGGAGGGAGGGTTTGTATGGGACATGGTTATCTCAGATCACTCGCCAGCCCTGCTTACTGTGTTGGATCGTGTCCAAAGAGGCACAGACTACATTTGGCGGTTCCCTACGTATCTGGCCCAAAATGAGGAATTTCAATTAATCCTACAAGGTTGATGGTTGGAGTTTCAATCTGATAATCCGGCGCATCAGGAGTCTCCTCAGCTCTTTTGGGACACTGCAAAGGCAGTCTTAAGAGGAAGGTTAATAGCTTACATTGCTAGCTTTCAGAAAAAAGTCAGGGATAAAGTAACGATATTAAGCACTAAGCTAAGGGAAGCGTATAACACGTTTAAGGTATTCTCCCAAAATGAATATAAAATTAAATGGGCCACTGCAAAACAGGAGTATGAGTCGTGGATAACCAAGAGGGAACGCTTTAAGCGAACTCAGATGGAGGCTAGACTTTTCCATTTTGGGAGTAAACCAGGCAGGCTCCTGGCTAGATTTGCAAGGGGACCCCGCCCTCCAACACACGTACCTGCGATAAAAGACAAAACGGGTACCCTGAGACGGAAGGGGGAGGAGGTGGTGGAAGTTTTTCGATCCTTCTATCAAAAACTGTATTCGGATGAGAACCTTGATGATAGGCTCTCTGAGGGTTGGCTACAGCAGGTCGAGATGCCGGGTTTGTCAGAGGAGGAGATATCTGCCTTGGGTGCCCCTATAATGGAAGAGGACCTAGGGGCTGCAATCTCTAATTTAAAAAACAACAAATTCCCTGGCCCAGACGGATTTTCCAGAGAGTTCTTCAAGATCTTAAAAGGCCAAGTAACCCCAACACTACTTAAACTATTCAATTCCTATTTGTCAGGGACAACTATCTCAAAAACAATGAATACGGCGTACATTACAGTCCTCCCTAAAGAGGGGAAGGATCCTAGCTTAGCCGCCTCTTTTAGACCTATATCATTAATTAATGTTGACCTTAAATTAATGACAAAAAATCAGGTGGACCGCCTTGCCCAATTTATGCCTAAACTAATAGGTCAACACCAAGTTGGCTTCATACAGGGACGGTCCGCAGTGGCCAATATCAGAAAGGTCCTCTTGGTGTTAGACGAAATCAAAAAACATCCGAGCACACATCCAAGCGCGGCATTGATCACAGTCGACACCGAGAAGGCCTTCGACAGTGTTGATTGGGGTTGGCTCAAGCTAGTACTTGACAAAATTGGTTTGGTGGGCCCCTTTAGGACTTTCCTGGGGACTCTCTATGCAAATCCTGAGGCTAGAATCTGGCTCCCAGGTTTTATTTCTCAACCCTTTTCCTTAGAACGAGGAACTCGACAGGGCTGCCCCATGTCGCCTTTTCTTTTTAATTTGGCCATAGAGCCTCTAGCTCTTTCTCTTTTATCATCTAACCTCTTCAAGGGAATTCGACTTTTTGCAGATGACATTATGTTCTTTCTGGCACACCCTGAAAGGGACCCAGGCCTCTTACTGGGACACCTGCGAACTGTCAGGACATACTCAGGCTTCAAAATAAATGAGACAAAGTCGGAAAATTCTCGCCCATCATGTCTGGCCAAACCCCCCTTTAACAAAAAATTAGATACCCGCTTGTTTTTGCAAGACCGCTATCAGATAAATTTGGGGATTCCGCATAGGCAAGTACCCTGATTCCCATATATCACTTTAAATACCCTCCCCTTTTAATTAAGATTAGTGAGAGAACTTGATAGATGGTCTAAGCTTTCCCCCCTCTTTTTTGTCCGTTGTCATCTGGTCAAGATGATAAGCTTCCCCAAGCTCCTATATCCCCGTCAAATGATTCCCTTATTCCTAAAACACTCTGATATAAAAATTCTCTTAGCAGGGTTTACTAGATTTATTTGGGCGTCGAAAAAAGCACGGATAGAAATCTCTAAACTTATGCTTCCGAGGGTTTGTGGTGGGGACAAATCCTTCCTGATTAAGGAAATACAACCTGCCTGTGTCTTAACATTGTGTGGATTGGGTGAGGGGACCTTTTATTTCGAAACAGGTTGGGTCGTCCCGGCAGCCCTGGGATTATCGGCTTGTAAATCTAAATTTGCAGCAATTCCAATACCAAATTTGAG